>VUYV01000195.1:0-202286 GCA_008711295.1 Anarhynchus alexandrinus | reverse complement strand
GGCCGCAGCTCTGCCGCAGCGCTGCCGCGTCCCGTTCCCCGCCGCGGCGCGGGCGCTCTGTGGCCTCGGGAGGGCCCGAGGCGGCCGCTGAAGGCCGGAGCGGGACTCGCGCCGGCGCGGGGGTTTGCGTTGGCCGCCCGGTGACGGCCGGCGACGTGCCTGGCCCCGGGGCAGCAGGAGTCTGCCGGGGGAAATGCCTCCAGCAGGCGAGAAGAAGGTGCTCAAAAGTTTGTTTACACGCCCAGATCATGATACCCCGAACATTTATCACTAACTGAATGTGCCCAACACCACTCATCACGGAAAATAGTCACCGTTAGAATATAATCATTGGCGTCATTCGAGTTGGCGAAGCCTTTGGCTGACCGAGGCCTCTCACTCTCATTTCCAAGTAGACACTAAGAAAACCAGGCCAGGAAGGTCTCTGAACTTGAGAAGCTTCAGGAAGCCTCCAGAAAAGACAAAGAGTACGCAGGAAACTGCATGATGTCTAAATATTTACCCAGAAGGTGGGTAGTAAGGAAGGACTAATTAGTATTAAAGATGTCAAATATCACACTTCTAATTATACTAGAAAAGGTAGCACAGCAGAAAGTAAATCTGAATGCACATCTGAGATCATGAGAGTCACTGCTTAATCCCTGGCTGCAAGGTATTACATCACTGTGTATTACTATTAGGTGTTGCTTTCTGACATAGTGAGGTGTAGTGTGGTTAAGGCTATCTTTGCTAAAATTGGAATTACTCTTTATAGTCAAACTCTGCTGGTTTTATGTTTTCCATTCTTACAATAATTTAGGCTTCTTATCATCTTTCTGTTGGGATTGCTCTAATAGCTAAATACATTTGCATGTTACAAAGGAGAACAAAGTGTCTCTTGTAGAAATGCATACAAAATAGCCACAAGACCCCTCAAGAAACCATACAGAATGCAAGCTAATTTGGTATCTGTGGGAACTATCCAAAGACTGTCCTAAAATCAGAGCTTGGAAACAATGGAAGTTCGTGTTTTTATTCGGATTAGAATTCTGCAATAGAATTAGTAGAGCTGCATAGTGGAGCTTGATAAAATAATCTTTCCCTTCCTTCGTTAAATTGTGAGACATTTCAAATACTGTCTGTGGTGGGAGATTTGCCTCCAGTACCAGTGATGTGGAATACTGCTTACTGGACACCGCATATGCCATTGTGGAACACTGTTGTGTTGTGTTGTACTTAAGCAATTTGCTGTATACATCCTTGTCTACAGCTGCATACTGTACTATCCTTAGATGTTTTAATACCCATTTAATTCCCTATAACATAATTGATTACATACATTTCGCAGTTAAAGGTCACGGATTCATACGCTCTGTCTGGCATTGCTAATTATCCAAAAGATTTTATATATTTAATGGAATTAAAATACAATATTTTATGTAACAGTATTGCCTAAGTGGTTGGAACCAATAATACCAATAGCACGTTAAAAAGGTATGGCATGACCTCCAGTTCACAGGCTATCTCTGATTGTCTTCTTAATGGATATACAAACACAAGGAGACATCCAACCCTTGCTACCAAAACACAAGGAGAGTAACAGAATGTAAACACAAAGCTGCTAATGTACACACTGACACATGAATGACATTTACATTGTTCAGAATAAAATCCGGGATATTCTTGAATAATGAGCAGCAGAAAAATTGCTATAGCAAAATAATCTTTAGAATCAAACGCGGACTCATTTGAAATGAGAGGGTTTTTTCATTAAAAAATGGTGCAGCTAATAATAAAGTCTTTTAACCTGTATTTTGTTATAGGTGACAGGTGAACAAATCACAGGTCTTGAGTTTCTCTACCCTGCCTCTCTTGGTAACGTCATCTCCAGTACCATCTGCTACCTACCAGACAAACAGACCAACCACATAATGAGGTACCAGCTTCCACCCAGCTACCGTGACTAAATCAGAACAAAAGATTCAACGCCTCCTTCAACAAAGGAACACAAGTCTAAGCTGTCTTTGCTAATTGCTGGGTTTCAGGTTGTCTGTTACAGATTTTAAGTGAGCTACAAACTTCCATCAAATACTTATAGCTGTTGGATAAAGGTACTAAGAATAAAAGATAAATGGAAGCAAAAGGTAAGAGAGAAGAGAAGAAAGCTTAGAAAATAAGTAACTACTTATGGTAATTTAAAGGCTGTGGAATAATATAAACATGAAAGACCAGGGGGCAGAGTGATTGATATCTCATATGTTTTCGATGCCCCTACGGTTATTAGACTGCAATATATGAGAACATACAATAAACTATGAATTAAAATGTAATTGTAGCTTCAGGCATCTTCTTCATTGTCTGCTGTGGTGTTATGTCTTCATGCACCGTGATTGACAAGGTGTAATTAATCATCTTACTCAGTTGTAAATATGGGCACCCTTCACAGTAGGCATCAGGAAGTGTGTACCAGCAAAGGAAGCAATAGTTGACGCTGATATACCATTAAATCAAAATCAGAACGCTTATATGTTCAGAAATGTGTGTTTGGTGTGATGCTGTTATCGTTTATTTCTAAAATACTGTACCAACAGATTTACTTGATTTGCAAGTTAACTACAACATTAACTGGTTTTATTTATTTTGTCTCTTCTTCATTTTTATAGGCAATGATGTTGTTCTCCTAAAATGTGAGACAGTTTGCTTCTTGTCAGCAAGTGGAGCTCAGCTCAGCTCTTCATCTCCCTGAGCTGCCGGAGACAGACTAGCGTGCCTCACATTCAGTTGCTCTATAGACTGACTAGAGACGATCCAGGGAAATTATTACTCCATTCGTATACCACTTTTTGCACTTCTTATATACTGTGTTAGACACTCTGGGTCATTTTAAAGTGAAAGAGAATAATGAAATAACCTTATTAAGAAACACTATTCAGTTTAAAAATAGGACATTTCTTGTCACAAATGCTGTCCCCTAACTGTAAAGGAACATGTTTTTAAAGATTTTTTGCAGTATTCCAGGGCAAGAAGCATTTTATATCTGTTTCTTTTTCTAAATGATTGCTATCCTTATCCAGTTAGTGCAAAAATGGTGTGTGAGTCACAGGAAATTTAAGTGGTTTGTCTCAGGAAAATTTGGTGGTATGCATTTTTTTGACGCACGTAGAGCTGCTGGATGAATAATTGGCAACCTATTTACTGTCCTCTGCTTTAAAGCTGTCTAGTACATTTGCTGTTTAAAAAAATGTCTTTCAAAGCTGTTAAATATGTAACAAAAAGAGGTTGCTATCACCACTCTGACATGAACAAAGCCATACAGTGAGCTGCCTGAGGTACTTCCAGTGTGGTATTAATTACAATAATAAATGAAAATTTGCAAAGTTCTCAAATTCCGTTTCTTTGCAATACCAGCTGATGAATGGTTTATAAAAGCATGCCGTGAAAATATCAGTCCAGGAATCAGCTATAAAATATTACCGAAGCCAAGCGTTTTGGGGAGAGTACGGAATCTGTTGGATCTATAATTTCACCACTTCCCCCTGACTGAATAAGATCCCTGGCTGTCTTGGAAGCAAACTGAGCTTAGAACAGTAGCGCACTTTCAAGAAGATGATCGACTAAGAATGTGTTTTATTTTGATTTGAAAAACTGTCAATCATAGCAAAAAAAGACCAGATAATATTATTATATAATATTACCTAATTGTTTTTGTCTGGTAAACCAGAAATATGCAGGAAAGATAAATAATGCAGTTTAAAAGGAAAATATTCAGAACGTTTTGCCCAGATGTTGTATTGAAATGGTTTGTCAATGGTACAAGCAATAGATTTCCGATAAAAATACAAGCACGTATCTGCAGATGTGAGAGAAATCAGATGCCCGTGATCTTACATATTTCAGTTTATATAGCCACAGCTATTTAAACAATTCCAAAACTGCTTCTACGGGTGTCAAAGAGGGAGGGAAATCTTCAACCACATGATCTTCTCTCCAGAGTCCTGTTAAATCCACTGAACTTAAAACAGAACAAGAAGTGTGAAATATGGGTTTGAACATGTTATGTCAGAAATGTAAAGGTTGGAAGCCTTTTTAGTAACCGATATTAATATTGTATTAAATGTTATGAAAAGGTAGGTGTTGGAGAGAAGGGCTGGGCTCATGTGCAATTTTGTCAAGGTTTTTATCTGTGATTATGATTCCAGATGTATCTATTCCCTGAAGAGAAAAATGAAGTAAAGTTGGCATGTGACATGTGTTTTAAGGTGTTTGGCACAGTTTCCCAAAGTGATGACAAAATGTTCATTTTTATTACAGTGAATTGGTAAAGAAAATATGATTCTGCAGGTCAGTAGCTGTATATTTAAGATAGCTTCGGAGTTTTATTTTGGGGAATGTAGATTTTTGGTGGTATGTTTAGATCCAATTGCCTGACTTGAGCATCTACCATAGTAAATAATTTAAACAGAATAATTTTTACAAAATGTGAAGTGGTAATTACTAGTAATTCAGTAAATTTCATGCACAGAATATGGCAAAGATTGCAGAAATGTCTCTTTTTGCTTCCAGTGTAGCTGCTTCTTAATTTTTTTTAGTCTGTTTACTACAGACTAATCTTTTTGCTCTACAGTTAGGTCTCAAATAAGTATAATAAGATTCTTTGTAGGAACGTTTTTAGTGTAAATGGGCTAGGTTTTTTATTTTTTTTTTTAAAGGTGGGGAAGGTATTTTTTTGGTGAAAACTATTTTGTCTAAATGCACATTAAGAGTTCAGATAAGAAAGTTCCCTATGGCTGCGCAGCTCCCCTTCTCCCTTCCCTCCCAACCCCTCCTGTGTGTAATAGTATCAGTAATTCCATGCTGACAGCAGGGCACCCAGGGCTACATTAGCAGGCAAACACTCACTCATAAACATTTTACAAGTTCAATATCAGCCAATCCTGGAGGTTTGGGAGGCTGCCCTGATTGGGTGTATCGTGGATTTGGTAAACACGGCTACATAACAAAAATCAGGTTTGTAGAGAAAGAGTCCAATAGTATTGCCTCTTTTGAATAATCAGAGGCTAAGAATATGATTAATTCCATATTTTATAAGTAAACTTCCACAGCTCTGTACCCATCTGCAAATATTCAGAGTGATGTGCCCAATGCGTTCCTTTCTGTTCTACAACCACATTTCTTTGTGAATTTAACCACATCAGAAAGCACTTCAGATTTCTAACACAAATATTAGATGCATTTAATGTAAGGAAGCTTCCTTTATTGGAGGTGATTTGGAACATTTTGTATTTTATAGGTATATTTAAGAGGTTAGCAGTAGGGGGGAATCGTCTGTGGAAAATCTGTCTACAGCTGAAATTTTTAGATGCAGAAGTGTTGCTGAAATGCCTAATACATTCACATTCTTTTGTTAAGTAGCTTACAGGACTATCCTCTTAGCTACCAGATACTTCTTTTTCTTTTTTTTTTCCTTTTTTTTTTAATTCAAATAACATTTCTCCTTTTTTTCTTATTTGTTATTTTCAGGAGTATATACTTGTTTGGGTTTTTTTGTGTACAATCAGAAGAAGATTATCGTTCTCAAGGGCTTTACTTTTATATCTACAATTTTGTTGTTCTTTTCAGTAATCTTCTGCAACTTTATTTTATCTTCAGTGCATGCGTGAGAAGCATACATCCCGTCATTTGCTAGTAAATTATTGATAATGCTTTACAAGTTTGCACAGATTAATTTTTCCGTGGGGTAATTTTTCTCCAATATAACATAGCTCCAATTAAAGAAAAGAATGCCAAAGGTTAAGGTATTTTCTAATACAATTTAGAAATTAATTTTTTAAGTCCTTGTGTTTAGATTTTAAATTCAGAATCCTATTTATACTTCAGTATAAGAAAAATAATAAGGAGAGTCTGAAAATTAGAAGTCTGGTATTTTCCAGATACTGAAATGTGCTTGCCTAATGAAGGCAGAAGACTTGCTCACTAGATCTACTTTAAAGCAGTGCTTTTAGATATTCATAAATTAAGATGGCAGCTTTCAATGAGATACTTATTACTATTTTATTTGATATTTGCAAGATACCTGACCATTTAATATTTATCCTTTATTTCTCTGAGCTGATCTAATTGCACCTCTCTCTTTTGCATTTATTTCTCTTTGCAAACACTACATTATTCACTCTCTCCTGTGCTTATTAAACAGTGCCACCTGCACCAAATGAAACAAAGCTTCTCCATCAATCTATCCCAGCTAAAGAACCCTGACTATATATTATAATTAATTGAAGCTCAATTGAACACTTGAGTCTGAACTAGATACAGTAACCTGAAAAAACATTAAAAAAATTAGGATGTACTTTAAAGAAATCTTTTAAATGAAAATGTTCACTCAAAACTGAGAACCTAACCTCGTACCAAGCACTCTTCATCATCTCTGCACAGTACCTCAAGTAGCAATTAGCAGGTCCTTTAATTAATTAACTATTCCCTGTACATCACAGGGATTTTTGTGGCACTAACGTCATCCCTCATAAGTGAATACCAAATCCAGTCAATATTTTGTCACTATAAACCCTTATCTGCACTACCTGAATGCCCACCGCATGTCTCTGAAAAATGATTTCAAAACACAGAAAGCAGGTATGGAAACCAGATGCAAACTTTGCAGTACTAACCTAGGTAATTAGAATAGATATAGCTAGAAATGGAGAAGTAGATGCAGGGAATCTTATATGTAAATATTTGCATTAAGAAATCAGATAAGATGCAAATTGAAATGATGAAATCTTATAGTTAAGTATAATTATTTTATTAAAAAAGCTGAATTTATTTTCAACTTTCAAAGTGCTGTAGACTTTGCTCACTGTGCTGCTTATCTTTAATGCTGTCCGCTCTCAGACAAGAACAGATTAATTAAGTGGCAGGTCAGACACAATAAGGTGAAAGGGCATTTCCAACCAATCAGTGACATTTTGCCAATTTTATACTTTGCAAACTTTTTCTGTAAGTATAAGTGTGGCTGATTATCTTCAATGTAATTCTCATTTGGAAAAATAGTAAGTAATTTTAACGGATCTAACATCTGAAAATGAGACACAAAATACATATTGCTGATTTTAAGATTTACAAAAGATGCGGTATGTAAATTTGTTTATATAAATATGTATAAGATATATGACTGTATGAGGCTATATGTGTGTGTGAATGAACATATGTGTGTGTATCCATCTATCTATTTGTAGATTCAGACAGAGACATATGTTATCATTTCTTAGAAGCAAATATCTGCAGAAATAATACTTTGTGTTCAGTAGTTTTCTTTAATGTGTAGTAAGTTTATCTTAAGAGATTTCTGTGTTCAGGACAGATCTTGTGAATTTATGTAATGTACAGCATAATGAAATCAAATAAAGTATGCCTCGTGATTTTGCAAGAATTATACATTAGCACTCTCTTTCAACATGTGTTATATTTTGAATTATGGAACAAACTTTATAGATAATTTAAAAACAATAAATAATATATATGATGGACATGTAGAAATAAACACTGTAGAAATCTCAAGAAATAAGAAAGAATTATTTTTCAAATAATTTAGGACTTCTGCCAAATAATATAATAATAATAAACCCCAACATTTAATGGGAACTACTCATAAGGAGTAATATTTATTCAGTTCCGAAAAGGTAGTAACTGCACCTTAGTAAGATTTTCTATTTTGTAAGAGTAACAGAAATTTCCATTTTCTCCGCATGGATTCTCTTACATCACTGTTACTGCAACTTCAGTTAAAAAATTTTGGCATGTGCAAAATGTAACGTAAAACGTAAAGGTCAGCTGATAAGCTATGATTGTATCTCTGGTTTTGCTGTGTAAATCTGCTCTTATCAATAATTCACTATTCATGTTGTACAAAGACTTTAATTTTTTTAATTGGCACTTACAATTTTACAAAGATAATTAAAAAAAGCACATATTAGTTTCTGTACTTGGAGTCCTTATGTCATAATTTACTACACATTTTTTCCAATAGATTTGGCAAATGAATACTCTATTTTGATACATCAATCTCAAACAAAGGTGGACTCTGATGCAATTTTTCACTGTTCATTTCCCTGAATCTTTTGGGATATAAAGAATCGTGAACAAATACTTAACAGTCTGATCAATAATCATTGACCGTTTTGAGCCCCTCGTACCCTAACAAGCACAGCTTGATCATGTATATTTGATCATTGTAAAATTTCAAAGCACCTTGGTACAGCAGAGCAAGTCTTTCTATGGTATCTTTTTGTTGTTTCATAAAGTACCTATTTCCCATGATTTAGCTTTACCATTAATGAAGACTTATTGCACATATATTTGATGAAGCTCAAGATCATGAATTTCAACGTTACATATCCACAGTATTTCATATCAATGGCAAATATAAAACACTACCCTAACATTGTAGGAGAGGAAACTCTGGATGTGCCTATGGATTCAATGGACCCCAGAGTGCAAATCTAAAAAGCCCTATCGTTATAAATCTTGCATTCCTGTTAAGTGTTGGCATGCACATTACACTGAGGTGTGTTAAGTTTATTTTAGTGGAAAAATTGTAGTAAACCTCCTTCCCTTGATATTCTTTTAAATATATGTTCACATACATAAAAAATATGCAAGTTCACAGCTGTGTTAGCCCTCAGCCTTATTAATATCATGTAAAGAGATAAAGATCTAAGTAAAAAAATATTTACAGTGAAAAATGTCTTTGCAGAACTTTATTATTGTTTGTAATTCCACATCCAATGTTTTTCATACAGGAATTTCAGATTATCATTAAAATATAACATTGATGCTACATTTGTATAGCTGCCTTTTCTGCTTATAATCATAATGTTTATTCTAACTTTCTGGGCTTATTATTTTAGACAGATATCAGTTTAATTAGCTTAAGCTGTCATACTCTAATAAATACAGACGGGTTGCCTGGTTCGGGAGGAGGAAGGTGGCTGCATATTTCAGAAGCAGAGACAGTTAACGCTTTGTACATTATTATGTAAACAGCAAAAGGACAAAAATAATTACCCGATAAACTTTCAATTTCTGACTCTCCCCTATATGCTTTCTGACCAATTTTTCTATAGAAAATCCATTCAAATTAGGCAAGTCCTCTAAATATCTGCAGCATCTGCTGGTTCAGACACCTTCCTTTATGCAGAGTACCATTTTCATATGATAATACATGTAATATGATATAGAATGACAGAATGCATGACAGTTGCCCATAATACATAGAAAGTCACTCAAAGGACAGAAGCGACATTTGGATAATTAGCATCCATTGGGCAGTCAATCATGCGAATAGAAAAAACTGAACAAAACCCACAATGGAGTTAGAAAACAAAAGGGACCCTAGCCAGTCTCAGGATTAACTGCTCTAAAGCGATCTAAATGCTTTTGTATCTAAAGAACTGAGGCTCCCAGGGCTGCCCTGTTCCCCTCTAGATACCCAGGGAACTAATTGTGGCGATCAAAGTTAAAGCATTCTCTCTTCTTTATAGACTGCTAAATACACAGAAAAATTATTTCTCCATTCGTGTTCATTAAACTATTTTAAAGTTAAAAAACTAATGCCATGTTCTTTTGCCAAGTGAAATGAGCTAGAGTATTGAGATTGTCCTGCTTTTATGGGAACACAACAGCCTGTTTAATTTAAAGTCTGCCTTTGTTGGATTAATATTATTTTGCTGTTGTCCAGTCTGCTATCTCATTCTTTTTGGATAACGAAGGCAATTGTCATTAAAAACTCTTGTGTGAGAAAAACCTGAAAACAGCTAGGAATAATAATGACAATAACAAAGCCCATTAACAAAATGAAGCAGGAAAGGTATCACAATTTCTTAGTAACTGCCACTTTATAAAAGAAATAAAATATTTTTTCACTCAGCATATGCAGCTCAGAATATTTCCTCTCCCCAGATTAGTTGGAAGATGAGGGCAGCCTCCTTTAAAGCTCCATCTAACAGAAGAGAGACAGAAAGAGAAGAGATACAGAGAGAGCCCCAGGATGTGGAAAGTCATGAAAATACCTACCCTGGAGACAGTATTCCCATAGGATCCTTTTCATACAAATTCCAACTTGCCTAATGCCCTTAATGAATGAAATAAAGAGAGAATTCAGAAAGGCCCATGCTGATGGCTCCTGCTGGAAAGTGTGTGGTTTAAGGCATAGCTGCAGCAGTTCTGGGAGGGAATCGGCTCCGGTCCCCATGAGCCAAGCAGACAGGAATCACTGGGGCGAAATCTTCCCCCTCACACATTTGCAATTGACTTGAAATAGCATCACGACACCTTTGGATAATTGACGCCTTCTTACCTTTCGTTGTCCTTTGTAATTAATATTTGTAGATCTAGAGGTTTCTCCCAGCCACAGATAACAGGAAGGTGGAAGGGGTGGGGAGAGAGAGAGAGTGCGTGTGTGTGCGTGTGTGTGTGTGTGTGTGTGTGTGCGAGAGAGAGACAG
Organism: Anarhynchus alexandrinus; assembly: GCA_008711295.1. Lineage (NCBI taxonomy): Eukaryota > Metazoa > Chordata > Aves > Charadriiformes > Charadriidae > Anarhynchus > Anarhynchus alexandrinus. The sequence continues at coordinate 191,809 of VUYV01000195.1, read as the reverse complement.
AGAGAGGAAAAGAGAGGAGAGAGAGGCTTTGGTTGTGTGTCTCTGCTTGGGGAATGGTGTGTTGGTGTATTTGTGTGGATGTGTATTGGGGGCTTTGTAAACCTCTGGAGTTCTAAAGGCAGGATAGAAAGTGAAAAGTACGATGAGCTGATCTCCCCTGTCAGTCGTTACAGAGTTTCGGCAGCAGTGACCTTCAACCCTCCTGCTCTGTGTCAGCCTCAACTTGAGCCCCTTGCCCAGCTGCCGTGCCAGCGTCCAACTGCAGGGAAGGAGAAAGGGACAGCAGAGGGAAGGAGGCAGAGAGAGACTGAGATCAGAAGGGCTTTTCGCCCAGTCAAATGGGCCTCTGGTGACAAATCAATCACGGCCCGTTCAAACCAATGATGCTGCCAGTCTCCAGCTCGCCAACCCCTCCACAACCTCCCCCAGCTCTTCCCAGCTCTCCTGCATGACACTCAGCTGATGACTGGGGCTCTGCTCAGAGCAGGGCTGCTTTTTACAGGTTCATTTGGTCATTAGCATCGTTTCTTCTCTGTCTCCCTCTCACTCTGTCTTTACGTACCATCTATTTGTTTATTAAATACTGAAAACTAATATTAGAAGAGGGATTGTGACACACAGAAACACTTGTAAATAAGTTTGTATACCACCTTGTTAAAATGACCCAGATTTATTTATTTATTTGTTTTTACACACTTGGGAAGAGCTCCCTGTTTTAATGTAATTAGTAGATCTGATCAATATAATCAGGAAGAAAGAAAGTAGGCCTTAGGAGCTCCTCACTCCACTGCCTCCTTCCACTTATTTATTTTACACTAGTAAAACTGGCTTCAGTAATTTATTTCCACTACACCCATAGGACAGGAATTATTTTTCAATTATCTTTTTTTTCAGACATTTGTTAAAATACGATTTTTAAGTCCCTTTTAAAGCTATGAGGCAGATCCTTAGCTGGAACAAATTTGCATTGCCACTGAAATTATTGTATTTCAAGGAGTGTATAGTGATAAAGTCCTAACTAAGGTAGAAAAACAAACAAAAACTGCTACTAAATCATAACAAATACTTCTTTCAATAATGGCTTTCATCTGAATATCTGAAAAATGTTTTGAAACAGTAATATAAGAAAAGCACTTAAAGTTTACGAACAAAGTACTCTCTTGCAGGTTTTGTGATCTGAGGAATTGCATTGTTTCGTCGTCTGTTCTCCCCTTGCTGCCCCCCCCATCCATAATACAAAGGGAGAAAAAAAGTCAAAATAAGGTCTTAACAGAGCGTATATTACTCTCTCTTAGTGCTCTTTAACTTTAATCCCTGAAATAAAATCCTCCTACAGACAAAAAAAAAAAAAGAATATTGCATGTTAAGAAAAAGGAAGAAGTCTCTCCTCATCCTTTCTCATCTTCAGTGCCAACCTCTTAGTTCAGAGGTATCTCGTCTGTGTAGTCAAGGATGTCAGTGTACATTTTTATTAACAAATTTACATGTTGGCCAGCTGAGAGCAACTGGCTGGTCTGACATTGTGCGGGTGGAAGCAATGATGATGGAGATGTGTAGAATGCAGCAGAGCTCTTCCAGGCCCTGTAAAGAGAGCTTGGGCAAGATACAGCAGCATCAAAAAAATAGCACAATATACTAAAAAATGTCTCCCCTATCTCCTTTCTAATATGACTGAACTGTGCGAAACTGAAGTGAAGTGCATTGCAGATAGCAGTGTGGGGTGTTGAACAGCCTGTAGCTGGAGAGTGCTTCCGTCTTTATCTTCAAAGCTGTCCTGTCAAATACAAGGTCTTTTAAACATCAGAGGGATAAAGTTTCTGATTCTGAAGGGTTCGTTTTCCTCTTGGTTTTCCTCAATCAGAAGTTAAGCCCATACGACCCCCACAGTAAGCTGGCTCCAGGATTGCTGCCCTGCTACTTGCCCCATGATTTGGGGATGCTTGTATAGAGCAATCTTGATTTGCTCACTGTTTGTTGAGTTCAGTTTTCTTCATGTTAGTTCTTTCTTCCATCGTACGTGTCTTGAGGCTTTTGCTGTGTGGCAGTGAATTGAATCTTATGAACTTAAAGGAAAATTGTGGCTGGGACTTGGAGAATATTCATCTGTTGCAGAAAATGCTGAAGTCTGAACATGTGAGAATTGAACTAATGAGTTTTTTCCTCATTTCAGTCCCTCAGTCTCTTTTTTAGCCATACTTTAATTGCAATGTTTCCTGACAAAATAATCGTAGCTCCTAAAAAAATGTAAACGTGCACCTTCATTTCATTGCTTGTACTTCCTTCTACCAACATAATACAAGAAATTGAGATGATTTACAAAATCATGTGCCTTTCTGTCATCTTACTGTCAACAAATAAGTACTACACCTAAATCTAGTTGATTTCTAAAATGAAAATTCATTACATTTCTGGAAACTTGAACTATCAGCTCCATGCATTTTAATTAGATTGTCTGTTTTTTCATTTATTACTAATACAGTCCTCTTAACTATGATTTATTTGTTAAACAAAGTGCCATAATCCGTCACTTATTCATCTTAATTTCAGCAAAATTAAAGTAGTCGCTGTTATATTACACCTAATTGCACTTGCAATGAAAAGAACGGAGATGTTAATCAAAATAAATTGAAGATAAACAATAAAATCATTAAATCTTTGCTGCAGTAAGTGTAACTAATCAGTTTTGACTTGAAGCGACCGAACACAAATAATGAATCTGTCAGTGAAGACGCGCTCATTAAATACAGCCTAGTCCGCTAGGGTCCTGCAGGCAGCCTGTAACACACATCCCTGCGCAACCCTCTAGTGCCTCCCTGCTATTAGGGGAAAGCGAGGGAGAAAGAGGAAATTGTATACCATTTTCAGGATGGCATGTATCTATATATTGCAGTTTGATTAAGCGAAGATGCAAATGCCACAGGTATACAGTAACTCCTGTACACACCATGCCAGAAACAGTAAAAGACAATGTTTTATTCAGCAACCAGCAGGTCAGAGATTAGAAAAAGGGGAGAAAGGGAAATAAAACCCAGAAATTCAGAGATATGAAGCGTTTGGTTTTGAAAGTTATTAGAAGTATTAGTTTCATAGCAGATCAATGAAGTTGGTATTGTGTTAAATAATATATGTTAAATAAAACGTTTTGCACTAGTACAAGATACTGATTATAGTCCTCTGCTATACCCACAGAGTAGGGACAATGGTTGGATTAGTAATAGAAGCTGTTCATACACTCATTGTCTTTCCACCATTCACCACTTCCGACCTTACTGGCTTATTACAAGGGACAAAATGGGAACTCCAGTTATTTCCAAATATGTTGTTAAGCTGGCAAGGAGTCCTGTATCTCAGCAGCCTGGTGAGCAGAACTAGAGCAATCAACACTTTCTACTTCAGCTTTTAAATTGTTTACTTAATTATTTCAGTTGCCCCAATGGAGTATTTGTGAGTAATCATTGGTGAGCGTGAATTTACATGGCAAGGAGCAATTTTTCTTAAAATAGTTTTGAGTGCTACCTTTTTGTCTGATATGAGACAGCAGCCAAGTGCAGATAGAAAACACAAACAGTGGACCCAATTCTGTGGTCCTTAGACTGAACTATGTCATTATTTTCTTGAACAGCGTTATCAGTTTCTAAACTGAAGATAATGTTTTGTATTTTTATGTTTCCCCCCCTGTGTTATATCAATCATTTTACTTATTTACAAATTTTACTGTCCTTTGTCTTATTCATTTACTAAACAATATAATTCAGCTTAAAATGTTGATCAGCACAAAGGATGTCTGCCTTGCTCTTGGAATCATAACATAACCAATCAACATTTTACAGTGCTAATGCTTTCTACTGTATTTTAAACAGCAGTCCGTCCAAATAATGTAGTGATAATTTAACAGTTAATATGCTCTAGCTCAAGCATATCGGAGAATTACCCATATTTTTCAGTTTACTTTTTAGTATCCTCAGTGCCCCCTGAGCAGGAGGCTAATTTCAGCTCAGTTTTCTTCTTTCTTTCTCTGTGTATAGTTCATATTTGGGTCATACTAAAAGAAATGATCATGAGACAACAAGGTTTCACAGCCTGAATTCAGGGTTGGATGACTACTAAGCAAGTTTTTTCCCCTCTGTTTTTCTCATGCTAGTGTGATTTGATTTCTGTTAATAATTAAACTTCTTTTTTTTTAATATAAAATCTAGCTAATTTACCTTATATTTAGTTTCTGTTCTGCATCTTTCCAGCATTTAAAATGCTTAACTTGGGACTCAGCATTTCTCAAGCCACTCATTTGGAATGATTTATATGGGCTTTGCTAGTTCTGTGGCAGGTGGGTAACTCTAGAAATTAAATATTACCTGTTTTTTACTGATACAACTATAAGCACTTAACAGAAGTAGTAAATATTACTATTCCTAATTTATTGAATATGTAAGAAAAATACAGACTGAAAAGTGGCTAGCAGGATAGGAACCAGGTAATGATAAAAAATTAACAAAAGGATGGACGTGATCCTTCATTACTTAGTGGAAAACTACTGACTGCAGTCAAAATCTACCTTGAATGATGAATGAAAATGATATAGCACTCTGGAGCTGTATAGTGGCCTGTGTAAAGTTAATCTGAAAATCTTATTCCAGTTGCTTTCAGCAGGTCTCTAAAAAAAATTCACCAATACAAGTGGCACTAATTGGACCCCATGTTGGGAGACTTTGCAGAGGAGCTTACGACTGAATGGGCCTTGGAAACTGAACTCCCTCTCCTATCTAGATACGGCTCCTTGAGGTCACAGTTAAAGCACACCAGGGGGTCAATGTAGAAGAAGGTTGCTTTTTCTTTACTTGTGCTTTACCTTTCCTGTTGCCAGAATACTTCAATATTCAGGCTTCTCAATGTATCACTTTCTGCTTGCTCTATATTTTAACTACCACGTTCCCTTTGTTGTGTGGTTGGTTTTTTTTTTCCTTTCTTTCTCTTTCTTTCTTTCTTTCTTTCTTTCTTTCTTTCTTTTCTTTTCTTTTCTTTTAAATGTAAAGTGTTTTGGACTTTGTTCAAGCAAAAAATATTTTCAAAACAGAAGCACTGACCATACATGGTTATGAACCTGAATGACATGCGGTATGTACATAGTGATTAAGAAAAGTGTGGACAGCCTGCAGAATAGGAAAGGTTGAAGGGATTCTCTTTAGCCCCGTTTTGAACAACAGTTGATGGTTAGATATCTATGAAGACATTTCAAGAAGACAAGGTGAGATTTCAGTTTGAATAGGAGGAGACAAGTTTGGAATAACTAACTAGATCTGACAGTTGGAAACATAGGGATGATAGCTGAATCTGTGTTTGACAATGAGATTACACCAAAATAAGATTTGGTTGGAAGGGGGAGAAGACAGCAAAATATAGCTCCACTAAATACCTTCAGAAAGTTGGAGATGTGATGTCAGGATGAAGGAGAAGCGAAGAAACTATTAGAGATGCAACAGAAGAACCATGAAAGGACAGGGTCAGGGAAATCAAGAAAGACAAGATGTCAAAAACTAGAATTCAGTCAACAATTCTGAATGATGAAATGTAAAGGAGGATGAAATTGGAATTGTAGTTCTCAGATTTAGCACAGAAGTAGTCTATACTGTATATAGATTAGACTAACTTTTAGGTATTCAGCTCTTGTAGTTTGTGTTTAAGTATGCAAAGCAATTAATCATTATAGATATATAATGCCACACACACAGAGATGGTCACACATCCTTGTTTCTATGCATGTATGCATGCACACCAATTTGATGGCTAACCAGTGATTTAATACAGCAGCACAGTAACTATTACTTAAACTCAGACATAAGGTAGTAAAGGAAGTAAAATAGAAGAGATTCTTCAGAAATAGAAACATATTCAACTGAATATTTTGAGCATAACAATGTAACAGATTATAATCTTGGCAAAGGAATATAATTAACCTGAATGCCAGGACCTCTCAGTAAGAGAAAATTAATTATGCAAACTTGAGCAACATATGCTTTCCCAAGAAACAATGCAGGTTGCCTTTAACCAAATGTTTTTCAGAAAATGTTACGGTTTATTTCAATAAACTACTGGATTTACTACTGTTTTTTTCCATTTTCCACTTTTTAACATGATTCATAAGCTATTAATATTTCATTTATCAGAGGTAAATATTCAATCTGATTATGTCACTTGGCACAAAGAACTAAAATTTAAACTAGCAATGTCAAGAAGTTCCAAAACTGCAAAACAGTCCTCCCCTCAGATTAAATCCAAGGATTCTATAGTCCTTTAAGAGCTTTATAGATGATCATGAAGTGTGTAATATGGAACACAAAGGTGGGAAAATTCTTGTCTTTACTGGTCACCTTATACCATCCTTAGGTTTCTTTCCAACAGTTTTTGTGTATCTTGTAGATCACTGAGTTCATTGAAAAACATCAGTCTCTTAAAGGTTCTACGAAGCACATGATTTTGCCAGTTACTTTGCTGATTCTGTAAAACGTTTCACGCTAGAAGGGCAACATTGAACTAATGTCTATACCAGAATCTTACTAATTGTGAAAAAAAGTGTCTTCTATAGCAACACAGGAAAGCAGAAAATGCGACACTGTATCAGTAGTCCAGTGGCCTGTCCCCAAAAATGATGAGTCCTATCAGAATTCCCAGAATGTTCTCCAGGGAAACCACTTCTTAACTCCAGGCTGTGGCTCATTTCTCCTCACACGTGTAGTAGTTAGTATCCTAAAACTAAACCAAGTCATTTAAGCTCTCGATCCAATGGAGAGAAAAAGGCACTTTCAGAGAGGGATTAATCCCACACAGTTTAGGGTAGGATCTCAGGCCATGTAGAGTTGTCTGTTCCTTTCTCCTAACAACAGAAAGTCTAGTCAACTAGCCTAGACTGCGCTGGTTCTTTACTACTGCACACCTAAAGTCAGGTGAGATTAATCCTGTACACTGCTAGTGTACGCATCCCTCACATTGTTCACACCAGTCAATATAATCAGATATATGCTAATTATGACTATAAACGTCATTATTTTTTACTTTTGTATAAACTTTTGGAGCTCATGATATCTGTGGCAGAGAATTCTGCCGTGGGCTATTTATAAGTTGTACTAAAAAAGAACTGGAAACAAATCACAATTACTTGCTTCCACTTGGACTGGGCAACCCATTGCTTTTGCATTAGGAAGAGAAGCAGTTGTTTTGCAGGGTGTGTTTCTGTATTAGGTTGCTTGGCTCTACCATATCTACTTGTATACGTTTTCTCTGTGAATGAATCTAAACCTTAGCTATCTCTCAACTGTGTGTTGTGTCTCTGGAAAATCTGTGAGAATATTTATACACATTGCATCTTTTTTAGACTGGGAGGGTGAGAACTGAGTCCAATGTTAGAGAAGAAACTGTACATTTAAAAAAATTATCATATTTAATGTAATGTTTGTGGCAAATTTTAAATTTAATACAATTTGGCTGACTACTGCAAACTCAGGGAAGGTATTCTTTTCTTGGACATACATTCAGATCTTTTGCCTGAATTTCTATACTGAATTTCTTGTGGTATGTAACTCCTTGTTCATATAATTATTATTTTTTTTTTCTACTACTTGCTTACTGTGAGACAGTTTTTAGTTGGAAACAGAGTACATTTTAAAACATTCAAATAGCTTTGTAGATATGTTGGAAGCCACTATTCTGGTGTGCTAAGGATGCACGTTCTTTCAGAAGGATATGTTTCTTAATTCTAATCATATCATCGTAATCTAAGTGATGTGCAATTTTATTTTAACTGTTTCTTATTACTTACATATATGGATCTCTGTCTTGACATTTCCAGAACTACCCTTCATACCTTTTAGAGGATAAGTACTCTCTACTTTAGTATACATACTGATTTTAATCAGATTGCACATTCTTGTTGGTAGTTCAGAAATTTATTTCTTAAATCCCCTTAGAATTTATTAATTTACTTTCCAGTCCTAGGAGCCGTTTTTATTTGATTTGTGAATATGTTCCAGCACATCTTTTAAGTTCTCCTCCATATTACCTAACAGGAGGAAATTTGGTATATCTATTTTCCCAAAATTCTACGTGGAAATGCCAATGCAAATAAGTAATTTACCTTCATTTCAGTGTCTCTGTATTCTCATTAGCTTTCTTACTTTTCCACCAAATAGCCCACTGGACTTACAAAATCTCTTGCAGGCTTTCTGCTTCTTAATACTTGAGAAAATCTTGTTTTCATGTCAGGCTATCTGCTCCTCAAATCCTCTGTCATCCTTCTAATCTCCACTGTGTATCTTAGCCATTGTATTTTATCCCTATTGACTTCACAAGTTAAAATTCTACCTTCAGAAAAATACATGTTTGACTATGCTAACTTCTTGAACCTTTCTGTAGCCCTATCACTTATTTTTGCTTGTCAGCTTCCTTTTTTTGCTTAGGATTATGCATGCCTCCTGTTACACTGTTATGGTTGCTCAAGTAGCCTCCATGCTGAGTCTAAGGATTTTAATTTCCTCACTTGTGACTTTAGGGTCTTTTTAACTAGCTTCCTCATTTTTTGTACAATCTGTCCCCTGAGGATGTTGAAGTTAATTATATTGTGGTCAGTATTACTTAGTGGTTCAACTTTACTTACTTTATAAACTAACTCCTGTGTATTACTTAAGAGAGGCTTTTCTTGACTTAGTTCTTTATAGCTCTAAGATTAAAACAACTAACATATGTATCAAAACATTTTTTTAACATCCTAGCAAAACTAACTGGAATGTCTAGAAAAAGGCATGTACTTACAGGGGAATTAATAACAAGGAGCAAGAGCATTACGCTAACACTGGTGAAATGCCACCTAGTCTTCATTAACCATAAGACTAGAACAAATCAAATCAATTAATGATGGCTCCATTTAGAGGCAGAAGTATAGGACCATACTGATATCCTCACCATATAATTTTAAATAATACCCCAAAAGAGTCAGAAATAGATTGAAAAGAGCAGATTAGATTTCCAGCAGGACGTTATCTCCATTTTAAAGAACGGGAACATACTTGCTGGCTTGCAATACTGTCTGCTGCAGTTTACTATTTAAAGTTCCTCCATTAAATACGGAAGAGGCTGGTATTTCCTAGCTCATGGTATTACCTCATTACATCTTGATGTTGTATAGTTGCAGTAATTACATAAATAAAATTGACTTTTTATGAAGTATAAAATAAGTGATGATGTTTAGAGAAGTGCATTTTGGTTTGTGTTTTGTTGTGTTTTTTTTTCGCACAATATTGAATGGAATCATTAGCATCAGAGAACTAATCAAAGTAAAATCTAGAAATAAACTAGCACTCTTATTTTTCTTAAACAATACCTGCAGTTTGGGAAGAAGGTTCTCCTGTATTGTGAACCTGCAGTCTGTCACAAATAATGCTACATGCATTAAAAAATTAAGTAAACAACAGACACTAGTCAATCACAATAAGCAAACAATCCCCAGGTTAGCCAGGAACCCCTAAACTCTTAACAAAATGAGTAGACTTCATCCCCAACCAGGTATCGGACATGAGGCACATCTTACTTGAACTTCTCAGACAAAAGGGGAGTACAAACAAGAATGGACAGATCTGGAACTTACTTACCTTTTTGTCAATCAGCGGTAACACTACTAATGTCTTCTGAATATCAGTGCAGGAAAATCAGTAAAAGAAATGTGTGGGCCATCAACTCCATTTCATGTATGCAAGTTCCGAACAGCTACTGGCTGTCTGGTACTAGTTGTTGCCAGAAAGGTTAGTTAGAATGTCACGCTTCAGCAATCATACAGAATTACACTAATATAAAATTAATATAAATTACGTAATACTCAGGCATATACAATTTAATCACTGTTATACTGTTGAAGATTGTAGTAATTTGAATATTTGATCAATTTTCCACATAGCAATATGAATTAAATCTTGAGTTTAACATTATGTAGTTCAATTTTGATATAAACACATACTTTCCCATTGTTAAAACAACCAGCTTGCATCCCAGAAGTGCTATTTGATGTTCTCCTGATAACAATTTAAAAATAACAGCTTATGACAACATGTTGACTGATGACATCTTAATAAGTAGTGGGCCATCAATAGTTATCATGTTACCCTATACTATGGCAGAAAGGATAAACAGATTTCCCCTTAGAAGGGCAGTGAAGCTGACACTGCTAGTGGTCTTTTGGTTCACGGTGATTGTAGTGATTATATTTGAAGCCTGGCTCAAAACATGTTTTATTTTTATATAAAAAAGTTGTGGTAATTGCTACTGAAAACTCAAGATGTACAAATCTGAAAAAAAATTAGGATCCCATCAACTGTGTGAGAGGGGAAAAAACTGAGGAAAATCATAGAGATTACACCAATACTTCATACCAAAATTTTATTATTTTTATTTCTAGAATGAGTGCAACAAAATATAAAATAATGTTTTAAATAATAAACATTACCAAGTTAGAAACACTGTATTTTATAAATTCCTTCATTCCCTTGTTCGTTTGTTCATTCGTCTGATCGTTCACTCCTTCCATTCTTCCTTCTTTTTTTATCTCTTCCTTTTTCCTGGTCTTTCTTTCATGCTATCTGAGTTCACCAGCTTAAGCTGGGCAGTCTACTGTACAAGAGTTTAGTATCACATGAAGTAAGTACTTCCCTCTGCTCCAACAACTTATGTCTTGCTGTTCTGGATTTCTCCTAAGTATCCTTAGTATCCTTGTTCTTCCAGGCTCATTAGTAACTGAGAGGGACTTGAATGTCGCAGTCTGATTTACATCAGTGATCTTATTCCTTTCAGCACAGGAGGGTTATCTTTTCTGTGACAAAGGCTATCGCAGATATGAATAACTATTTTCATACTGGGCTTTTTTTTTTTTGTCTAGCTGGAATCACACCATCATAGATTTTGCCTCATAAATCTGACTTTGCTTTATAGAGCAATAATGGTACAGTCAGCACTCTGCCATCACAGCAAGGTGAATAGAGAAGAGTAACTTAGGTCAGTTCCTTCTTTATTATTGGCAGATGAAATAGTGTCTTCAACAGCTTCAGAGCAAGAACCAGCCAGGCAGTGTGTTTTCACTATGAAGGTAGTGCCATTCTGAGAAGCCATAGCAAGAGGTTTTTTGCTAGATGCAAGGAGGGACATGTAAGCCACGCAGTAAAGCAAACCACTAAGTAGGTAACCTACTGTTATTTTAAAGATGCTTGGGTGAAAATTTGGAGATTGAAATATGTATGAGACATTATCAGATAACAAAAATACAGGAGTTCTGTCAACTCTGGTAGACTGCAGGAAGAGGAGGATAAATACTGCAAAGCCAATTTCATCCACTTGGAACTGTATTAAAAAAAAGTCAGGGCCAATGCTGCAGAACCTCAGATGTCCCTTGGAAAAGACAGGGATTTAGTGTTTTTCAGAAGATTTGATTGTTTCTGATGTTTGACACAGTATTATGTGTTATCTTCACAGAAGTGCATATTTGATATGGGCATTTTATAACTACTTGTTAGTCTTTGTGAAAGTGCAACTTCAAAAGGGTTTCCCCACCCAGAGGACACCGTTCTCTCGCCCCGTGTGAACCCCACAATGGGGTGGCACTGGACAGCCAATGGCAGCAGGGCTGAGCCTGGAGCCCTGCGCTCATTGGCTCCCCTGCTGTCACCCGACCAATGGGAGCAAAGCTGCCCGCTGCGACAGGCAGAAGGCCCAACCTGCACAAGGCCAGGCCTTTCCTCTATTGGAAATTCTGGGTTGATTTATCTTATTTATTTAATCCATGGAATCATACTTTTTGTGTAATACTTAATAAAATTATTGTTATTTGTTATAGCGTTTCTCACCTCCTTCTCTCACTTTTGCCTTTAGTTCCTTTCCTGATTATTTTTGGTAACATACGCTCGTGATGTTCACAGTCCAGGTAGACGTGTGGGTGTTTTAGTCACTCAGTTTTGCAATTCATATAGAAAGCTCTAGAGAGCACTTCTGACTTCAAACTTAGAAGATTTGAATCATCTTCACCAAATTAAAGTTGATCTGTGAAGAATATGGCATAGGGAAGATTTTGGCACCTGAAAATCACATATGATTTATGGAAAAAACATGGTACCAAACTATGATTCCTTTAAAGCTACTTGCAGATTGTTTCCAAGGACATGTCGAAGCAGTCATTAGTTGTTACCAATATTCATATTTATGTTTTTAGGTATTGATAGTAATCACTTTTTCATCTGTTCTTTTCCAGTGGTCTAACTTGAATAATGATGGACACTGATACTCGGAGACATGTAAACTATGTAAGAAAAATGTGCGTCTCTAAAAATAGGGATGTATTTCTGCTAAAATGGAGTGTAAGAAACATTTTCAGATATAGTATAATAATTGCCTGTAAGAAAATAACTTGACAATCTATAGAAAGCTTAAAAACTTAAGAGTGTAAACTTTGAAAATGTCAGATAAATTATCAATAACGAAAATATCTTCCATTTAAAAATACACTTATGAAAAAGCATTGCCTTCTACAGTTCTAATTTTATTTTATTTTCCTAAGTGTCTCTTTAGGAAGAAAATTTGAAGTTGTCATGCTGAAGTTGATACAGAAATATTTGTCTTAAAAACTGCTGCTCTTGGCTGGAGAGTGCTCTGAGGTGAAGGTAAAGGTAAAAGCTTAAGAAATTGGAGACCAGTTATGAGTGGTATTCCTCAGGGATCGGTACTGGGACCAGTGCTGTTCAACATCTTTGTTGGTGACATGGACAGTGGGATCGAGTGCATCCTCAGCAAGTTTGAATATTGGTCTGCAGCTGCTAGAATAAGGTGTCTCATTGTGATCATTCACAGATACAAGTGGCAATTTTTGCAATGCAAAGAATGCAAAAGAATTCCACAGCTATGAACTGAAGCACCAAGTGATCGCCCACAAAGCGAAAGTTCTTCAGAGAGCTCAGTGCTTCCTGAGTCCTGCAGTTCCTCAGCTTGGCTTCAGGTTGAACCGTCTGTTTGTTATCTATACTCTGCTTTCAAAAGAGATATACAGGCTAATCAGATCCATAATTCTCTGACCTGAGCTCTATCACTACTTTCAGGTATTGAGTGATGCGAGAGGAACTACTGATATTTTCAGTACTCCAAAATGAAGTCAACAGAGAAGAGGAACTTTTTTTTTTAATAATCACCCCCTGATATTAGTTTGGATGTTTGGATTAGTTCCCTCTCAAAAAAAAAAGAGGAAAAAAGGTAAATTAAAAACAAAGCTAAAAATGTATTGGATTTTTGTGTTTCTTTTAAAAGAATAATTAATTTTTAGTCATTTTAACACCATTTTTTATAGTGGCAGACTTGTGAATCTTTAATTCTTTAGGTCAACAACTTAGAGCCAGGTTAAAGACCCCAAACCAAAAAATGTGATCACTATTGTAAGTGCTGCAAACAATGGAAATAATTAAAGAGAAAAACAGATTTTCTGACAGAAAAATCACTGCACAGTTAAAGACAAAGAACAGATAGTTCTGGTAAACATTTTGCTAGTTTCGCCATAAAATTAAATAACCAATTTTTGTTAATCATAAGAGATTCTGATGGGGGAAAATGTAGTCTGTTGAGAGACAGTAGCACAAGGAAATGTTTGCCATATTTAGATCTCCTTTCACTAAAAAACGAAGAGGTCATTTCAGGTCAATCATCCTGGGCTCTTTTCTTTAGGGGAATGAGTCTCCAGCATGGCTCTTTATATTAAAGGATTTCATGGGCCTGAGTTATAGCTATTGGTATAATCACAGGTTTCAGAAATAAGAATAGTTATTTCTTATTTCTTTGTGAATGGAGAATGAAAAGGTCATTCAGTGTATGGTACTTCAAACACTTAAAAGGAATGGTATTTTACTGCTTACTTAGCTTTTTATGTACTATATAGAAAGTATGCATAATGTTGCCACGCTGCTATGCAGAAATGGAAAGAAAGAGTCTTTTATTTTATGAGAAAACTTGAGATACATCTGCATATCTTATTTTGACCATAAAATCATAAGGTTTTTGAAATCATGGAAGACATGAAGAAGGTAAATAAGAAACAGCCCTTCCCTGACACTTCCAATACAGTATTTGGTGAGGGGTCAAATGAAATTACTGTGGCAGGTTCAACACAAACAAAAGGAGGTTTTTTTTTTCACCTGGCATGTGATTAAGCTATGGAAACTCCATGCCATAGAAGGCAGTGGATTCTAGATTATACATGGATTTAAAAGCAACTGAACAAAATAATGGAAGACAAATCCCCTGAAAGCTATCAGATAGAAGCAGCACCTGTGGCTGAGAAAATACCTTAATCTATTGGAGACTGGGAGAGGATTCTACATGCTCTTACATGTTCTTACACTCTTCCTTAAACATCTGCCAGTGTCCAGTTTTGGAGACAGAGTGCTTTTGATTTAACTCATTGGTTATGTTCTTATGACTGGGTTTTTTCCCCCCTTTTTTTTTTGTGTCAGTTTTTATATTTTCTTCTGTATTTTCCAAAGATCAGTTGCACTCTGTGCAATTATAGATTATTGTTTCTTAATTTGCAATGGAAAACAAGTAGATGATGCCCATTTCCACCCATACAAGTAGGTACATATGCCGATTTAAACATCTCACTTGTTTCAGGGCATAAACTAATGTCTCTGAAAGCTAACCAGCTATCCTAACAATGCCTGATGAATCACAGTTTGGGAGCATTAAGAACGGGCTTTTTTCTAAAGCAACATATGTGAACACTTCTGGAGGCTGTATGCACATAAGATGGGCTAATGACCTGATCCATAATTCCTGAGGCATATTGTTTGATAACGACAAGAATTACAAGCTTGAGGTTGATAAAATAACTTGTGCTTCACATCTGAAAATATATCTTTAATAAGCTTTATATCAGTTTATAAACATTGGTAGAGATTTTCCTAATCTTCACCCACTGAGAAATTTGGAAAAACATACATGAACATTGTAATTAATATTATTCAGGTAGCAGTATTTTCTGTTTCAAGGCAAAACCTTTTAGGTGAAGCTTAACTATTGATCTATAAAGTCAGCATTTTGTTTCTTGCCATTCACATTGGCTGAGAAGTAGCAGAGAGAATTTCCCAAGTAAATTCAGATTACAGCACGCTTCAGAAGAGATGTCACTGACTGAGAAGAAACAGTTAACTATGTTTTTATGTACATTTGTTTCTGTGGGTGCATTACATATTAAAATATAAGTTCAGCCACATTCACCCAGATCCATTCCAGAGTACACAGTGTAAGACCTCTATTTCTATGGTATTGAACTAAGACTTTCTGGTCAATCTGGAAGTATCCTAAGGCTTTCACCAATCTTTTAATTCCTGGATTATTTTTTCTGCCTGAAGTTTCCCTTCTGTTTCCCTTTTGTTTGCTATTAATGCTTCATCTCTTCTGGGAGGGTGATTCACAGTTAATCAGCTCATCTATTCTAAGACATTCAAAAACATTGTTCTATGGACAGGCCAGCAGGCATGGCTGTAACCCCTATGCGGTTAAACCCTTCTCTTTCCTTAGGGGCTTCACTGGCTCTGCTGTGCCATAACTGTTATACAATTACCACCAAACCATTGGGCCAGCTGCAGACATTAGTACCATCAACAGAATTGCAGAAAATGTAATTTGGGTTACCTAATGAGCAGCTTGTTTACATAAATAGGCCAGGTAAAGTGGAGGGAGAAAAAAAAAGTTCTACAGCTTGGAACACAAATTAATATTAAGCAGATAAAAACTTCCTGCATTTGAACAGGAACATCTACATCGTGTTTCACATTTTTGTTTTCCCATTGTCTTTTAGCACTTTCACACAGAAAACATAGTTTTCATAATTTGAACAAATATTTAAATATTCAGTCTGTAGTTAGTTGAAATTTTGAATGAATGATCCTGTTTTATTAACACCATTTGGAGGGTGAAAGCCATGTTCTGTATCCATGCACTGGATTCTGGAATATACTTGACTTTGCTTGCTTGATATATACAAGATAAAGTTAGAGTGTACATACTAATTCCATACTGAGCGTCTGTTTTATCCTTTAACCAGCAGAAATTCTGGTCACTCCTCCTCTCCTCACCCGTCTGGTTTCCTCTGTCTTAGCATTACCAGATTTACAAGCTCACACTAGTTTTATTAGGCAGTCTTTTAAACTAGAGTTTCCAAAGACTGAATTTGCAGTGTTCGTGTTTCCAGACCCATTAGTGTGTCTTCAGTAGCAATGACAGAACCTTACAATTTCACATACACATTGCTATTTATTTTTATTCATTAAATTCATCTTTATTAACTGTGAGCTTGAGGTCGGTCATCCTCTTTTTCAAATACACTAACATATTGTTTTTCAGATTGATTATCTCACGCTTATCACACAACCTATGTAACTGTAGTATTTCCTGCTCAGAAGTTTTAGCATGCACCTGCACATCACCCAGGTTGAGAAACTGTTGATGAACGGGTACCAACCTGGGTTTGCTATAATTTCTCCCCCTAGGGGTAGGAAAATACGCTCATTACAAATCAATCACCTACAAAATAGATGTTTCACTGAGACATATTTAAAGGTAGTTACCAAACACTAATTTTGCATGCTATCTTTCTTGTCATTTATTAGTTATCAGCCACTATCAGCTCATCCACACACTCAGCTATCCAGTCCTCTGTCTAGTTCTTGAAATCCAATTTTTATATCTTGTTTTCTCCACATTGGGGTGAAAGCATACTTTCTAATCATTCATTTACTCTGTGAGAGGATTTAAATTGCTCATTTGAATCACCTAGCATTTTATTCCTTAGTACATCCAGTCTAAAAACTATCAAATGTAAACCTGTCTACTATTCTTGCATACTATGCTGTCTCCATTAAAAATTTACTAGATCTGTTCATATTAATAAGTTTACCAAATCTTTAAAAAGCACACTAAGCAGACCAGAGCAAAACTAAAAGTGTGAGTCTCTAGCTCTACCTCTTAAGTTTAATGTCAATCCATTTTCCAAAAAGGGTGATGAAATTTAAGAAACTGTGTTAGCCACTCTTAAAATGTTTTTTTTTCCATACCGTTGAGTTATTTTACACCGCACCAGCATTGCATTTACCAGCTTCCTTATTTTTTGCCTCATTACCGACTGTGGGGTTTTTTGCTTTTGTAACCAATTTTAACAATATTTCTATAAACTTACCTTCATTTGACAGTTATACATATAACCTTTAGTGTACTGGTTTATTTAAAGGGGAAGAATATCCCTGGTCTGAATACAGTAATTTTGGTTAAAAAGCTACTGTGTATCCACATGGGTATTTCTGTGTGAGACAGGGAGCACCGATACAGATCACCTTTGTGTAACGCATGTCAGGGAGCAGCAAAGGCCACCCGCACCACAAAGAAGGCTAGTCGGGAGCTGAGGGTGACCGCAGCGCAGTCTGGGCAACGACCAGGCACGGCCCCACAGACATGAGCTGGGCAAGCAGAGCATGGGTGACAGCAACAGGTCCTCACACAGCAGTCCAGTGATCATCAGACAAAACCAAGGTAACGGGCCTAAGGGCAATCCAGGAAATCCAAACAATAATTCAGGATTGGGACTGGGTACAGGTATATCTACACCACAGCTCAAGCCACAACTGAATGCTGAGGCCTGAGCTTGCCTGTGGCTCCTGTGGCAGAGGGTGTGGGTGGACACCTGTGATGGAAGTACCTCATCTCAAGTACTTAAATTAACACTAGAAACACTCCTTCTCATCTACCCAAACATTTCTTTGACTTACTGTAACTGTGAATAAGTCTTCCAGGACTTTTTGCATAAATGTTTACCATATTTTGTATTTATTACTTGAATGAGTGTGATTTCTCCTACTCAGCCTCTCTGGGGAGCAAATGGGATATAAAAGTATATATTCTCTCTCTCCCACCTTTCTAGCTGACTAGATTCTCCAGCCAAGCAGTTGGCTTCCACAGTGATCTACAGTTCAGAGGTCTTTTTAAGCCAAATTTCTATTTTTTTTATTCCTCGCTGCAGATCACCTCTAACTTTAAAAGGTTAGAAACTGTTAAATTACGCTACAAGTTGTGCAAGTCTTCCTGAAGACATGTTTAATAAGATTGTTGGGTACCTGTTTGATCCTGTTTGCCAACTCCAGTGCGGCATGTTTCAAAAGCTGTCTTACTGCAATCTCTGAGCCACCGTAAGCTTTGTTTTCAGCAGACTGCGTTTCAACTCTCCTTCACTTCTTTCTGAGAAGTCTCCAGTCCCCTTTATCACCTCACTCGGGCTTGTAATTCTTTCTAGCCATCCTTTATTGCTTTTTCAGCAGCTTTGGTTCCTGTGACCAACAGTGCAAAATGCTCTGTCGTAGCTCTCCAAGAGTACCAGCTCACAGCCCCTCTCTCTGCCTCTTTTTTTTTTTTGACTTCTGTAGTCCCTCGGCATCGGACACTTATTCCTGCCCGGCACTGCACTCTGCTCCTTGCCACGCCGGCTACTGTCCCCGTGGGGGGGGCTCACCTCTTTACAGGGCTTTCCAGGGTGGACACTCCCGGTCCTCGTCTGGTCTGGCCACCAGTCCCCACTGCATCGCTACGGGTTCTGGATCACGCCTGAGGCGCCTTTTGGCCCTGTTCGGGGCGTGCCTGACGATTCGCTTCCCCCTGACAGGGCGCAAGGCGCCGTGGCGGGCAGGGAGGCAGCTCTCCTCCGTCGCCGGCCGCTGGCGGCGGGTCACCCGCTCAGCCCCCTCCTGCCGCGCCCGCTCGGCACGACTCTTCGCCGCTCCTCGGCCGCTGAGGGCGGGCGGTGGCTGAGGGGCGCTTCCCGCCCCGCCGCGGGACACCCGCCTCAGGCGNCGTGACTCGGCTTGGGGCGACGGCGGCGCGGGCTGGGATGGAGTGAGGGGGCGAGCGGCGGAGAGAGCGCAGCCCACCGAGCTCCGGCCCCCGCCCCCCTTCTTCTCTCTCGCTCTCTTTCTCTCTCGTTCTCTCTCTCTGGCCCGGGCCTATGCGGCCCCCCAGAGACCATGGGATCCAGGATCAAGTGAGTGTCCCCCGGAGCTCTCCAGCCCCGCTTGCAGGCCCTCAGGAAAGCGGGAGGGCTCTGGAGAGCGAGAAGGGGACTTCCCCGCCCTCCTTCCAGCTCCGTGTGAGGCCGCGCGGGCGAGACCCCGGCCGAGCCTACAGGCCTCGGGGTAGGGCGAGAAAGGGGGAGAACGAAGGGGGAAGAGTGCCTCCCGCCCCCCCCCCCCAGGCCAGCTGGCGGGCCGGGGAGGGAGGAGGCGGCGGGGCGGAGGGCCCCGTGCCGCCAAACCCCAGCTCGGCTGCCGGACCCCGGGGCGGGGAGCTGCCCCGTCCCCCCGGCCCCGAGGAGGGGAGCAGAGTGTGGTTTGCCGCCCTCAGGGCCAGCCCCGGTGTGTTGTCCGCTCGCTCTCGCCCTGTGTTCAGCTCTCCGTGGGGGAGCGCAGAGGGTCGGGCCGGGAGGGCAGTTCGAGTGTTATCGGTGCAGGCCTGAGGAGGGCTGGGGCTGCTGCAGTGGGAGAGTCTCCATTGCCAGCGCTGGTGAGGGCTGGTTTGGGGGTGTGGTGGGGTCGAGAGAGTGCAAAGCCTCTTGCCTAGGTCAGAGTGTGCTAAAGGAAAGATGATGTCTTGAAAGTGTGTTAGTAAGGGGATTTGGGGGAAGAAGAAGAGTGGTGCAAGTGATTAATTTGTTGGGCCTGCAGCTCCGCGCCCTCAATATTTTTTTAATTTTCATAAACCTGGGGGTTGATTTATCAGTAAGTCCTATTGGTATGTTTGGTATTGTCACGTTGAAGATCTCGGTTCATTCATATGCTGTTCCAGACAAATGCAGTTCCTCTGAGACAGGTAGAGGTGTAATAAAGCTATCACCAAGCAGGGAGTGCTGACATCTTTGTGCGTGAAAGGTGTGACAGAGTGGAGACATCCAGTTAGATTGTATTTTATTTAGCAGTTTCAGTAGGTGCTGTTGAGCAATTGCTTTTCCTTCTTGAACACAGTGTTCTTCAAGATTATGTAGGGTTTTAATGTTTCACCTCTTTTGTTTATCTTGAATATGAGACTGGAGGAGACATAGTTTGTAGTGTCCTTAGTGTGATGACGCATCTTCATGTTCCTGAGCCCATAGGCTGGGTAGACATAAATGTGTGTCTGTCCAGCTGGGTTTTCTAGGACAATGTAAGCAGATAATGAGTGCTTGTAATGATAGCACTGAGGTGATGGGTTGGTTCCAGAAAGCAATCTTCTTTCTGTGGGGATAATGTTTGCACTTTTTTGGCGTAGGGGTTCTCAGCTGTTGCGACAGAAAAATCAAAAGTCTGAGAAACTAGTTAAACTCTTAGCCTATTTTCAAATACAGGTAGAATCTAAAATTGTTACTGTTTTGAAGGCAGAGCAGGTTACATCTGTAACTTGCACCTTTGGATCTTGCAGTGGTCACCCTTGCTTGGGTCACTTCAGGATTGTGGTGTGAAATGACTTCTTACGATGACCTTATCTTAAATCTATTAAAAGGCAGATGCTCACTTAAAGTATAGTTTCTTTTGTGTACATACTGAATCCACAAGCTGTGTTTACAATCTTTGGGTATTTGATTGCTACTTTGACATTTAATGGCTTTGCGTACACTTTGCTGAATGTGAATGTAATTACTCAGATGAGGCATTTCAACTGGAAACCTCACTGGTATCTGTGAGAAGATGTAGCAGTTAGAAGTATTTATTACAGCCAATGGACTTTACGACTTTTTCTGTCCAAAGTCTGTTTCAGTGTGAACATGTCTTTCAAGATTACAGAGAAAGCTCATGTCTTTCTCTGTCACCAGGAAAACATAGGTGATCGCCCTATAAAAGCATTACTTTTCATTCATCTTAGACTTTGTGAGAAAGCATTTTGTCCATTGTGTGATTAATCAACTTTGCCTTGAGCAACAATTAATAAATCATTTTTTTCCACTTTGGACAGAACACTGTGCCCAAGTAGAGTAAGGACAAAATTTCGAAACAATCTTGAAATATATAAAGAATGAGACAGCCTATCTGAGTCTGACCTGGATGTTTGATCCAGCAAAGATTTTAAAGTTGATAAGGAGCTCTGTTACTGGGGCAGGTGGAAGCATCAATGAGAAAACTATTTTATAATTGGGTATACTGAGGCATGTCTCGTTTAGTGGCGTCGCCAATATGTGTTGGAGCCCTAGCAAAAATCCAGTAGTCAGATCTCTTGCTTCTTGCTGTGGATGGATATTTATGAGGGATATTAAACTCCTTGGCACATGATCACTTGTACACACTGTGATAAACTCTGCGTGAAACCTGGACATATGTGTCAGTTATATTTTTGATGGATGTATAGTAATGAGTCATTTGAGTGAAAGATTGCTTAGAGGAAATTATCAGTAGCTGCATCAGACTGAAGTGAAAGAAATCAAGAAGTTGCCAGCAATCCTGTAAGCTTTTGGCTTGTGTATAGCTGCAGGCGCAAAAAAGGTAACTTGAGTATTGGGTTACACTGTTGGGTTAAGCTTCGTGTTGGAGCATATCATACTGTACGTGCAAGGCACTCTGTGCCAGCAAGGTAATGTAAAATAGGAATCTAGTTAACCTGGCTGCTATCAATTCTTCGTAGCCTTCAGTACTCAAGACTGAATACTGAAGAGAAACTATCATTATTATTTTTTTTAATAATGTGTCAGTATCAGTCTGTTCAACAGAATTGCATTGCACTGTAAAAAACTTGGCATGTCTTTTTCGAGAGGTGGTTGTATTTTGGAGATGACAGAAGAGATCCCTAGTATTAATCTGGGAATGCTTTCAGATATTTAACATAAAGTTTGCTATATACTGAAATATTATCTACCTTGGGAATACCAGGCAGAAAAAGTTAAATATATGGAAATTAATCAAGGTTTGAGGTTGAATTTCTGAATTGAATTAGCAAGTAAGATTTCTGCTAATACTTGCTCAATTCTTGCAAAAAAAAAAAAAAAAATTGGCTTGTTACAGGACAGCTAATTATCAAACAGTTTCAAGCTCCTCTCATGCCTCAATTTTTAAGTAGAATGATTCTTTCTCTCATAAGTGCTATTACATTTTCCTCTGTGTAGGAAAAAAAGATGCTCCTGACAGAAGTGAAGTAGGCTTTAGATATGTAAGGTATGTACTTGTGTACATGCAGCTTTGGAGAAGAATTTTATTTAATTTTATTCTGCACAAATCTCTTGCAATTTGGTAAAAATTAGTATTTTTGATTGTAAAAGGTACATAAGTATCTTATTTAAAATATATTACTTCAATGTAAAATTGAATTTCTTATGAATTGCTTTGATGTTAAAGCTATTTCTACATCAGAGAGATTTGAAGTAGTTCATACGACTAGCATACAAAAAGCATTATTTTCTCATAGAGCTCCTTCCTAAATTTCTATTTACAGAAAGGTATTGCATTTCCTTCTGAAATTATCCAGTTATCAAATAAATGGGGTACGTGTCCTGTGTATTTTTTTATATCACATCTGTATGTTCACTTGATAATTGACAGTGGGTCTTTAAGTGATTATTTGGAGGGTATTGGGAGGAAAGAAAACTTTGTGTGTGTTTAAGTTTATAATGCTGTGGATGATTTCAGTGGGTTGAAGTTTTAATACAATGCACAGGTGGCATTAGATGTCTGCAGGGCAGTTTAATAGTCATAAAAAAGGACTGCAAAATATACATATTATGATGCATGTTTATGCTATGTTTGCAAACTGCATGAAGTCTCAGAGTGACTTGTTTCCTTAATTCCACTGAAAAGTTATAAAATATCCAGAATTCAACAATGACTTCATTCTTATACTGAGGTGTTAGCTTGTTGAATGCAGCCTTTAATACTAAGTTTCTGACTTGGCAAAGCTACTTTAATTTCACTGTTCATAGAAATAAGTGTAGGTTTGTCGTGGAATATTAAAAAGCAAAATTTAATGTCTTTTTGTCTGAAAGGTTTAGTATACAGTATGTGCTCTTGACAACTGCGTTATACAGTGTTTTCAGTGAAGAATTTGAACACAGACTCTAGCATAATACTAAAAAGGTGTTTGTTATTTTATCCATTAGCTGTAAAAACATTATAAAATTTATAAACTTTTAATTAAGGAAACAGGGTGCTAAAAATAAAGACATAAACAAGGAGGGTAAGATAAGGCTGCACAGCAATATATATGAAAAGAAAAATACATTTCTGGTGTTAAGTGGATATCATTTCGTCCTCATCCTGTACCATGATTGTAGGAATGTAACTAAGAATCTCAATATATGCAGCAACTGTTAAGTAGCACAGAGAGAATTATGCAAGTTTGTTTTACACTGCAGAATAATAGTTGATTTGTTGATTTTAAATTTTTCATAACTTAGGAATGTAGTTTTCTGAAAAATGGCTACTTAAGGCAAATCGGTTGGTAACTGGTGGCAAATTAAATTAACATTAATTGAATTGTGAACCATTGTTGCTCCTGAGAGGTTCTCTGTAAAACTGTAGAGTGTGATCCTATACTACTGCAACCAACGGTAGCTTTTCTGTCGATTTAAATAGGTGCGGGGCTTGGCTTAGAGCCACTTGAGTTACACTAAGTGGGCCTGTGGCATGGTTAGAAATGTTTTGTTTAATCCCTTTTGGTGTTAAAGTAGGATTAAAAATAATAGAAACTCTCTGAAGAGTAGGCTGAACTCGTTGACATGTTTATATGTTTGGTTTGAGATACTGAATAAGATGAGTTTCATTTTTTAAATTATTATTCAGGTAGGAATTCTAGCATGTACATATATATGGGTTTTGTCATTATTTTCATCCTTAGCTGTAAGGGAGCTAACCAGATTCACAAGTTAATTATACCTCAACAATTTTCTCATGTTAGATAGTTTACATTAACACATAGGAGACAATATTATCACTATACAAGCAGCCATAAATTTAGAGCAGTAATTATGTAGTTTTGATTCTTGGTTTTAACCAGAGAATCTAAGAATAAAATATCACATGTTCAGACTTACAAAATCCTTATTTCAGTAACTAAACAATTACAGTCTAATGTGTGATTCTCTTTAATCGCATAGAAAATTTTGGAGTAGCTAAAATTGTTAGTCAGGAATTTAACTCAAAATATGCTTTCTTATATAATCATCTGCTGCCTTTACATGCTCCTTATGAAATGTAATTGCAGGGGTTCACTTATGGAGTTATATTAGTAAGAACTGAAAATGTACACTAAATATGTTGGGTTTTTTCCTTACGTTCTATATCATTAACTTTTATTACTGGTATAACTCTGGAGCAGAGTTATAAATACTCTTTCTCAAGCTTCATTTACATTTTGTAGCTGAATTTGTAATTTTTGACTACTGCACCTATTTCCTTATTTTGAGTGCATCTGGCAGCTTTCTGGATTTAAGACTCTGGACTCTCGTGAGGTGCAACCTTGTGTATTTGTAATATTCAGCGTGGACTTTTTTTGACAAAGAGGTAGAAATATTTTGACAGGTATTAAAGAGGGGAACTGTCTTCATCCTAAATACGGCCTCTTAAGTTTTCCAATAATGTATGGATAAAATTACTTTGCATGCTCTTGACTGCAGCTGCTTCCCCCCTCCCCCCCTTTTTTTTCTGAGTAAATAGGTGTCATGAAGTTGAACTCAAGGGTCACAGTAATGAAAATGTGAATCTGGGTTGTTTGTCCCATGTTGGACAATGTGACTCTGTTTTCAGTTTGGTGAAGAGAAAAAGAGTATTCGGGATTATTTTTTTTTTCTGAAAAAAAATCCAGGACAAGCACATAGGTGATTTACTTTCTTATTTGAAAGTAAAGGTGAAATAAAAAGAACTTGCTTTTGTAAGTTGTACATGTAATCAAAACTACAATTATGGCCAAGAACTGAAATAACTGTTGTTTCTCTATCTGACCAGCATTCTGAAAAGTGATATAAAAGGCATGGTTTTCTTTTTCTGGCAAAGTTCTGAATGGTTTTCTTTTTCTGGCAAAGTTCTGAATGATAGACCTGTGGTATTTTAGTATCTAGAAATGCGGACTAGTCACAACAATTGAATTGACTTAGAGGTTCTGTGTGCTTGATTTCTATTGTTTTGATCCTTTTTATTCTCTGTGGAAGTTTATTAGACACCCTGTTCATACTGACTCATCTGAGCTTCAGTCCTATCTTGTTCCGTACTAGTGAGGCAGAAAGATCTGGTGTGAAATCATCACAGACTATAAAACAAGAAATCAAGTTTGTGAAGTTGTCGTTGTAACATATGCATTCTTGGAACACTTCTTGACCAAGTAATTGAAAGCGCACTTGAAAAAAAAATTCTCAGTGTGCTAAATACTTTCTTTTTTTCTTTCAGACAAAATCCTGAAACTACCTTTGAAGTGTATGCAGAAGTAACCTATTCAGGAATCAGCTGCATTGGGAAAGGTACTGTTTTGCACTGCAATTCTACCTATTTATTGGCTAAATCTATTCTTAAGAACCATGTATTGTGAGATAATGAAGTATTGAAGTATATTAAATATTATGCTGTTCTAGATTTTAAAGATATCTTAATTAGTGATACTGTGGAATCTGTTACAATGAGGACTAATAATGAGAAATTCTTGCCTTTCTCCCTGATTGTGGGCCATTTTATGATTTCTTTAACTGTTTTGCCTTTTTTGTTTTTTTAAAATAGAAATAACTTACTTCATTGGGTTGAAAAAGTAAATGCATTTTCACATTTGTATTTGCTGCTCATATAAGGAATGGGTAGTTTTAAAACAAAAAATACTCTAAAACTTCTTGTGTGGAATTTATTTTTACTTCCTCCTCCTTACTGGTCTACAGAAGTAATTTTATCTGTTTCCAGAATTCTTCCTTTGACCAAATGATTTTATCTAGCAATAAGGCATGAACACAGCTTATGATTTGGTTGACTGTTTTTACCAAACATTGTTATCAAGCCATAATTATACAAGTATTTTTCTGTAATATTATTTCTGACAAGTATTCCTATGTTTATGCGTGAGAAGTCCCTTAACTGCAAAACCAACATGTAAGTATATTTGTGAATTTTTGATTTCACTTTTTTCTGAACTTGAAGAACTTGATGAAATAAACAGAAAATGCAAAAGTTGAAATTCATAATCCCAGAATTTAGTTCAATATACTGTTTTGTGAGATCAGTCTCTAGAATGTCATGAAAAGGACGGATGTCAAAATTAAATAATTATGATTAGTCAACATATACTGAAATAATATCCCTTTTATCTTTTATGAAATGATGATGTGTGTATTGTATATATGGTATAATGAACTAATAGAAAGGGTTTTTATATTTTATTGACTGGAAAGCCACTTATCTCCTTTTGTATCTGTATTTGTTTATTACAATCCGCAAAAGTCAAATAGCTGCAACTCTTTCCTTTACTGCCAAAGCCTCCATGGGAGTTGTAACTGGAATACAGTTTTGGCTTGTCCTACTGCTCTATGCCATCACGACTATTTGATGTAACTGCAGGAGCCCTTTTAATAACTAGTCTTTGTTTCTGCACATCTGACCTGGATTCTAGTGCCAGAAAATCTGAACAAATTTGACCATAAACATTACATTGTACAGTACTAGTGTCTGGGTATAATCTTCTCTTTGAAGTTTGTTTGCATCCCCCTGGAGGGATTAATTCCCTGCTGTGGGAAGGTGGGTTAAAAAGCACGGAAACTACTTTACAGGTTTTTAATTGGAGAATTTAGTATACATTTTGTTCCCTAAACCAACTGATTCTGTGGGAGTTTCACTTAGTTGTGTTTTTAGGTTTGTTGTGTGCACTTGTAGGTGCAAAATCTTCAGAAATGGTTTTTAGTGAGTAAAAAAAATTTGTTTTAATAATTCCTTTTACAACTCATATATTCTGAAGTTCCTAATTCTCCCTGAATAATCTTTTAAAAGTTTTTTCCCAACCAATTTTTTTATATTTAAGAGGTGCCCTTTATTCTCTCAAGTCTTTGATTTGCGTATCCCCAAATATTCTGTCCTGTTCTAAATGAAGGTGGGTGGTTGGTTCTTCTCAGTGTCAACTGTATTTAACAGGTATGCTGCATCCCAGGCAAATCAACATTCTAGAACTATAGACCTAGAGACTTCCGTTAGTCTCTTCTACTTCTTGGCTAGCTGTTCTATGCCAGAAGACCAAGAATATGTATTAACTTTTTTTTTTTTTTTTCAGTCTGGGAATGTATGTTAAATGGCAAGGAGCAGTTACTGTTAAGAAAAGTGAAATGTATAAAAGGTGCATAAGGAGCAAATTATCAGGCATGTTTAAAAAAAACATTTCTTCCCATGTTATGGATCCCAAAATTAACAAAGACAACTGTTTTTGAAGTTCATGTCTAGTATAATAGTGCTATTGGTCACTTACAGTGCTCTTAATTCTTAAATCAATCTTCTGACGTGGTCTTGAGGAGAATGAATTGCTCCAAAGCTATAACAGTCCTAGTGTGGGAGATTGTCTGGCTTGTGGAATGGTAAAACATGCTTCTATTTTGTTTATGCAAAAGTTTGTGTAGCAAAGGATGTTTTCCACATGACTCTTAAATATCAACTGCAATTAAAAGCTTTAATATATTTCACAGTTCACTTGCATCATGCTGAAATGGGAGATACTGACTCGTGTTATTAACTATGGACAGACAATTGTATAAGTAGCTTTATTGCTCATGTTATTGTTAACAATCTTGCATTAAATCTTTATTTGGTTAATAACTTATGAAATGAACAAAAGCAGCATTATCCATTGACTGTCTTACAGAATCATAGAATCCTAGAATCATTTAGGTTGGAAAAGACCTTTAAGATAATCGAGTCCAACCATAAACCTAATACTGCCAAGTCCACCACTAAACCACATCCCTAAGTGTCACGTCTACATGTCTTTTAAGTACCTCCAGGGATGGTAACTCAACCATTTCCCTGGGCAGCTTGCTCCAATGCTTGATATAGAAGGCTCCCTCTTAGTTACCATGATGGTTGACTGCAGAAGGAAAAAAATTTGTTCTGGGATCCAAGAAAGACCTCAATAAAGTGGAACAAGTTCAATAAAGGGCCACCAAGATGGTGAGTGCATTTGCACTGTGAGTAGAGGTTGAGAGTACTGGGCTTGTTCAGCCTGGAGGAGGCTTCAGGGGACCTTCCATACCTATGAGGAGTTCATCAAGATGAGATATCCAGTGTCTTCACAGTGGTGCATGGCAGGAGGACAAAAGGCAATCACATAGACTGAATCAAGAGGCGTTTTAACTGAATATTGGGAATGTGTTCACTATGAGGACAGTGAAGTATTGGACCAGGTCACTCAAAGATGTTGTGCAGTCTCCATCCTTGGAGGTTTTCAAGACCCAACTAAATCACAGCCTGAACAACCTGGTCTGACCTCACACTTGGCCCTTCTTTGAGCAGAAGGTTAGACTAGAGACCTCCCAAAGTCCTTTCCAGCCTGGATTATCCTGTGATCTGAAGATTTGATTCCTAGAAATGTAAGCTTCAGGAACATCTGGAGGATGTTTTGTACTCTTAGTAAGGTATGAAGAGAAAACTTCATTGAAACCGAAGCAGTTGAAAAAGCAACCATTGTTTTATTCCAGTCCAGGCAGAACTCTGTCAAACCACAATGAAATGTGTGAACTGAGAAAGGAAGCGATCACTGGATCAGCTCAGCTGTGGTCTCTCTGTCCTTTCCCCTCTAGATTGTTTAGAAATAATGAATGTCTGTGCTCTGCATGGCTGATTCGTATATTTCTAGCGCATGAATCTTTGGTATCTTATACAATTCCAGCATTCAGTTGTACCTTAAAGGTGTGTTTGTGTTTTTCCTTGTTACATTCATAGATCTTATTTGGGGACTTACGGACTTTTTTTACTGTGTCACTTTATGTAAATGTGATATCTTTGTTTTGAGAACTGTGAAGCAAGATAGCTGCAACTGTGACTAGCAACATTAAGGTGAATATTTGTTATTAAGAAGATGGTTCCTTAAGAGAAGACAATTACCAAACCATTTTTTTGCCTTATGATTGTGATTTCTGCGGAAGCTGGGAATTCCCCTTAGCTAACTAAATCTAACTTAGTGGGTGTGGGGGTTTTGTGGATTTTTTTTGAAGAACGTTTAACATCCTAAAATAAGTGAAAATGCAAAACTGCTTTTATCTTAAATTTGTTCCAATTTTTTTTTTTGACTGTCTGGGATTCAGAATTTCTGCACTTAGTACTTCAATGATGCATTCATTCATGTTCTACTTTTCAGTTTCATCGAATAAGCACTGTTCTCTTGTCCATACTCTGTTCTGATAAAATGTTGATGCCATCTCACCAAAAGTCTAGGGCAGCAAAATAGAATAGAAAGAATGGAGTCTGCATCTTTACAGTGACAGTACATGGAGGTTATCTAGTGAGAAATCTGTGTTGTGTGTGTCAAGTATAAGTATGTCAAGCATAGGAACTTTGCAAGTCTAGCGCTTCTCACTGACTCCCACAGATTTATGTTTAGGAAAAGAAGAAAAAATAGTCATGGTTTCACTTAAAAAATTGAATATTATTATAGGGAAAATATTGACTAAAACTTATAGTGTTAATACTTTGATTCTTTCCTTTGTAGTATTAAGTAAATACTGGGTAATGGCTGTGACTCAGAGGAAAAGGTACAGTTCCAAGGCTGATACAGAAGCGTGGCTTACTTATGTTAAATAGTCCTAACAGGTGCCTCTTGTGCAGTGGGTGTAATTGGGATGGAGTAAGATGCTGATACTGTACAGATGGTCACAACAAGTCAACTCTTTGACAAGTATGGCTGGTAACTTTGGCTATCAACCATTCCAGGTGAATAGAAAGACTGTTAGGACTTCCAAAAATTTGATTACTAAGACAAATTCCAATTCACGTATAATATTTTAATATTCTCTCTTTAATATTCTCTAGCCTATGCGTGGGGTTTGTTTCTTTGCCTTTATGCATTTTAGTGCCGTGTAGTTCTGACAGCAGGAGATTTTCTAACATTCCTTATAATTTAGATATAAGGAAGCCATTTGCCTCGCTAAATCCAGGTGTATTGCTTTTTAAAAAACTACAGCCAAACAAAAATTTTTAGACTTTATCATGATTATTTAGAGGTTTCACTGATACGAGTTTACCTTGCTTCAGGAATTAAATAAAATAAAGCCTCGAAAATCATAGATAGAGGGGAATAATAATACAGTGTATTGCCCAGCAGATACCAGTAATATAATCTGGACATAATCTATGATTGCATTAGTTTTCCTTTCTGCTGTGATACTTCAGTAATTAAGTATGACTTGGGAGAAATGAGTAGATGTGTATTTTAGTTGGAACTAAAATAATTATTATAGCACTTACAAACACTACATGCAAGGCTTAAGGTCTACCATTGTTTTTGTTAGCATACTGCTTTATGTTATGTTATGTTTTACTGTTCACCATAGTTTAAGAAAAATGTTTAAAACCAAACTTTGTTTTCAGTGCTTTTCATACTCACTGATACCAAAATCTTTGCAGTGGAGGATGTCTGTGCTGTTTGTTTCATCACTGATATAGCTGGTGCTTCTCAAACTCAAGAAGCTAATGGGTAACCATTTAAATCTTAGCTGGAAATACTGAGTCCTCTGGTGTTAGGGCAGTGTGTATGTCATAAAATAGCACATTCCTAAGCAAATAATGTTGGACATTGTAAACTAAAGCTACAGATTTCAGTTTTAACTTACTTTTATAAGTTTTGATGATAAGTCAGTGTCTTTGGTGCATGATCTTCTCTCATTCCTTGGTATTGTTACATGCATGGATAATTTGAGAACAAAATAGATGCTTTGTATGAAATACTACTATTTTACTGGATTTCTTTTCCTATTTTTAAACTTCACATAGAGGAAAGGAAAATGCATTTTATGAGATTTTGAAGGACTTCTGATGGAGGTTTTGCGTATTTGTCATGGCATCTCATAATAGTAAAACCACAGAAATTGAGGTAGTAAATTACAAAGAACTTGTATTGTTTCTTTTACAAGTTATAACTGCTTAAGTTAGCTTAAGCACTTCTAGAAATTTAGTTGTATACTATTGACATATTGTATGCTTGCAAGTAGTGTGAATTGCATTGGAACTGCATTTTCTGTTTTTAAACCTCAGCTAAAAGAACGTTTTGGTTTTTTGAGATGCAGAAGTAGGAAGAATCTACTAGCAATTTTAGTTTAAATACCTATATAAAGAAAGCAAAAGCATACTAACTACTTAAGAAATCTTTCTTTTAATTTTCAAAGCACTTTTGGATCTTAAAGCTGCTGCAGTTCATTCATTGGAAATACGATGTGACAAATTTAAGGATCTTGCTGGACTTAAGCCAAAGATTCTCTCTTGTTAGATGGGGCTGTGAGGACAATTGTAGTCTGACTGTCAAATTCTTCATGTAGAAAAAGAGAATTTGTTAGTCTAAGGTAACTGATCAAAATAGTCTCTAAAGTATGACCGTTTGAAAATGAATGCTCACAAGAGTAAGAGACCCCCCCTACACCCCTGTCTGGGAGGACGTGGCATGCTTTTGTACAGGGTTTTTGTGTTCTCGCCAAAGCAGACGTTATAAAAGTATGTCAAATCTGTAGCTTTACCATGTAGTGTGCCAAAAGGCCTTTCTCTCCAAGGACCTCATCTTTCATCTTTTTGTGAGTGTAGCATAAATTCTTGCTGTGTGTTCAAGAAAAAAGCTAAAATGGTTTAGTACAGCTAAAGGATTTCTTTCTTTTTTTTTTTTTTTAAAAAAAACCATGGTAAGTTAGAAGCCTAAATGCGATAGCGTGGACAAAGTGTAAGTGTGTTAGAGTTTAAGAAATGTTCACTGTGTTAGTAAAGGAAATGTAGTTTATACTACTTCTTTTATGACAGAATTTAAAAGGTCTTGCTGTAAGACTCGCCATGTGCTTCTTTCTTTTCTCGAAAACATACCACTAAGTTGAAAAGGGAGATGAATCTTAGAAGGAAACTATTAACTCTGAGGGAGTTTATCATTGTTTGAGAGAAAGGATGAAATTTGCATTTGAATTGGCTCTGAGAGTAGCATGTACTACTAATCTTGTTCCTACTAGAAGCTTGTGAGTAGTTTAAGTACTTCCTTCTTTACTTTTCATGTTCTAGCCTTGTGTTGTAATAGCTCTTTCCCTCCCTCCCCCCCTTCCCACTAGATCACAAATGTTATAACTTAAACTAATCGAAGTCCTTAACTCTACTGGGAGAAGTCATGATGTGCTTGGGCCTTAAAATTATTCTACAGTTGTCACTGTGGTTTCCATGATAGGACTTTCACAGGTAGAGAGAACTGGCAGGTTTCTGTCTCTGCAAAATAGACATACTGCTACTTCTTAGCATTCTCTTTTTCTCATATGTTGTAATTCTAGATAATACAGCAGTACCTCCCAAATAGATGAAGTGTTTTCTTCAACGTAAAGTTACTGGAGTAGGTAGTTGGTAATTCAAAAGTTTGTAAACTTTGCTCTCAGAGCAACCTTTATTTTTTAAAGTGAGAATGTTTTGTTGGTTGAAGTCCGCTTGTTCTGCATTGAGAAACAGATACCGAAGGTTTAGGAGTCACAAAGGAAGTGCAAAATTTACATCTCTTTCCATTAAATAAGGGCTTTCTGTTGAACATGTGCTGCAATTTGGGTATCACAAGTTTTCCTATCCCATCTTTACAGAATTATGTTGCTACACCTAACTTCCTAAAGCAGGATTGGAAAAGTAACCAAATCTAAGTAGATAGGTGGTATTTGGGAACTCTAATTCTCCTAAGCTGCTGGTTTTTCTGTTTCCATTTGATCGCTTTTCTTTTAAGTACAAACAAGGTGGAAGACTTTCACAAAGAACTTACAGAACTTACTAGGACTGCGGTGTCCAGATCAAGTAAGTAGTCAAAACAGTCTGAACTGTTTTGTTTGAAGCCAGTTCACAGTTTGGCTTTTACAGTATAAATGAAATACATAACTTAAATTGAAGAGAAACTCGCTCTATGAAATAGTATTAGATTCTGTCATATTGCAAGTCATCATAGATTTTATCTAGCACATTTTATAGGTGTGTTCTTAGCTGACACTACTAGATGTAATAAAATCCCAAAATATTAGTAACAAGTATAACTGAATGTTCTTCCATTTCTGTAAGTTATTTAGTGGGAAGAGATCTGTTGTTTGTCGTTATTGCTTCATGCTTTAACTACTTCTGTCTACAATCTTTTCTATTTCACAAGTTCTTACTAGTCTGCACTATATTGCTACTGCTAGCACTGTTTAACTAGACAGAAAATGCAGCACAAAGTCTCGCTCACAAGACTTTAAACTCTTTTGTTGATTTATATTTTTTTAAAGGAGCTTGACATCTTCATCAAGTTCACAGTGGGCCTGCTTTGTTTGCTTTCTCTTCAATGCTTGATAAGATTTTTCTTCTATTGTTTTGTGCAGCAAGGACAGAACTTGCCATGGCTGAGGTGGTTTTTTTGTAAATCCACAATATGGTCATTGTCTGCTGCTGAATAATTGTGACTGCTTTTTGTACAACCAGAACTAAGGCTTTGGCTGTGAACAGATTCCTTCTTAGCGTGAAAAGAGACTAATCCATGTAAATACAGCCCCAAAATAAAGCTTTACAGAAAAAGGGAAAGGCTGCTAAGCAGGAGGGCAGAGGTCAGCAATTTAACCTTTAACCTAACAAATAAGAAGCATGAAAGTTCCCGAATTGGTTTACAAAGGCAAGCTCCTGTGATCTGTCAGTTTTTCTTTTCATGATAGAGTTGGGTGAGAAAACTGACTGACAGGTAGTGCCTTTTTAACTGCAGGTTGAAATTAACTGCTAAACTGAAACTTTTTAGGGAGTTTTTTTTCCCCTGATTTTTAACAAATTAGTTTCGTGCGGTAGCTGTACTTACAGTTTTCCTTGAATTTATAGAGGAATTTGAGTCATTCTTTTTAAAGAGTTCTTGAGAGACTCAATTGAGATATGGAATACTACTGAAACATTTAATATTTCAGCATTTGACGCATGTAAGAATTTGATGATGCACTTGATGCAATTAACTCGCTGTTAATGTGCTCCTTTAAGAGTAGGGCTGTTATTCCAATAACTGCAAAAAGATAGTACTTTGAATAGACTTGAAAAGTTGTTTTTAAAGGGAGTGTGTGTGTGACTTTATTTAAAGGAGTAATTTTAACTTTAATTTATTCTCAGTCACAAAATTTTGCAAGGTGGTTTGTTTTTGTTTGTCTTTACTTAATCACAACAGGTAATCTCATTAATGAGTGTTAACTTTTGCTTAAAGCTTAATGCATCTGCGATCAGCTGTTAATCTAGATATAGACAATTCTGTAAAGAACTTTTAATTAGAGTGTCATTCAGATGAAAAAGAAACAAAGAAGTAATGACTTTAAAGTAGGCTCCCCAGAGATTAAGAATAGCGATTTTGGGGTTTTTTGCCTAATGTTGTAAGCACCATCCCAGAAAGAATTGATGTTTTGTTCATCCACAGTTGTACTGATGCTTCCTATGAGTGTCTTCAATAGAAATATTGGAGTTTAGAAGTTGTGTCTGTGTTTAGTCTGTTGACACAAAGGTCAGGAATTCTACCCAGAGCGCTACTTTAAGTTTAACGTGCAAGCAAAGCAAATTTGGTAAAGGAAAAGATAGACTAGATCTATTTTTATTACTGATTCTTTTTATTTTAGGTAGTTCCGTGCAAGAAGAGAATGTAAACTCTAATTCAAAAAGAGGCCTATCAGAGTGCCCGAGGCAGTATTGTCTGCTTCTCTTTGGTGTGATATTTTTTTGTCATGAACAAAAAGAGACATTGTCAGGTTTTCTTGTGTGTTTTTTTTCTGTGTTTTTTTTTGTTTGTTTTGTTTTGTTTTGTTTTTTTTTAAGATTGAAATAGAGTTAGAAAGAAAGATGATCTGAGGTTAAATTATTATTAAATAAGCATAAAATTAAATCAAGACTACTATTTTACTTCAGCAATGGTTGTAAAAAACCAAACCCAAACCAAACCAAATCAAACCAAACCCCACCTTTTGTGCTACCAGAGACAAGGCTGATCCTGCAGGATTCTACACGAAGTGCTGTAGCATGCTCATTCATGGTTAAGGGTCAGTGTGTGGTACACTTCCCTGTAGCAGTGTTTGTGAATAACAGTGGTTTATTCCTAAAGAACTATATTATGGTCTGTTACTATCCTAATGTACTCATTATACTATATATATATAAAATATATATATATATATAAAATATATAAAGAAATTTTGTACACTGAGGGTGGTGAGACACTGGCCCAGGTTGCCCAGAGAGGTGGTGGATGCCTCATCCCTGGAAACATTCCGTGTCAGGTTGGACAGTGCTCTGATTGAGTTGAAGATCTCCCTGCTTGTGGCGGGGGGGGGGGGGGGTGGACTAGATATCCTTTAAAGGTCCCTTCCCACCCAAACTATGCTGTGATCTGTGAACAAGGAATATCACCTGCTCTCCACTGGATTCCATCATTGGAGAGGGGAGAAGGAATGCTAAGGGAATGCTGCTGAACCCTGGCTGATGGGTAAGGAGTTTTTTGGCTCTGCTGGGGCTACCAAGTTTTGGTAAACCATTTGTCAAAATTCCAGATTGTTTGCTCTTGGGAAAATGATTTTTATGTCTTTTTTTTAGATGCAAACAGATTTCGGTGTACTTTTTAATAGGGCTTATTTCATGGAAGAGCGGAATAGAAACTGAAGTTGAACTGCAGTATTAAGGATGATAACCTTAGATGGAGGGCTGGGACCAAACAACTGATAGTTGAAATGGGTTATAGTCTGGAGAGTTCATTTGTTTATACTTCTATAGGGATTAAAAAAAAAATGCAAAACCCTCAAAACCCTGAATATTTAAGTTGTACGTGATTTTTCTGAGCTCTTCCACGACTGGCTATTTGGAGAATAATGTGTTCTAACCTGATGAACTAGCTAGTAAAAACAAATGATGCATACTATAGATAGTCAAATAATATAAGACTATATAAAAGTACCCTGTAGAACATCATAACTGTAGGGCTTTCCACCCAGATTAAAAGATGAGGAGCAGGATTGAAGGGTGCTATTTACTGTGCCAAAAATGTGTGGCTTGCCCCAGACTTCATCAGCTATTACAGTACGTACACCTAGGGAAGGAATGGGGGGGAAAAAAAAAGAACTTCAGTGAGTGCTTTTGAAGCAGTATCTTGGATATTGTAGCCAAAAGTATTTCCACACTTAAAATTTGTGCTAGGGTTTTAAATAGTGATGAAGGGAATTACAGTCACGACTCCCTTTGCATTCTACTGTGATTGACTGAATCCCATCTTTAGTTCCTTTGAAGAGTCATTTACGTTGAAACTATATGTAGTTGTGAGTATAAAGACTGGTAACAATACCTTTTTTGAATTGATTCTTGCATCATTTCATCTCTTAAGTAAATAATTACTCTTCATTTATGTCTTGTTGACCTGTAAGATACTTTTGAAATCCTTGGGATCTTCTGCTCCAAAGATTCTAATACCAGATCATCACTCTGCGGAAAAACACCTATGAAAAATAATTAATGCAGACTCAAATCAACTGCTAAAATGTGAAGACAAAATAGCTGATTAAGTATCCCAGTATAGGTATACAGTAGAATCAGGCTTCTGACTTTTCATATTTGTAAGCTTCATATTTGACTTAATGTTATTTAAATCATGTGCTTTATCTTTTTGTGAATATGGCACTGGGACAGCGCAAGCAAGTAGGGGAAGAAACCAGGATATGAGAAGCAGCTCAGGCAGAATGGAAATCAGCTTATGCTGTCTGTCTCTTCAACAGGCAGTTGAAAAGATGGTAGAACAGAACTGGCCCGTGGTGAAGGGCAGGATCAAATTATAATAAAATGTGGCAGAGTAAAGAAAACCACCACACCCCCGAACAAAACACAACCCCCAAAACTTTCCTTTGCATTAAGGATGAGATTTTCTTCTAAAATTGCTCTTCACTTGCACCTAAAGTAATATCCGATTTTATCTGATACTTGCCTGTTGATCATTCACTCAGTTCAATTTGAAGAGTAGTTTATAAAACACGTTAAAAAGATTCAATAGGGTAAATAATTCTCTATTAAAGCTATAACCTACACCCAGAAATGCATTAAAATTCATACTTACAATTACCACAGACTAATGTATTGATCTCATCTCATCCCATTTTATCTAGAGGTGATATTTGAACATGGAAAAATGTTATGGCTATGTTTATTTTGCTTCATTGTGATTAATGTCCTTCTACACTAAAGATAATGCTATGTTTGTCCTCTACGTTTGTTGCTTTTAATTAATGGCTTAAATGCCTTGCTTGTGTTTGTGATAATCTATCATCTTCTTTTGTACACAGTAGTGTTAAAATTGTTTTGATTATGGTTTGAGAAAATTTGCTTGTAAATTATTCACTAAAAATACATGCCACTTCAGTGTATCGTAGATTCCGTCAGTACTAAGTAATTAAATAGCTCTTAAAGATATTTTCTGCTGGAAAGAATTAGCATGTTAGAACAGAAGTATACAGCTTTGTGTGTACCTTATCAGTATTCATCAACAAAAATAGATGTCGTGAGTAAACAGTATTATTTAACTTGTTCAATATATTATTCTTTAATGAACTATAGAGGTAAAAAGTAGCAAAATCTCACAATTTGCCATCTCTTGTATGAAGATTGCATAAAGTATGCTTTGTTGCACTTATAGATACCAAATGTGGTATCCAGAAATACAGTAATTACAGCGCTTTTCATTTTGATGTATTTTTTTTGATTGCTTCGCTTTACCCTGGATATGGGACTAAGTCCTTCACTAAATCATCTTGAAGCAATTCTGTATCTAGACTAAATCCTTGGAATACAGTGGATATCACATGGACAATTAAAATTGAGTATTGACATGTTTTTAGAATAGTCATACATCTCAATTTTGTTTATCTCAAAGTTTTAAAAACCTAATGACCTCATTGCAGCTTGACTATAATTACCATGTTTAAACTTCTATGCATTTTTTAGTTTAAACAGCCTTTGTGTTTTTTTTTAAACCAAAAGAAAATTAATGAGAAGAGACAAAGAGACATCAAAGAGGTTTTCCCTCTGATTGCAGTGTTAGAAGTTTTGCCTGAAAATAGGTTACATTTCTTCTGTTTTCAGCTGAATCCTCATTAACTTTACATTTTAATGATGTCCAGAGCAAATTATACGATTATGGTAGATGCCTTAAAGGGAAGCTTAAAGGACACCTTTTTAATGTTTGTTTCTTTATTGGTGGCAGTATTTGCACCAGTATTATAAACAGTGTTAGAATGCTAAAAGTAATCCCAAAACATATCGGAAATATCTTCCTTTTTGCCATATATGTAGTATAAGTACCTTTATTTAATATTTAACACAAGTGGAGCATGTTAGGGGGATATCTTCATCTTTGTAGGAGAAAAATGTAAATCACGTCCTTTGAAAGAGTTTACAAATTACTTCTGCATCTTATAATCAGTTTAATTTATAATGATAAGAAAAAATGCAGACAGATGATGTAACAAAGCCTCTGAACTGTTTTATTTTCTTGAACCTTCAATGGAGAAGATGATTGAAGAGTTAATAAAGTCATAGTTTGTATTTTGACAATGACATAAAATATTATTGGAGGAACTTGGTGGAATTTCAGTTTGTTCTGTTTAGGGGAACACTATTAGCAGCAGTTCTGTGTTCTATTGTACCTCTCCTACTAAAAATTAAGATTGCATAATTAGCTTTTTAGGTGAAGAATCTTGTATCAAATGCAGCAACAAGAACTTGGATTTGGTAAATCTTAAACAAGGTTAAGTGAAATTGGCAATAACGTGAATGGAAGTTGAACAGTTGAGATAGTTCAAGATAATCTTATAAAACAAAAACATATCTTAAAATAAAAAATAAAAATTGCACCCGCTCCCCCAAAAAGTATAGAAATTTTATATTAACAATTTTTTTCTTTCCCTTCACACCTTTGCACCACGGAAGGATATGTCATTTCTGACTGTAGCTTAGACCAAAAGATCTTGTGAAAAGTGAGGTCTTCTGTTTCCCTGTCCTGAGACTTGGTGTCTGTGTTTTATGAACCTTTGATTGTCTTGTGCTGCACTCCAATCAACAAACTAAATTTTTGGGAGGTGGGATTATGGCAAGGGGGTGGGAAGAGGAAGAAGTAGGAATGTCCCAAAGTTCAGCTACGAGGTAGGACTCAAAATCCAATTGACATAGTGAAACGTTATTGTTTAAGATCTTAAAGGTTAGTACTTCATGACTACATTGCTGTAATAGAAGTGAATTTCTAAATAATCTCTGATTATTCCTATAGGTATGGGCTCTGCTTGGCACATGATTATATGAAGCTAATGTCCTGCATCTGTATATTCAGATTGGTGTTTCTAAAAAATGTCTTTGCTATGGAAACAACATTTAGTACTTATTTTTAATAAATTCAACCTCCTCATATGTTGCAGACTCTTAATTCCTGAATAACTGGCTGTCCACTGTAATGTTATCCAAAGTTTGGTGTTGCTGTTCATCTGCAGGTCTGTGTTCCGTAGTTGAGTGGAACTGCACTTGCATATGGTCATCTGCTATAAAATGGTCTTGAGGGCTCACATTTGTAATCATGACTATCAAAAGAATGGGTTTTGTCCCGAGAATTCCACCTTAAAGGTTGTACAATTTTATGATCTGCTCTTCCACTGAAATTTGGATGGTGTTGTAGTGTCTTGGCATATGTGCACATAGCTATTATGTAAATGAAATCTTCCCTTTTATTTTTAACTCAAACAAATAAATTTTTGCTAAATAGTACCTGGTTGACTCTTTCATCCTTGATTTAGACTACTGTGTCTTGAGGGAAGCATTTGATATGTCCATCATTAATAAATAATTGAATAATGCAAGAGTCATTGGACAAAAAGAAAACTGAACTTAACCTTTCCATGTCAGTATGACTCTTACATATTCTTTTTTACAGTAATAAATTTTCTGTAGCAATTGTTCAGAAATCTAAATTATCATGATTGTCTAGAAGTTATGCCATACCCAAACTGCGCATCCTGCTTGGTGTGCCTTAGGTGATCTCTTGTTAGGAAATGAGTTTGTCTTTCAAATGTTTGGCATTCTGCAAGATTGAAAATAGCTTTTTAAAGTGGTTTTTTAAGTTCCTAGTTTAGTTTAAATCTTTCAGTTTTGATGTCTTCTAATGTAACTTTAGTTTGAAGATCGTATCACTAAAGAAGAAAAAGTTGAGTGCAATTTTCTGTCTCTTTCTCACCTTTATTTTGTAATTATCAGAGAATTTACAGTAACTTAAACTTTAGTTGAGATACATAATAAAAATAATGATTAATAAGCTCTAGGTGACAGAAAGATGTGTATGTTATTCTTATTTCCTTGGCATGCAGGATTTTGTATAAAATCATATTAGGACTAAAAACTTGAAATGTTCTTCCTGCGGTGTGGCTATTTCCAGCCAGTTATGTGCTAATGATAGTGCAAGGTTGAAACATTCCAATCATTCATACGCCTGTCCTCCCTTTGTCATACGTGTTTCTTTGCTCAATGTTTTTGCCTTATTTCTTTTGCTTTGTTGTGGTCAATTCAGTCAGTATAATAGCAAAGACACTGGCTATTTTTTTTCTTTAATAAAGAATTATGTTAGAGATATACTATAACAGAGATAAGAGCTATTTATGTCCTAAGCTATTGATTTTTAATTAATGTTGCCTGGGCTCATACATGTTGGCAGAATTGCTAACAGCTTGTGGCATTTTTTAATTCACATCTTCTTTTTTGGTATTTTGACAGTGTCATTCATATCTCATGAAAAAGTACCTCGTCAGGTTAAATGTGTTAAAACACGGAGGAAAAAAAAAAAGAGAGAATGGAACATAGGGCTGCTTAGAAACCTTGATCCATTGCCAAAGTATTTAAACAATTTAGTGTTTTGGTTTTCTAGCTCCAAGCTGCTTCTCAAATCCCTTGCTAATTAATCCAGTTAATTCTTTGTAGACTAACTGTATGCAGGGCTTTTTCTTGTGCTTCTAGCGCTGAGAACCCTGTTTTGTTTGAAGCAAACCTAAGCTCTGTTATAAAGGTTGTAGTAATAAAGTGAGTACTTGTAGATGTAAATACAGTGTTTTGAGCCTTTTTAAAAGGAGTTGTGTTTGTGTGTGTAACTTCTAATTTAATCTTTCATGTTTAAAAATTAAATATATATGCTTGTATGAAAAGATGGCGAGACCTTTGTCATTAGTTCGATTGTTTAAGAAAAGGCAGTAGAGCCGCTATGGAACAATTATGACATGAAGTATTAGTGTTGTGATATTACAACTACTCAGATATGTTTATTTTTCAACAAGTAAATGACTGTAAATGCTGTTTGTTTCTATACTCCAAAATGGATATAGGGCAAATAAGAAAGTTTAATGGGAAGGAGAGTTTTTAGAAGTGACCTGTTGATACTTTGTACTCTAATTGAGAAAATTCAAAGGTGGTATGAATTCAGAACTGGAAAAAGCAGCTAGGGAGCAGAGAGCTTAGAAGCCTAATTAGACATGGAGGAGATAATGAGAAAAGAGTATACACTCTTCAAGGTGTGCTTGTCTGTGTTAAAAGCAGCTACAGCTCTTGAGCTTCCTTCTAGTTTTTAAAGTTTGTTGAAAACTGCTTCCCCTCGTCATACTGCTTATCAGTGCGCGGCGTATGATCGTGTGCAATAATGCAAGTGTATCTCTCGCTACCAGTGCCGTTTCTACCAAGCACCACGGGAGGAATGTTTCTCTGAATGTTCTGCTCCATCAGCTTTCTCAGGTATTTTGAGAAGTTACTTCTGAGGGCTTCTTGTCTGTGGGACACAGCTTTCCCTCCTGTTCTGTGTAACACTAGATATTCTTGCATATCAGCCGTGATGTGCAGATATTGGAGGCTATGGTTGTGCTGCCAGCTGGCCGTAACGAGTCATGTTCCTCGTTTCCTTAGTCATCCTCAGTGCATTTGCATGTCAGCACAATGGGAGTCGATGACCATCTGCACCTCAGCACCTTGTGGATCAACCTGCGGAGAAAAATTGTGCGAGTGGATTAAAGTTGCTGCTAAGGGTGGGCAGATTGAAAAGAATTGGCAGAGCTCTTGAAAAAGTCTGAGAGTGTAGTTGGGAGTTTGTTGTGTAATTAAGCTGAGCAAGGAAAAGAGAAAGGAAATTAATGAAATCGTTAGTTTCATATACACCTGATTTCCAGGCCTGGCTAATAAACCACTATAACATGATTATGAAATGTTCCTGCTCAGAACTAGACCAGTCTATGATCTCAGGAGCCTCTTGATAGCTGGATTTGTGCTATCATACCTCTTGGAAGTATCAAATATCTTAAAATGTTCCTAGTGCGTTTCTAGTCTGCAGTTAAAAATCCTTTTCTACAGTAACAAAAATGTTTTAAAAATTTTTAGTGAGATGTTAAATCTCCTGTCTAGTTGCACTGAATATCAGCAAGCTCCTCTTTATATAAAACAAATT
This sequence comes from Anarhynchus alexandrinus, assembly GCA_008711295.1. Taxonomy (NCBI): domain Eukaryota; kingdom Metazoa; phylum Chordata; class Aves; order Charadriiformes; family Charadriidae; genus Anarhynchus; species Anarhynchus alexandrinus. The sequence goes on along the minus strand of VUYV01000195.1, from coordinate 149,113 downwards.
ACTCTTCAAGCTGATAGTACTGCTTTAAATGTGCTAAACTTACTTTCTCCGAGGCTGCCTTTTTATTGTAGCGTCACCCGTGGCATAAGTGAGCTTTGTTAATAGTACCTGATTCATTGCAGATACGAAATAGGTCAATACTGCAAGTGTAAATATACCTGCAGTTGTCTTGCAATGCTTGGTGCTGTCCAGTTAATGAGCGTCACTGCAAAAGAAAGAAGTCATTTTGAGTAACTGAAGACTCAATGATTTTCTTTTTATTTCGTCTCACAGTCCTTAGCTAGATGAGGTGTATTGTTCCACCTTGGGACCTCTCCCCCTATTACCCCCTCCAACTTTTGAGTACTGTTCAAGAAGTTCAGCTTCTGTCATCAACACCTCTGACTCCACAGAAACTTTTTGCAGGAGAGCACAGGAGAGTATATTGAATGCTTTTCCTGTTTTTACAAACTCTCCTCTCATTTAATGCTTCAGTTTGTAGGCTTTCACAGGACCTCGGTGATGCTGCTGCCTTAGAGGAGGCTCACTGTGATCAGCCTCTGATTTTATTTTTTTTTAACTTGCTTCCGGCTTACTGGCCCTTAGGAATTTTCATTACCATTTTATAAATGGACAGTGCTAACGTGACTGATAAATTGAGATGGGCATGTTACACAGTTCAAGCTGAACCAGAAAAGTGAAATTGAGTACTGAACAGTATATTTCTGTATTTATAAAGGCATTAAGCATGAAGCTCTAAAGATGTGTACATTGTTGTAGAAACCACCGCCATAGTATTACTCTTTATAATAATGTCTCCCCCAAAATGATAGCTAGGTTTGGCGGTTGTTTATTGATAATGAAACGCATATGAATCAGATTCATTGTATGATAGATAGGATATATTTTGCTATACATTCCAAAAAGTATTTAAGTTAACATCTCCGCTAAAGAAAACAGTAGAATTAAGAATGCAATATTCAGTTTTCTGTGTCACAATTTCATCTTTGATAGAATCTGGTTTTTTCTGTTTCAATGCCATTTGAATAACTAAAGCATCCTGAAATAAACAGATACACAGTAATAGAAATTTTGAAGCTGTCAAACCCCCAAATGATTCTGAGGAGCTTGTTGTCTATAACATCCTGTATTGCTATGCAGGGAGATTCCCATAAGAGATGATACTTGTGCAGATCAATAACGCAGAGCAGTGTTGTTGGGAGCTGGTGATACTCTACTAAAGTAACACATGATACCTTTGAAACTGAAAATAGTTTGAGACTATCGATATTGAAAGTATGAAAGTAGGGTCAGGGTTTTAAACATTATAAAGTTACATAGCTTGAGGCTTAGAAATCAGTATTCCCTGTTGCATGTTTAACAAAGAAGGTATTCTCTGTGTAGTTTAGGCAATTATACAATTGCTGAGGAGTAGGGTTGTTTGGTTTTTTCTTTTTCTTTTTCTTTTTTAGTACAACACTTCAAGAACTTATGGTTGGCCAGAACACTTTTTTTCCAAGTGCCTTTTGAGTCAATTCAGATTAAACCTGAAATGTGACGGTCCATATAACAATGACTGTATTTCTGCAGTACTTGTATATATTTGTCTAATAATATGTCTGTCTGAATTTATTATGGTTGGTGAATTTTTGGAAGGAAATTAAAGAAAAAGTTAGATCACCGTAAAGTGTTCTGTAATACACGGAAAATATAGGTTATTAGCAAATTAAAATGGCCATGATATCATTAAAACTAACCCTCCAAATGGTGAAAATAAAGCAGTTTGGAAAATGTTTATAAAACTCAAAGTATTTTCTGGTAGTGAAATGCCTGGTGGTATGGTGGAAAGTACTATTTGTTTTCATTAGCAATTCCTTTAGGTTTTGTAATGCAGTTGATTGATTGCCATGGACACATTGTGGTTTTACATGAATTGCTTGTAATATAGTATTTCTAAAAAGCGATATGACATTAAAATGTTATTCCTGGCTTTCTTCAGAACAACAAACAGAATTAAAAATTATCTGGTTGACACAGGAAAGTAGAAAAGGTGACGTTATGTAAAAATTTCTCTTAAAATCAGTTGAATTTTTTTGAATGAAGGTGCTTATTAATATGCCAATGTTAGGTATGAATTAAGTTGGCTATAAACTTTCATTTTATCAAATGTAAATCTTTTTATTTGCTGTAAAAAAACTACCTTAAAGAAATTGGTTTGGGCTACATATGTTTGAACCTTCAGCAGAAGCAGTAATCTTGGGAAAGCAGATAGGCATACATAAGCAATTTGGAATACTTGTCTTGTAAATATTAAAGAGGATGACTGTTGCTTGTAAAAATGTCAGAACTCTAGTTGCTCTGGTCTTATCTCGCGTAACTTGAGAATTTGCATCCTGGAAATATAAGTTAAATTGGCAGACTTACACAATCACCGCTTTTGTCTGGTATTGTTAAACTCTAGCTGATGCACTAATTCTGGATTAATTGTTGCGGCATGCTAGCTACATGTGACGAAGGTCTGGTTATTTTTCTTCCTTTGTGGCTTCTGAGACTTAAGAAAAATCTTATCTTGTAAATCCTCCCCTGTTTGGTATTGGCACTTCCAGATTGTCACATTTAAATCATAGCATGAAATATTAGTTAACTGTTTCTTTCATATTTTCAGGACAAGGAGGGCTTGCCAGCTGCTGTTGAAGTGAAGAGGCTGTCACCAGGCAACTCTGCTGTCTCGGAATATAAATACAAAGAGGCAGGAGAGAAACGAATTCAGTATTCATGGCCTAAGCAGTCGAAACCTATCTCTATTAAATTTATAGAGTGGTGAAAAGGTTACGAGAACAAAAAATATGCTAATCAAACACAAATAAATTTTAAAAAATATTAAAAACAAAAAAGCCTACTTAAAGTAGGTGTTCCTATTCAACTTCTGCATTTAAACTCCTTTATATAATTATTCCAGGCAGCCCGTAAAATGTTTCAAAACACTTTCGTAGTTAATTTTGTAAGCCAGGCTTTGTGGATTTCTTGAACGTCGAAGTAGGATGTTACCTAATTGTACTTTCTGCAAGTTTTAGCTGCTGTATAATTTGCTGACTGAAATTACAGGGGAGAAAGAGAATTAAAAATGTAATCCATTCAAAATTTGCTCCTAGTAGGCCTCCTGGAGTTTGGCTTAGATTTCCAGTAATACTAAATTTCTGGGTTGGTTGAAGAACAGATGGTTATGAAGAGAAATATCCCCTTAAGTGCACAGTAAAGCAAACTCAAAAGGTTCATCAACCGTGCTTTAATGTGGACTTGAGGTATCACCAAAGTAATTAACCATTGCATATAAAAGATCTGAAGACCTCAAATGAAGATGGGAGAAACATGTAACAAACAAGACTTGAAATAAGTACTTTTATTGTCTTCTGTGTTGGATCTCTGTTATTTTAGCTTTAGCTTATCCTATGCATTCCCTTTTTATAGTTCTAGCTTTAGTTATATCCGTATCATCAGCTTAAAAATTAATCTGGACTGAAAGTTTTCTGCTCTTCTTTGTAAATAAATAATTCTGAGTTTTATGATCACTGAAGACGTCTTACGCTTTCTAACGTCTTCTTATTCTTGCAGTTTAGAATGTTAGTAGAAGAGAAATTAATCTGTACTGTTACGCAACTGATTTCTTTTGTTTCATGCATACCAAGAAATCTGTTTAAAAAAAAGAGTTAAGGATTTAATATGGAGGTAATTCCCAACCGTATTTCATATATTGAACACTCTGTGCTTGCAATGCAACTCTTTCACAACTTCCTTAAAAAGAATTGGTAAAGTTTTGATTAAACCTGGCACCATTCCATATAGGAATCTAAGAGAGTAAAACATAGCAGTTGAAGATGGAACATGTTACCTTATAAAAGAGTCTAACTAGTCTGATGCATAACTTTTCCAATATCCTTTTACTAGTCATTTATCAGATCTTGACTCTGACACGTGCATTTTCTTCAATCCATTGGTTCTTGATCTGCTCCTCTTACAACTTAATGCTGTGTTCTTGTTCCTTGGGAGAGAGATGACTGACTTCGTACTACAGAGGAGATTTGAAATAAAATATAAACTGAACCAACTCTTCAGGTTTTGTGGGTATGTTTGTGTTAACGTTTAGATCAGAGCTAACTTCAGTGTTTTGTTGCTTTTTTTATAATTCTCTAGCATCTGTTTATTTCATGATACTTTAACTCCAGCTTTAGTATTCAAACAAAAGAACAGATTCTTTCAAAGTTGTAACTGTGCCAGAGAAAACTGGAAATGCCATTCTTAACTCTGCTACTTTTCTGTAGTGGAATGTCCGTGTGATGCTGAATGCCCTTTAAATGGCGAGCTGGACGGCTCACCAGCTTCACATGGCACCAAATAGCTGATTAGAAATTGCTAAGAGGAAACTAATGTAGCCTCTTCTTTCTGTAAATGACAACGAATGTTTTTCCTGTTGTCTTATCGAAGAAGTGAGTGTTGTTTCTATTTTGTACTTCATAGAGTCATAGAATGGTTTAGGTTGGAAGGGACCTTAAAGATCATGTAGTTCCAACGCCCTGCCCTGGGACACCTCCCACCAGACCAATACTTAGTGTACTTTAGGTTTTTAACAGGATTGTAAAATGAATTTAACCAGGTCCCCCTTGGACAGAAGGCTGGTTTGGATGCTAGAAGCAGTGAAAATCTCTCATTTAAGGTTTACTCTGAACGCGTCATAAAGCTGCTGATGGACTAATGCAGGCACTGGAAAACTGGTGTGAGGAGATCAGTGGGGAGCTCAGCCACCTCAGGGGTACTGAAATGTAAGGGCAACTCTGACAGCTTTTACCAGTTCTTGTATTGTTAGGGCTATTATCTCTCCATATTGTGCAGAATCATTGGAATTTTAAAAGTAATTCTCTTTATTCTGGAGAATTGTATATAGCGTTAAGTAAAAATCCATGAGGAAGTTGTAGCTTAACCTGGAATTTTGTATAAGATATTGCTGAACACTGCCTAGGAAAGTTTTGCACCTCACTGCCCCTCTGGCTCTTGATGTGTTAATAATAGAAAAACAATTATGGAAATCATAGTGATTTGCTTAATCTGTTCTGGTTTTCTCTCTTCCTTCCTGTTTCCTATGATGTATATTTTATGTTGCCTTTCCTCTCAGTCTTTCCCGCTTTTGAATCATTTTACTGAACTCTGAACAGCATTTTGTGTGTGAGTTGCAAACCTTAAATTCTCTTTCTAGATTAAACTGTTGTGAAAAGCATTTTCATGTTACCAGTGAGGTTTTTGGCGCTTGCAGGGCAGACTTCCAAATAGTCTGTTAAGAGAGAGAGGCAAACTTGCAAGTCTGGTTTTTATGGCATTCATGTCAATGGGCTCGTTTGACCCGCAGCGGATGTGTACAGTAGTTGCGGATTCACTCAACCGGTGATCATTCACAAAAACTTCAGTAAGTGAGAACAATAGCTCAGCATCCACTTGTTTATGCCTAACTTGTCACAAAGATGCGGGCTAGATCCTAGAAGTGGAATATTTGTTTGAAACGTGATGGGCTAGGTGAATAGCTCCATTGCGTACTGTTCTCCTGTGGGTTGTATTGCGCCTGCTATATAAGCTTACTGTGCATATTCATATTTTGGGGTAACTTCAATTACATGCATTATGATGCTGGCAGGTTGGTTTTCTGTGTTTGGTTTGGTTTTTTTAATATACTTTGTAAGACATTCTTACAGAATTTTCTTTGACATCTTGGTTGTTTTCTGACTTGTACGCTTCTAGAATAAGCAGTACTTGAAGAAGAAAAGATTGAAGTCTTAAAGCTTCACATATAGAAAAATGTAATTTTTATTCCCTACGTATTTTCTGCCAGAACTTGTTCTGAGATTTCTTGTCTGTCGTCTTGTGTGTATAGGGTTTTTCTCTCCCACATTTTCTCCGCCGCCCCCCACCATTTTCCCTCCTCCATTTTTCCGCCACTCTGTGACGTTATCTGCGTGCCAAGGCTGCAGCAGTTTAGGGGCAAGCAGAAGTGTTTGGCTGGGCTGAACACAGGACATCAAGGAGTTTGCAGAGGTTTGAAAAGAAGTTTATGTTACTTTTTAGTTGTGCTGCATAAGTACTATGATGTGTAGTGGGTGTTGAAATGGACGTTCCTCTGAATGGAATTCCATTTCATTTTAGAGGGATTGCGGCTATAAAGACCTAAAGAAGCGAATGAGTTAAATCATCTAGTTAGGGAGGAAAAATGAAGTAATTTTCATTGTATTTTTTCAATTTGGGATTAGTATATCTGAGTAAGTTGTAGCCAGTATGGATTAAATTGGCTGACTTTTATCAGAAGAAACAGGTTCGTATGCATTGGTTTTGTGTAGTTAACTCTGGGAAGTATTTTCTGATGTTTTTTTGAAGAACTTCCTTGGTTTTATAATTTCCATACACTTCAAATACAGACCAGTTTGAGTTGTGCTATTTTTAGAAGTAATTAAGCATGCCTGTTTTAAAAACAAAACTCTTCACTTTATGGTGTAAGGAGAGTTGAGAGTAAAAGAGCAGCGTAGTTACACTAATATGCCATTGTAGCATGTTCCCATCCTGTCATCTGGAAAATTAAATCAGGTTACAGCATGGATTAAGAGCTGGACTTGTGAGGAGGGGAAGGTAGTGTCTTAAATGCCATGAAATTGAACAATGGGATTATACAGTTCACAGCTAATTTCAATATTCTTGTGTATTTGGATTTTTGTTGAACAAGATTCTGTAGGGAGAGGCAGTAATAGGTTTAGAACTTGGAAACATTCACACATTTACTAAAATACTAAAAATAATAGCTTGAATATGATTGAGTAATCAATACAATGCTCTACATAATATGCGTAGATGTGAGGCAGAACCTCTGCTACTAGAGGGAAAAAGTAAATGTGTTAGCAATGAAAACTGTATTCACCCAGTGGGGAATCAATGGTTTGTGTTATCCATTTGTTCATGCTCTGTAAATGAATGGCAAGGAACCAAAATGCTGCTGGGACAGGGCAGAGAAGTTTTACTCTTCTAGCAGTGTCTTTCCTTACCACTTTTCAAAAAAATATGTTCAGTTGCAAAAATTTCACATATTGTTCGTCTGAGAATTGATTCAGTAGTTTCCTTCAAAAGCACCTCTTAAAATACTTGCAAAGGAAACTGCTTCAGAAATAACCATGTGATCCATTTCGTATGTGTTTTTCCTGACTGATCCTCCCTAGAACACGGTGTCCGTTTGAGTAATAAGGGCTAGTGGGTCTCTGGGTCTTTGGCCAACCTGGGCTTCACGGGCAGCAGCTGCTTTGTGTGGAGCTGTTCCTGCGGGAAGAGGCTTGGAGCCACGTGTGTCAGGTTGGTCAGAGCCTGCTCTGACTTTGGTGAAGTCACTCATGAATCTTAAGGAATTCATGTGATGTGCCATTGGCTTAAAAGCTTTTTAAACCTGAGTGTAAATATTAGGAATAAAATCAAGTTGACTTTTTTCTTAGTACCAGCTGTTTTAATTTAAAATTGTGACATATGTGTATTTCATTGCACTTGTGCCGATACAAGAATGGGAGATTGCAGATAAGATGGTGTATTTTAGCTTTATTTTGGAATGGTATTGTTTGTATACTTTCTGCTTTACACTTGCAACTTACAGTTTCTGGTGCTGTGTTTCAGCATGCTATTAATACTAATTTACGGTATTTTCCAACGAAGTTTGTCAGCACTTGCTTTAGGCAGAAACAGTGCGGATCTTGCAATCTTCTGTGAGCTGAAACTGCAAAATCAGATGTAATGAAAGATAAACAGGAGATATTAAGTTACCATCAACATACAAGTTCAACCCGTAACACAACTTGAGTTCATGTTTTGGGGTTTGGGAGAAGTTCAGTTTGAGAAGCAGCTCCATATTTCATGTGACTTTTTTTCTTTCCGTTGCTAACCTTCACTTTGTTCGTTGTTTTGCAATGGCTCCTTTTGCTGACCTCAGCTGAGCTTTTAATGCTTTATCACTTTAGAGGTGACTGGCGCACTGGAAATCTTCAAGCTCTGTACTGTAAGTATGTAAGAGGTTGATTAGGGTTTCAGTCTGTCTCTTCCCTTGTTCTGATGACAGCAAATAGATTCCACTCTCCTGAACTTGAAAAAAGTATTTTACACGTGTTTACTTTGCTATGGAGTATTAAAGTAGAAAAATGTTTGAGCATCCTTTTATTAGAAAGCCTGCTAAGTACCTAGAACAAGAGCATTCACTGTGGTTTGAGTTGTAGAGTTTTCTTACTGCCTGGAGCCACAATGGAGCTACATCTAATGCTGTTTGCCTGCAGTGTGCAAAACAAATTACTGTTAGTAAAAGTGTTTGAAGTTTTCAAGTTACTTTAGTTTTGCAGACAGAGTTGACAGTCAGTTATGTTCATGTCTTTACCAAGTATTTCATACGAGTGCTGAAGCATATTTTACTGATATTAGTGGTGCTGCTTAAAGCTGAATCCCCAACGCTTGGTTGAGCCACCCTCCTGTGTTCCTCCATTTGTATGACCATTTTCTCCTGTTCAGAATAATTTGGATATTGTGTCCATGGTGATTATTAGGTGTTTGTAATGGAGAGCCTGGCCATACTGAGTAGTAGTAATGTTTGTTTTGTAGATGTTTATATTTCATAAAGTTGGGTGTCTTGATGGCCACTATCTAAATGTGTGTATTTATGTAAAGCCTCTTTGTTTAGTGAGGGTGCTCCAGCTATGTGGAACTTCAGGTAATGACCACATAGAATTTAAATATAATTTTATTGTGTATATATATGTGGGTAAGTGTAGTTTAAAATGCCTTTCAAATGAACATTAGATTAACAATGAAGAATGGATAAAGTGATGAAAGCTATAATAAGATGTGATGTAGGTTCTTTTTCCGTTGGGTGGTGTTTTCCAAATAAAGATGCTGAAAGTTTAGTAAATACTCCCAGACCATTTAAAAGCTGAAGTGATGGAGCTGACGCGGTGTTATGTATAGAGTACTTGTAAAACCATGAGGACATGCAAGCCTGTGGCTGCCAGGCATAATTTAAAGGTGGTTTTCTTAACTGTAGTGTTCCAGGTTATATGAATTAGCCATTCTGATGCTGTTATGAGATGTGTTATCAAAAGCAGACTGTATACAAACTATATATTCCACTGTCTTAAGAGACATGTGACACCCAGTGCCATTCCATGCGGTGCTTTGCTCATCCAGCTAAGTACATATTGCTGTTATTTCCATTGAAATTGGTGGATAAGAAATTGAGTCAATTTCAGGCATTTCATGCATTGTGGAAGAAATAAAATTTCTTCTAATGTATACAGTTGGTTGACATAGGAAGTTTTTATTTATAATAAAGACAACTTAGATTATCAATGTGTCATAGCACTGTGAGATCCATTTTTTGGATGAAAATATGGTTGTAGACTGTGTGCTTTGAAAACATGTTCATCTGGAACCTGTAGCAATTCACTCAGGTGGGGACCCTCATCACAGTCACATCTTTTTCTAAATTACAGTGTGGTAATGTTTAATCTGGTGTGTGAAATAGTGCTATCTACGGGAGGATATCAGTTCACCAAAGCCCAGGTTCAGACGTTGTCAGTTGCTCGGTTTTGAAAACAGCCACAACTACTTCAGTTGCTTGAATTCTGCACGACACAGCAAGCATCCAACAAATTTCCTCCTGTCTTCTTACTCAGCCTTCCAGTGTCTATTTTACTGTCTAATTTTAAAGGGGTAGAAATAATGTACCCTTTAGGATACAGATCAATAGACAAGTAGAAGTGGAATGGTACTAGTTAAGCAATATAGAAAAGACTGCGTAATAGCAAAGTAAAATTATATTACAGTCAATAAGCTACTTTGTGGAAAAGTTTAGAAACTCCCAATTTTGTGTTACTGAATTGCTTAAAAGGCCCATTTCAGTAAGATCTTACCTGTGGTTTTGTGGGGCTTTGGGTTGTCTTTTTTTTCTTTTTTCTTTTCTCTTTTCTTGCAATTTTTTCCTGTTACCCAGCTCACTTAAGACGCAAAGTAGGAAACAGGTATTCTAAATATTTCCTCACAGTTTATGAGCAACCAGGCTGGATGACCTGTAGGAAGGGTTCTTAAAAATGGGGCATACCTGCCTCTTGTGGCACGCAAACCACAGCCGCAGAAGGTGATCAATCCATCCTCGCCGCCTTTTCTCCGGGGAAGGTGGAGGCCACCCTCCTGCACTACTACTGCACGGGTAGGAGCAGTGCTGGAGGTGGCTGTCAGTGTCGCTGCGTCCCTGCTAGGAGAGGAAGCCATCAGGATGGACAGAAAGATGGAAGCGTTGGTCTGCTTGAAGCAAGGATATATCGCAGTGCTGTCCATGGCAAGAGCACATGACAACATTTTTTTTTCAGAAGCAAGAGACTTCAGCTAATTATAAAGGTCACCTGATTTTTGGTGCATTGTAAAGATCGTAATAACTCCTGGTCTAGTTTTTCACTAGTACATATTACCCCTAAAGAACTAATATTCAGAAACGCATAATTTCTGAAATAATTAAGGAAAATAATTTTGAAGTACATCAGTTAAATATTTCAGTAACTTTGAAAATTGAAATATCCTCAATTACTGGCTATTGATATCAAAGGGATATTAAAGAAATGTTGGAGGTAGAGATTCTGATGTAGTGATGGTGGGAGGGAAGTGATTGTTTGTTACTTTGTACTGGTAATCACTATAACGGCATTGTAATTACGTACCACGCTCTACATCATAGACAATGGCCATGAATGAGTCAACATTGAAAATTTTGCCAATTCCTCTTCAGTGTATAGTCTAGGCAACCGATGTACAAAATGTAGTGGTCTTTGTAAGAGACGAGGACAGTGGGAATCTTTTGGTTTGTTGTGTGTTGATTTATTTTGACTTTCCTGTGTTAGGGACACGTATAGAACAGGGAGCATTTTTTCTGTTTATTTTACACTGTGTTTTCTATGGCTGCTGGTCTGCCTTATTTCTTGATGGCACATAGATTTTTGAGAGGCAGGAAAAAAAATCTCAATTTTCTCTAAGAATGAATATATTTAAGTAAAAACTGAATGAAAATTGAGATAAATAGACAAAGCTAAAATTAAACCCAAAAGAGCCTAACAAAAAATCCTTGGCAGTGATTTATAAGTTATTATTTAAGTTGAGTTTTGTTTCATTTTAATGAGAAAGGTCTGTAAGGTAGCCTCTGAGACAATAAAAGCACCAGCGTGTATTTATTTGCCTGTGATAACTTTCAGCTACCAGTGCTTATGAGTGAATCTTGGTGTCTTGCGAAGTGGTACACAATGCACCTCTGTCTTCTGGACGCTGATCTTGCTAGGAAGGAGCTTTCAGGGTTTACATAAATGCTGGCAAATAGGTTCCTATAGGCCTTCCTTCAAGCCAGTGGGCTCCTGAAACACAGAAAGGCTTTCAAGATGCTAAGAAAACAGGAAAAAGACATGCTTATACACACACACACAATTCCTTTGTATGACTAATCTGTTTTGTTGTATTTTTAGAATGGAGAATGTGGATTGCGATGTATGGACGAATGTGTTTAGAGCAAACGCATTATGGATTTCTGTCCCAATTTAATTCCTCATTTCCTTAAAAAGAAAGTAGATGATAAAACAGTGTGTGTGTCAGTGTGTGTGTGTGTATATATATTTATATTGAATTTGAGACCAATGGGTCAGTAAAAGTGGTGGTGAGGAAATGTCAGTATCACGTTCCAGGCACCGCTGCAGATTTTTTAAGCAATATTATGTACTTGGATTTACAAACTTATTTCTTTCATTGGTTTGCTTTTTCTGTGAAATCCTGAAAGTTTAGCCTCAAATAATTAATTTTAAAAGATATTTCAGAATATGTATCATACTAGATGTTGCATAGTTTCATCTTCCCACTGATACTGTGCTTGCTTTGGTGGAATGTGAAGCTGTATTGTCCCATTAATCGTTGCTTGTGCCTAAAGGGCTGCTCGCGGGAGTTCGGCTGTTCACATGTGTTTGCATGTTTGGACACTTAGCTTAGTACACCTACCTGCGTAAGGATTTAAGAAGTTTCAAACTAAGGCTTTAAAAGGTGATCCCTTGCTTTCTATTTCTGCTTTGTTGTGTTAACGTAGAAGGGTTTGCTCACAGGCATGTGTAAAATTTGATATATTGTGTATGTAATTGTATGATTGTAATGGTGAAATGTTAAAACTAAGCATCTGATTGCCTGGAAGAAGTTAAGCTAGAAAGTTTATTAATGTACAGTCTTGCTGTATTTCTAATGTAAAAAGAATACACCTTAATAGAAAGTTTGCATCTGCTAGCAATTGAATTGCCAATCAACTAATTTATTACTAAAGTAAACTTTGCCAATGAGAAATCCGGGGTGGGACTATTCTGAAATAACAGTGTACGGCGTATGTGTCATAAAAATGACTTTCCTCCCCTCAAGCCTTAGCTACAATGCAGTATAGCCATAATTCAGCAGTAGAGGTTGTGTGTCACTCCCTACATAATGATCAAATTTGTGGAAACAGTGTATAGGGAGTCAAGAATCTGGTAAGAGTGTGTCGAGTGGGCCAAGGCTGGGGCAGCCAAACCTATCTGATGGCGCACAGGGTAGAACTGTGGAGCATAGCGGCTCATTTTTCGATGTCCTACGCTTTATTCTGAACACTTGTGTGGTTGTTGTATGGTTTGTTTTTTGGTTATTGTAATTAAAAAAATTCTTTGTGGAATGGAATCTGGTCTTCTCAGCCATGATCCTTTGAAAAATGGATGGCTTTGAAGAGTTCTGTTTTAAATAGGTTGTCATATAAATAATTTCAATCATGATTTTTTTTGTTGTTTTGTGAACATCTCTAATTAAATTCAGGGAATACTACCATATTATTTATTCTGACAAGCAAAGGAATAAGGACGTTGCATCAGTCTTGAATGCTTGGTAATCTGAAGCATTAGAGGTTCCAGGGCTACATTAATTTACGTCTTTCAAATTCTTGATTTATTTTTTTTTTCCTAGAGAGCATAGCTTTACATTAATATAAAGTAATTTTGAGAGATTTATAATCTCATATGACTGGAGACATCTACGGAGGTTGATCGATGCAATGTCTGTAGCTGGCAAAACTAGTTATCTGGTTACAGACAGAATCTGAGTGGGTTTGGTACCCCTTTGCTGGTGAGAAGGGTGGCTGGCAAATTGCAGCCAGAAAGATATTGCACGGGGAAACAGCCTGAAGTTCAGTGTAGCACCAGGACATCTCTTATACAATAATTTGTATAGAAATATCTATTTACATATAGGTGTATGTATGTAGATGCGTGTGTATGTGTATGTGCACACAGATGTTCATGGTTTCGTGGGTTTTGTGTGTGTATGTTTTACACAGTTTTTGTCTTTCTGGAGGAGGGTAAAGGGAGAGCCTTGAAAAGTCCTTCCCTGCTCTTATCAACATAGCAGCCTCAGCTGCCCTCCTTGGATCCCCTGCCAGGGTTGCTATCATCTTCTGATCAAATATTAATGTGTGATTCTCTGCTTGCTCACTAATCCAAAGCCAATTAATATTATCTGTCAATTATTTACAGATCCTGAGGTGCGGAGGCAATTCCCAGAGGACTACAGTGACCAGGTTTGGAATGCGTAATTAATTTTTTACATGACAAAATTTATTTCAGGGTTGTTCAACATATTATTGCTGCTCTTTTTACTGAAAGAGATAAATGCATTCTTAGCAAGAAAAAGAAGCTGTAATTAGGAGCAGAAGGACAAAAACATTTTCACATTTAAAGCAGAAAACGGAAGAATTTTGGATCTCGTAAGATTGTTTTACAATCTAGTTTTTACAAGCGAACATGAGAGCGGGAAGGAAAATTGATTAATAAATTTCACTTTTTGCCTTTAGGTGCCACAGCCTGCAGTTCATTTGGCAGTCCTCACTTCATTGTCTGCAAGGTTTATAGCTATATTTAACTGGGCACCTGGCACTCCAGTACATTTTTTAAATTCTTGCCTGATCGTGCAGTCTCTAGTCTGTTTCGGAAAGATGGGATAAAAATACAAATGTGCAGGTAGAACACACACCTATTTATCATTTAGTTTATACACAGGTTGAATCCGGAATTTTTCACAGGATCTCTAGCTGACTTAGAAATTAACAACTTGAGGTTACCTTGTATTTTACTGTGTCTCATTAGGAGTGGATTGGGGCAGGGGGCAGAGGTTAGGGAGAGGGGATTATTGCTGTGGTGTCTATAAGTACTGCTGGAGTTAATGCGCTGTTATTGTCTGTCAGTGTTTAGGGTAACTGCTGCATCTGGGTTGTGAGTGCAAGCTGATTTCTTGCACCTTTATTTCTGGGAAGTGCTGAAGTTATGGCATTGTATAACTATTTAATATAACAATAAATTTTGCCTCAGTGAGTCTCTGATACGGAGTTAGGGTCAGCAGAGCTATTTGATTTCAGATCCTTTCCCTCCGATTACATTTTCATGCAATATGAAATTTTGTGGCATTTAAACTAAAGCATTAAGCAAATTGTTAGATGTGATAGCTCATCAGGGTCAGAACAAATGTTTTCATATTTGGCTGTAATCACTCTGTGCGAGGGGACCTCGACCAGGGCTGCTGGGTGCTTTTGGAGTAGGAGTAGCAACAATTTTTTGTATTTTTTTTTTTTTTCCGAGCAGCTATTCAACTACCTGACTGCTTTTTTTTTTACATGAAGTATAGCATGGAACTAAACTTTTTGGGGGACTGCATCCTTATTGCCACTGTTGGTCTGTAATTTATGAAAAAATAGATCCTGAAGTTTGTGTTTACATGATAGACTAACTACTTTTTGGCACATTATGGCGTTATCAGATTAGTCATATGTGAACTAATGGTCCTTCAGAGCTGGTGCAGCCAGTGGTGTCCATGATCAAGGTATTACGGGAGAGTCTCGTACGTAAAATTGACTTTATAAAATTCTTAACAGCCGTCTTCCTTCTGCTGCAAATGCTTAGACTTGTATAATATTGCTATGAATATGCAAGACTAAATCAAACTCAGAGGGGCCACAGGCTCATATATAATTCTTAAGATGTTCACCCAGGTACAGTCAGAATTTCTGATCTCTGATGTCAGACCCCACAAAATACACAGTAGTGGGTTTGTGTGGGTGTAGGGATGGGATGGATTTTTAAATCATCAAATACTTTGCGCATACAAACTTAAAGGGAAAGCAAAAGAAAGGAGGCTAAACTTCTCAAAGTCAGGGTAGGTTTAAAAACATTTTCCCTCTTGATGCACAGAAAGAATATTTTCTGTGTTAATAGCAGCTATACATTTTTTAAGAAGAGAACATGTCCTGAGTTGACAGATTTAGATTTGAAAAATCACTTACTTGTGAATATTCAAGTAAACCAGAGAAAAAAACGTAGAAGGGAAGAGCTACATCCATGTTTTTCCTGATTAATCTAGAGCTCTGAGAAATGTATAGGCTGCAAATCAGTCAAGTAGGTTTATTTCTGAAAACTTCTGGTTTATTGTTTTTTGGAAGAAAAAAAAATTTAGAAGTGCTAAGTCACTGAAGATAAGGGATACACACTATGAAACCCGTGATTTTTCTGCATGTATTCTGTATGCAAAGGAGAGATGATATGCGTGTTAGTGCAGGTGAAAATTGTTTCTAGCAGTCAAACATTTATGATTTAATCCAGAAGGAATATTTGAGTTAAATCAACACAAGGTAAAGCACTTATTAGTAAGGAAAAAAAAAAGGGGGGGAAAAAAAAACCTCAAGTTTTTTTTATTCATCTAAACTATCAGTGCTTGTTTTTACATACACTGTATTTCCCATGTACCAGCACATCTGATCAGAGACCCTCGCTGCTGCTAGATGTTTTATTCTGTGTGTTCTTTGTACCTTACAGTAAAAGAATCTGTCACAAATTATTGTGCCTCACTGCTTTAGAAACTGAGAAAAAAGGGAGGTTAGATTGACATCTGTGACTGAATAATGATGACCAGCCTTTTGGCTCCCCTTGAGCCACAAAGCTAGCATTGCCTTTAGAGAGGAAAAAGGAGTAAGAAGAAAGGGGAGGGATAAAAGAGAGTTACAAATCTGTGGTCCCGGAGATGTATTACTGTTGGGCCAGTTGTCTGCGTGGTATGATAATCCATTTTGATCTTCTGTCTTAATTGTCTGCTAAAGACAAATGGGCAGTAAAAGTTCATCAGTTTCATCTTTTGCTTCTCATTTAGAGACAGAATAAATGATCCATCGCTACAGAAGAAACCTTTCTTTCTGACACGGAAGTAATGCAGACCCAACACGTTTTATTAAAATATTTCTCCCTCATTATTTCAGTCCTCTCAGCTCTGATAGATCTTACTGTTTCATGAAAAATGTAATCTGAAATGTAAATAAGGGGTTTGATACAAAGTAAGGAAGTAATGAGCAGGCTAGCCACATTGTAGGAATTTTGATTGTAATTACTGACAAAGTGAATTCTGTGTGTCCTGATTTTTTTCCCTCAAGTTGTCTTTGACACCTTCAGACCACAATGACATCTACGGTTTAAATCTGTTAAATAACTGTATAACGGAATATTTTATAGAAAATGTCATAGACGAGGTATCGCAGGAGCCTTACGAAGGAAAGAAAATGCTAATGATTGCTCCAGGCCACTTGAAATGGTTAAAACTAGGGAATTTTTTTTTTTTTTTGAATGGCAGGAGGGGGGCTGAAGTAATCTTGAGATACATTTTTAAATGTAAGAGCATATTAACTTGTTAGGGTGTTTTATAATAGCTTTTAAGAATAAAATATGTATTTATGTGTATGTGGTTGTACCTAACACGAAATACAGTAATTTTTGGCATTATAAGCAACAGTTTTTCAGTGCTAGCATTTTAGCAATGGTCTTAGAATTTAAAACAGATGAGAACTCTTACTTGTTCTTTATAAAATACAGTCACTATAGGTAGAAGTATTCTTTAAAAAAAATTACCAAAGTCAACGGTCTGGCAGAAAAATACTTGGGTATTACTACATTTTCTGCTTTGGGTTCCTAATAAAGCTATAGTAATGAAATTAATTTTTTGTAGGTGAAATCCTGTGCTATTGGAATATTATAAATACCAAACTATGACCAGGTCACTTTACCCTTATCCCCGCATGAATTTTGGCTGTCCGCTACTTTGAAGATTAATCCCAAGGTTGATAGGTATCCTGGGCTAACTAATTTTAATACAAGGAAGTTTGTTGCAAAGGTATGACCGTCTATCAGAAAGGATGTTTCAGCAAGTAGTTAATGTATAAATATATAAAAATAGAAATAGTCAAGCAGTCAATGGAAGGTGGAGCAGGAGTTACACAATTTTGTAAAGCACAATATATTTTTAAAATGGCTTTTTTTGTGTAGTGCATCATTTGGTTCCTTACTGTTTTAATCTTTATAGCTCATCTGGAAGGGAAAGAAAAAATTATGTGGTGGTGGTTCCCATTTGTAAGCTGCTTCAAGTGGGTATGATGACTTGCCTATAATTTGATGAACTATTGTATGTATCAGTTAATTACTACAAGAATGACTGAGGTTTGCATGCTTGCAAGCTGGTACTTATGCAGATTGCTAGTTCTATTCTGCTGGTAATTTTTCTTTCCACTGGCATTGAAACAGCGTTTATAATGAAACCAACAATCTTTACACATTTATAGAAACTATAAAACTTTTATGGCAGTCTTTATATAGAAACTAATGGTCTTTCTTCTACAAAGTCTATGAGCATTGTAGAAACATTGTGTACAAGGAAAAATAAAAAGCACCCTTTCTTTGTGTCACTGTAAGAGTTTGTGGTTGGGGAGTATTTACGCAGTGCTGGCCATTAATGGAGCGTAGACCCACCTATCTTGCAAAGTCTGTGTGCTCTAAGAGGACTTAGCTGCTTGAACAGGGATGATTATGATCCAATTTGATATTTCTGAATTGCACATAGTATTCTTAGTATAAAGTTTTTGCCTTTCAGGTTGCATACACTGCATGATAAAACCTGTCTTAAGAGTAATTTAAACTGATAGCTCTCCTTTCAAAAGTAGATGAAGTTGAATTGGAAGGGTTGAGTAATTAGTCATTTAGAAAATCTAGAAAAGTGGTTGTAGTGTTCTGAAAGCCACTTTGTAGTAAAACCAAGGCAGTGTAAATAGTAAATATATGAAGTATTTGATACTCACTTATGAAGCATTTGATGCTCTCAGTTTGTACAGAGCTATCGTACTGCATTCATACGGGAGTCCTTTTAAGTGAAAGCCTAATAAAACTTAATGTAGGGTAGTTACCAACATTTTCCTTGTACAGTGACCCCTGTTGACTAGGTAGCGGTAAAACAGCAGCATGAATGAAACCTTTGTGTGGGGTCAACAAGCAGTGTGTGTAACGTGGAAGGAGATCGCCTTGTGCCTTCCGCGCAGATAGTACAGCTGCTGTTCCACTGAAGCGTTCTGGAGACAACTTACCCTATGAGGAAAAGCTGGGGGCTTTGGTTCAAGTCCTGAGAGCTAGTGGACAGGACTAAACTGTGGGCGTTGACTATAGAACTGAGTATTTTCTGAATTCAGAGTATTTTTCTAGACCAGATGTATCTCTTTTAATACAGGAAAGGGAAGAAAATATATATTCTGCGTTTGCTCTGTCTTATTCTATCATCCTTGTTGTATGTTACAAGTTGTTTTTTCATTACCTTTTCTTTAGACCAAGTAGGTGAGAGGTCAGTTTTTCTTACGTATTTCTATTTGTGCCTTCTATGTGCTTCTGTAGCATCATTTAACTAGGATAAAAAATGCAGAGCCTCTTCAAATCTACTGTCTTTGTGTATGTAGTAGGGTATACTGTCATGATTCTAAGTGCATTACAAGGCATTTGTGCTAGATAGAATTGCAAACCTTGAGAAATACATGGCAAAGGTGATTTGCATCTTAATAGAACCTTTGACATAATCTGTTCATCCAAGTTCCATTTTAGAATTGAAGTTAGTAAATCTAAGGATTATAGCAGTTAATAATAATAGTTATAGTAGAATTATCTCATTTCTACAATGAGATAATTCAACCAGAGTATATATTTAGCAGCCTAATAGAATATCTGTTTTTAGTAATCCATCAGATCTGCACAGAATTTCATCTAGCATCATAGCAGTCTACGTTTCTTTATTATTTTGTGTTTTTATTTTGCTGCTACTTGGTGATTGGCCACAAAAGTCATTGCGGTGGATTTCTGTGGAGCAAAATAGTAAGTCAGTCTTTGTAAGAGTCCCTGAAAACAGTTAGTCCTGCAGTGTAAGGCGTGCTGAGTGAGGAAGTACTCAAAACTCTTTCTTTTTTTTTTTTGCCTGCAAGCTAGTAATCTAAGCAACTGCTCCATTCCTTCCTCTCTGTGAAAGAGCTGAGATGGAGATGCTATTTCCCCTGTTTGTTGCACCAGTTTGCAGAATGTTTTTCCAGTTATGATATCTGTATCTCGGCAATCACGGTGCAGGGCAGGAGTGGTAAAAGTGCCGAAAACAAATAGTAATTAACTGCCAATTAATCTTTTGAAGAAGCCCAGGAGGTGACTTCATTTTGGCCTGAGAGTACCTGAGATAGTGTTGGACTCTAAAGTCTGTGTGTGAAAGCCATGTCAGAAGTTAGAAGAACGCTGAATAGAAATAGAGGAATAATTGGGTTCAAGCGTGAGGAAACGTAGTTCAAGTCACTTTCTAAACAATTTCAGTTTTCTTTCATGTAAAATTTGAATCAATATTGGAAGTTCAATAAACACAATTTGATTTCACCACAAATTATTCAGCCGGGTGCCAGTATTACTGGATACAATGGTATGGCCTTTGTTATACAAGAGGTCAGGCTAGATGATCATAATGGTCCCTTCTGGCCTTAAAAATCTGTGAATATATGAATAATTTAAAACCCGTCCTGCCAACCCTTATTCGTTGAGGCAGTCACATTAAAATCCTGTGGGACTACTCGTGTGAGTAAAGGTTGTGGGATCAGGCCTAAAGTGAGTAATCATTATCACTTGTGTTTAAAATTATTGATAAAACTATAAAATATTCACTTCAAGTAAAGATGGGGTTCTTTAAAATGGAAGATGCTTATGCAGTAATATCCTACTGCAGTTTGTTAAGCTAGTCATTATCAAAAGAGTTTAGAAAGTTCTCTTGCTTCAGTCTCCTGACCCATTCAGTTCTCTACTTGCTATAAACAATTTCAAAAATGTTGTTTAAAAACTTGCAATATGTAGAAATTATCTTTGTTTTGTTTAAAAATAAAATAAAGTTCAAGTGCCTAACGTTATAGTGGGTATAGGCACGATGAAATTGTTGTCACCACATCTCAGTGCATGTAACGGTCTTCCTTGCTGCGAGTGCTTGTATTGGGGTCCGGGAGCACTGGGAAGTACGGACCTTTGCAAACAGTAGAACTTGTTTTGAAACACGGTTAAAATAAGCGTCGGCAGGTAAGTGGTGGTGTCAAGATTAGAGTTACGAGTCAATATTAATTATGCCGTGTCTTTATGTTAACAGTCATAAAGTAGTTAAACAATTTTTCAGTTGATGAGAGATCTCCTTTAAATCAAGAGTTTAGTGGGATGACGCAGTTACCTAGCTTACAAATCTGAATTGCTGGTGACTAAGGCTATTTTTGAGACCATACTACTAAACGAGCATTGATAATACTCTGTCTTGGAGCTTTTTGCCCCTTAATATGTTTTCTATTCCTTCTTTAGTGTAGCTGTACTATTTTAACAAAGTAAGGGCAGCGTTGGCTTTGTAGCTCCTAAAGTGGTGATTAGTGCTTCAAAGTTTTTTGTGCATGTGGAGGAGGAAACAGTTCTTTGGATTCCCACCCTTGCACCTTGCCTGCCCGTGCCCCAGGGTACAGACGCCTCAGGAAAACGGAATAAAGAAGGTAAAGCTTCGCGGAAGGTGCTGTAAAGGCAAAAAGCAAGTGGGAAATAAAAGCGTACTTTTTATTTGCAGAGCATCCTGTGGCATGTAAAAGAGCATCAAAGCACACAAACCAGCTTGTGCTTTGTTATTTAAATGGATTCTTGGGTTCTTGTAGGCAGGTGCTGGTGCGGGTAAAGGGTATGGGAGAGAATTCTAGAAGGGTGCTGTCCCTTTGTGTTGATTTCCAAGGTGGCAGGAGATTTCCACGACTTACTCTTGACAGCAAAGGGACTTTCTAGAGTTTGCGTTTGGGGCAGTGTGGATGGAAATAGAACTTTTTTTGGTTTTTTCCAAACTGGAGAGTCTTGCTGTGTGTGATACAAGTAGGCGTGCCCTGTTACTTGCTGCACACCTCACTCCCCCGAGCGATGAACTGTAAGATCACGTAGTCTGGCCATTCTTTTCAGGAGGAGGAATTTTATATTAAAATGTTGCTTCTCAGTGAGGTCAGATGGTGATTTGTAACTTCAGTAATAACAGGTATGAGTTGCAGTGACCTGCACAGTTCGGAGAGCCCTCTGTGTGCCCTGGGAAGGGGAGGCTGTAGGGGAGGAGTGCCACCCGGCGCCGGAGCCGCCGGTGGGAATGCCCCTGAACGCAGGAGTACTGAATGGCAGGTGTACGGAATGACACGTCACTGGAACATAGCCAAACAGCACAATGCAGGCTATGGAGCGTACATGTTTTTTAATACTTCACTACCTTAGCTGTGAAAGAAAACTAGTCTATAAGAGTACGTATAACTGGAATTTTGAGATTTTTACGTATTTTAATTTCCTGGTACTGCATTTTCTCATACCCACTGTCATGAGGTCTACGTCGGCGTATTTGCTATTGGTTTTAGTATAACTTTGTAATAATTTCATGAATGTATAGCGCAGAGCATTCAGATTGCATGATACCTTAATTGAATTTCCCAAATTATTTTGCATGCATTACTCTCTATTTTTTTTTTAGTTTATTTTTTTAAGGAATGATTGGAAAGTAGCCTGAAAGAGAAGATTTGTTAGCAATTGATAGATGAGATTAATTGATGTTCTCATACCCAAATTATCACGTGTCTGGGCAGCAGCATAGAACTGGTAGCATATCACAGAGAAAAGTTGGAAATTATTCTGTGTTAACCCAGGGAAGTCCAAAGTTCTTAGCTTTATACTTGGAAAACTTAAGTCTCTAAGTTCAGTCATTGTTATACATATCAGCTGTCTTTTCTTCAATTAAAAACTGCTTTCCATGGTTAATGAATGTTTTTATAGCTTTTAGGTTTTTGATCATTATATGCTCTAGCATATTCTCATATTTGGAAATCTAAGAGCTGTGAAAATACCGGTAAATTTGAAAAGCTGTATCCTCTTATAACCTTCGGTTACCTACGGTGATCACTGACTCCGTCTCATCTCTGGAAAGTTTAATGTTAGAAAAGTTCTTTCCCTGGGGGCACTAATGTCCTCATCGTATATCATCATTTTCTGCTTCCTTCTCCTTTAGAGAATTCTCAAATAGGTGCGATGTGAATGCGAGTCTGAGGAACAGGTACTCCTGAATTTTAAAAATTGGTCAGCTGTTGCCCCCTTTGGGATAGCTGTTTAGTTTTGTAATGTTTCCTCAGCTGCGAAAAGCAGATAATACCTGTGTAACGGAGTTGTTAAATAACTTCATTAGTGACGAGCTTTAAAGCTCATCCACAGCTACGTGGTGTTCTCTCCGTCAGCAAGGAGGATCTTGGTCATAGCAATTAGAAGACTTTTGTGAGAAGGCAAATCTGTGAATTCGATCAGTTGCTGGTATTGGATAACGCTGTGGAAGGTATTTGCATGGCATTTTTCTTAGCGCTCACATTTAATTTTTAGGTAACAATTCTAAAAGTGTTCTCCTGTTTTCTTTTAAGCACAGTAGCATGATGAAACTGTTTTTCTCATTACTTCTCAGGAATTACGTATTTTTTTGAGTTGTTGGTTAGGATTCCCAGTCTGTAGCTTATTTCCAGCTAAGGATGTCACTAATGGAGAATTTATGATATGGAATGACTAACTGAATTCAGTATATGCTCTAATATTCTCTTTGGTAACCAGTACAGGAAGAAATTGGAGTCTAATGTTATTCTTTCACACTTTTTCATGCTTCAAATTTCTATAAAAGATCTTGTCAGTGAAATGACTTAATTTTAGGGTGAGAGCTGGTAGAATTGCTGTAATATGGAAATGGCAGAGAAGTGATACTGAAGTCCTTTGCACAAAGGCACAGAAGTTGTTGGTGGCAAATTCTTACCTTTGCTTCTTAACCATAAAATTCTGCTGTTGTCTTTATTTAAACTGTTTTCAACACTGCAAGCTTCTTCACATCCTTTTTCTTGCACAAAGGACAGGAGTGGATTTTTAATATTTACTATTCATTGAGCTAAGATTTGTGTTTGTTTTTTTTTTTTTTTTTTTTTTTTTCTGGCTGTTTATTATAACATCCTAGTGATTAATTTTTCCTTTAATTTAGTTTCCTGTCTGTTGTGCCCGGATGCTGCAGAAGCGTATATCCAAATTTGCACCCAGCTAGAGGAGATTATAATCTTTAGAAGCCAAAACTGTTTTCTGTTTTCCTGCCCCCTGAAAAATGGATCTGCTGTTGGGGCTGAACTATGATGCAGAAATATAAGGGCGCAACATAATTACATGGGTGGGATTTGATTTTAGGTTTTCATTTAGTTTTGGAGCTCTGGCCCTTCTCTTTTAATGTATTATGTTTGTGTGAATGAATTCCTATGGTTTGCATTATCTGATTCTGGTAAAGATCAAATCTGGCCCAATCTTGTAGAGTATGGCTGAAAATCTAATTGGAGTAGTGCCGTCGTCATAGTCTCCCGTGATCATAAAGTTTGTATTTGATAAACAGAGCTCATTTTCAGATATTCTAGCAGATACTATTTTAGAGTATTTACTTGCATATACTTTTAGAAAGGCTGAAGAGTGGATGGTGCAGAAGTGATTAACAAAGCATGATCTTGCCCATTTATGTAAACAGGGTCTTTCTTTTGTGAACGTGTCTTGTTAACTGTCCGTTGCAGACCTTTATTGGTGCTTCTTGAATAATTTGTTTAAACTATACAGTACAGATTCCTTATTTTAGCACTAAGACTTACAAAGCCTTCTTTTAGCAGCCTTTAATTTTGTACTTATGTATGTGACATAGCCTGTGGCTGTGATCTCTACTGTGAATCTGCAGTTGTTTTGGGATGAAAGAAGAAGGCAGCTGGAAACTCGGTAGCTACATCTAGCTGTCTACCTAGAGAAGGCCTTGATTTCAAGTTTATCTAAACAAGCTCGACTAATCCCAACTATCTAGGGGGATCCACTGTCAAAACAAGCAGCATGGCCCTAAGGCAAACACAACCATACAGAAATGAAGGCTGGGACTTCCAATACTCCGATGACTGCATACTGGAGGCTTTTTTTCCTGAAAGAGAGTAAGAGAGGTAGAATTTGCATAATGCCTTTTCATTGGAAACTTTTGGAAAGCTGACAGAGGTCCAGCTTATAGCTCTGTAGCCACAATACAGAGTCTATAGGAGAATCCTTGAATGACCTAACCATATTGAAAGAAAAAATGAAAGCATCGAAGTATAGCCAAGTGAGTGTGGAAAAGAGGGCTGCTGCATTGTCTAACATCTGCTCTACTTCTCGTTAGTTTTGTTCTTTGGTATTCTATGTGGACTTTGGAGAAACCTAAGACAGCCTAACATGAATCCTATAATCTTCCTTCTGAATATTTATGTAGTGTGCCAGCCTCTAAGCTGTCCTTTGCATCTTCCCACTTCCCCCTCATTTTCATGCTCTCAAATGAGGCCAACATTTCAAAAGCTAAATAAATGTTTGTGAATGTTTATAAAAGATTTGCATAAATTTGTCCTTGTTTGACAAAGATCACTTTTTTCTTATGCCAGTTCTGAAATTTTTTAAAGGTTTCAGTGCTTGTCTTGACAACAAAGTCCTGCCTCAGAGAACAATGATTGCTGATTAAGTGGGTATGCAGTCCTCGCTGAATAGAGCAGTGGAGACCACGTCTAAAAGGGCCAGTCATCTTAAGCCAGAATTATAATACTTAACAAACGTTAACCAGAGTATATATTTAAAGCTTTCTTTTGATGCAATATACCTGTGCACTTGACTTATGCTGTGAGAAGTATGTGATTATCTTTTCACAGCTAATGGTTCTCACCTAATTTGTCCTAAATGTGGAAGTGAGAATATGCCTCGTGTTTAGTCACTGGATGTTTAAAATGTATTTAATTCAATTAGTATTCTGGCTTTCTGATATTGGCACTTCTTATCTTCACCGACTGATCAATGTTTATGCACATAATTGGACCTGATTTTTTTCCGCTTGTTTGTATAATTTTTCAATTCTTTGTGATTTAAGACTGGAACAATTATTCTTACCACAGCAGCTATAGGCTTATTATATTTTTTAATTTATTTTTTGCATGTTAGCTAAAATCCATTTGTCTTAGAATAAAACAAAATCTTAACCTTATTGAAGGGGTTTTCAAGACATATATTGAGGAGATCTCTTTGAAAAACTGCTTAAATATTTAGTTTTTCTACTGGAAAAAAAGTAATAGTCGTTTCTGTTCTTTTGTTCTATTAGTTGAGAGGTTGAAGTTGTCATTAAGGCAAAAACCGGAGCTACTTCTCTGACACAGTTTTTATCACATCTGCCAGGCCTGTGTCCCAGGAGGAGCTGTGCAGAGCAGCGAATTCAGCGTAGGCCCATTATCTACTGGTTTTGCGTATGTTGTAAAAGGAGTGAGACCTCAGGGAGGCTCGGAGCCTCCTCCCGTGTAATGGCCAAATCAGATTTGAAGGACTGGTGGCAGGAAAGCTTTGGCCTTGGGGTGTGAATTCTAAGAAACAGAGTCACAATTAGGTTTAAAAAATTCAGGGATTTTGAGCTTTATCTTGAAATATGTTTTTAGTAATGCAAGTAGAAAAGTTGCCCATCTGTGCACATATTTTGTACGTTTAAAATATTTAAATGATAGCAGGCCTCAGTATGCTTAGGAAATGTTCTTTATCTCATGCTCTTCCTGTTACCAGGATTGTGTATGTGTGTGTTGGGTTTTTTGTTTGTTTTTTAAAAATAGCATTTTCCTGAGAACAATTGGTTACCTTCAGTAAAACGATGCCATTTCATACTGGGTACTGTTCCCCTGCTCACCCTCGTGCAGGAAGAAGTGACTTTTGTAGAAGGAAAACGCTCCCTTAATTCAGGCTTTATAATTGCTCAGAAAGAGCTAATGGATTTTTAGAACACTGAGCAAATGGATGTGCTATAAAGGTGGGTTAGAATACTAGTAGAATTAAAAAAGTAGAGGTAAAACTAAATTAAGGTAATTTAAATTAATGCTATTAAGCAAATTATGCTCCTGGTTTTTGGGGGTAGAACATTCATTTAAAGAACTGATTAGAATTAATTCTTAAAATATTTTGCCATTATAAAAATCACTTAAGTTCAGTACTGCTATAAGACATAAAAAGATTTTATGAGAAAATCAATGCAAGATGAAATTTGACATAAATATTTTAAGCGAGCAATTTTTTTTTTTAAAAGAATCTGTGTTGTATCAGTTTTTTTAAAAACTAGAAAAATCTTTAAAATCTAGAGAAATCTTACATTTCAGTTTATTGTTCTCTGCTTTCTCTGCTTCATCAGCTTGCAAAATCTCAGGTTTTTGTTGTGGCAGTGTGACACTGGCCTCTGCATGCAGGATCCCTTCCTTTTAATTTGAGAATTAGTTTTTATAAGCTGCTTGAGTTGGAATGCTGCTCCTGATTTTTAACTACATAATTACATGGCATTTGTTAATTGATGAGAATAATGTGTAATAATAACTTCAGGAAAATTTGATGTAAGATAATATAAGCTGACACTAATAATAAATACAATTTAAAGTTTAATTTTTCAAAACACAAAATGTACCAATTCCCGTCTGTTACTCATAGCTGCGTTCAAGTTAGCGGCTGCATTTCTTGTGCGGGCATTGCTTCATTGCATTTCTAGTCTTTAAATAAAATTTTGAAACATGACCTTTTCCTGTCCATTGTGAGTCGTTGTTTTGTAAAGTGTTTAAAATAGTTAGGGAAACTTGTTACTGAGGTGCTGATTATTGGGCAGAAAGACGTTCCCTTTCCTAGGAGAACGTATACGGGTTTCCCACCAGCTCTGCACAGCCAGCAGAATTTATGGTGTTCTAGATTGTTCTGTACTTCTTCTTTCACCGCGCTTTGGGTTTTAAAGCAAGCTGTTGTCAGGTTTAAGGTGGTTATTTGGGTGCACTGACAACTGTTTTGAATTCTTAAACCTCTTGTTCCATTGCAGTGGATGAGTTAATTAATTGTTAGCTTAAGATTATTCAAATAGATGTATTAAATATAAGAGCAGTTTACAATTTTGTGGCTATAAAGTAGACTAATGTACAACCCAAATTTCAAAATAATTGGATAACATTTTGCTTCAGTTAAAGCAGTGTCTTAGCACTCTTTTATGCTATATTAACATTTTTTGCTATGTTTAAATTTGACGCTGTTTCTGAGCAGAATTAAAATCCTCTGTAGTTGCCTGCTGGTCACGCCGGGCTGCTGTTGCCTGTTCTGGCTTGCCTCGAGCCCTCGAGCGGTCAGCGGTCTCTTCTTCACCCGCCTTGCTCTCTGCTCTCCTCCTCCTGCGTCACTCTGGTGATGTGTTCTTGAAACCCTCTTCATGCCCCTCCATGTGAAGATGGATTTCATGTTTCTTTCGTGGATGCAGATGGTATTTCAAGCTGAATAAGTTGAAAACTATGTGTATTTTCACCCTCTCTGTTCAGTGTTTGGCTTCCAGCAACCTCACCTGTACTTGAGCTCAGGGAGATAAACAGCATTCATCGCTTTCATCACCCAGTCACCTCCTCTCTCCGTGGACAACTCATCCTATTTGCAATGCTCCGTTCTCTTGTAATATTTGAATTGTCCTCCTCTAAAAATGTATGTACTTTCTGAAATATGGCTGTGAGTTTTTTGTATTGTTTTTTTGTGTTCTCTCCCTCCATGATCCACAGCTGAGGGTCTGGTCTGTACTCTGTCTTTGCAACTTCATCTTGGTTTTCCTCAGGTTTCCCAACAGGCTTCCAAATACAGGTCCCCAACCTGTTGGGTTTTGTGGTGTATTGTTTCCCTTCTCTGACGTTAATGTTTGAGTGTTTTGCCTTAATCATTTGTCATTTCTCACAGATCTCTGCCTGTATTTTAATTTCTTTTGTCTCCAACTTCGACTTCTTGTTCCACTTTGAAGGTCTGTTGCATTGTGCATCTTTGGAAGAGTAGATTGTTCGCAAGTCTGCTGTTCTTGCTTAGACCCTCAATTTGCATATCATTTAATCAGTGCAGTTTTATTTAATTGTAGCTGCAGCATGGGATATCTGTTACCCATGTTCATTTGAACGGGACATCCTGTATATTTAAGAGGCTCTGAAGTTGTTCCGTTGACTTGGAAGTGGGACCATACGGGGAAAGGTTTAAAAATAAAAAAGACTTGAGTTGGGATACAGCTTGTGTATTAAATTCACAAGTGAATATGCACAATTTTTCAGCGATGTTGAGCTTTCTTTGCTATTTCATCTCAATGTATAGATAATTCAGGACATAAGCCAAGTGTGTGTTGTGTGTGTGTAACAACCGTGCTTTCCATACGCTTTTAAAGTCTCTCTCGTGTGCGTGGAGGAAATCCTTTCAGAGACTGCCTCACCTTCATAAATTGCGATGTGACACAAAAGGGCTGAACACTGCATTCCTGCCTCATTTATTTTGAAAACTTTGCTACTGAAACCAAACTTAATCAATGAGCTCTGTGTTGTCTCCGATAAGTTATGTACTGGCTTTATTGATTGGGAAGGATTTTAGAAAACCCGTGTGGGGTTTATAATGTCAGCAGTGTTTTGATTATGAAAAGAGCTGGAACCCTGGGACAGGGAACCAGGTGGTGTATGTCCTAAAGCCACTGGTGACACGGCTGGGCTGAATCCCCCGAGGGACACAGTTCATGCCCTGCACTTTAACTGTGGTGGCTGGCTGCTATAGATGCACTTTTTGCTCATTAAAATGTTAAAAATCAAACTGCATGTAAAAAGATTTGTGAAAATATAAACTTGGGGATTGATCCAGAAAACTGGCACGTGACACCCTGGAGACGCTGCTTTCAGCTCCTGGGTGATTTACGCTCATCAGCTGTGTGTGCTGGATTGTTTGGGGGGGGTTCTTTCTTTTCCTCTTTTTAGGGTGTTTTGCTTTAGAGGCATTTATGTAGGTTTTTCTGTAAGAAAATAGGCATAGGGGAATAAAATAAGAGAACAGGCTATTGATACTACCTCTGTGTTTCATGTCAGGTGAAAACATAAAAAGGATTTTAAGATGCTGCCATGGAGGGATTCAGGGTTTGGTTTTGTTATGGTTTTGGTTTGAACTTGTAAAGAAATGATTTTTCTATGCCATAAGTAACCACTAACCTAAAGAGGTCTTGTAGGAAGTTGCATGTTATGTAGGCATTGCTAATTTTTCAAACTGAACAGTATTTAAAGAAAAAAAAAAAAAGAAAAAACCCATTACGTTTATAGTAATGAGCTTGCAACTTGAGCAAAAATGGAATAGTTCTCCAGTAGTTCTATTTCTTACATGCAAAAGATCAGCATTTTTGCTAATTAAAAGCTAATTCTGTATGTGATTTTTTTTTTTTTGTAATAGTTAAAATTTAAAAATATGTCTCTGGTTATCCAGTACAAGTCTCAAATTTAGTTGTAAATCAAGGTAGATAAGTATTGGTGTATAATGAGCATCCAATGATGTCCAATAATGTTATAAAAGCCACATAATGATATCGTTGTAAAATCTTTCTTTAAAAGTCATGGCAATGTATAGTGGTACGGATTCAGTATATTGCCTCTTTCAGTGAAAATTTCATTTTCTGTGTTTAGGAAGCTATAAATATCAAGAAACAAGTGCAAAGCAAGTTCTGAGTAATACACTATTATCCTACAATAACACAATGCTGATGAGATGCTGAAGTGTTTTATTATGTGAATGTTTTTACTTACAGTAATTATTTAAATCATCAAAACAAAGGAGAGAATATATTCTGCCCTTTTGAGGTGAATGATGACTTGTTAACTTTTAACACTTGCTTTGTTTCAAAAAAAAATAGATGTGCAGTCATTATTTTGAGGACAATTTGTATTGATAAGGCCAATAAAAATATAGGCACTTTACTCTCCTGCAGTTATAATTTTGATTCTTTTAAAATTCTGTTGTGGTGTTGTTGTTTCGGGTTGTTTTTTTTTTAACATTTTAAGCATTGAGATTTCAGTTGTGGGTAAAGGACAACTGTGTAATAGTTAAAGTTTGCCAAGATGTAGTTTTTGTGCACAAGCAATCAGAGTTGTTCAGGAGACGGTCGATCCTCGTGGAAGTCGGTGAGATTCTGCGCAAGGGGGAACCAATCCCATTAACGAGGCCTTTACTATCAAGGCATTATTTTGTATCAAAGTACATATTTCTGCAGAGTTTACTCTGAAACCTGTATAGCTCCTCTCCGAGTTCCGTGCTGATATAGAAACTTCTTTGCGTTACGTGGCATTCTTCAATAGATCCTTTCTTGTTCTTTAAAAACAGGAGGTTGTTAAATAATCTATCAATAAACTGTCAAGAAGTCAAAGCTTCCGTATCTGTTTCTGCCTGAAATCTTAAGAACTTGCCACATTTTAGTTGTCAAGAAAGCTGCAAAGAAGAGTCCACGAGCAGTTGAGCCGGAAACCATTGCTAAGAATGGGATGTGCTTATTTGAATTATGTAGGAGGAACATGTTCTTGCGGGGAGTCAATATGTTTTCTGCTTCATTGAATAGGTTATTAGATTGATGTAGTTTATTTGTTGAATGATGGCATTGGTTTTAGAAATAAATGAAGCGGGAAGCATCAACTTAGTTATTGATGATAATTTATTGCTATTGGTCAGAAAAGTGTTGAATTTATCAGAGGCTTTGTCGTTTAGTCAGGGTTATCTTGTTTCAGCCGAAAGCAGAAATATAGTTCACATTTCAAGTCCTGAAATATTGAAGTGTGAAGGAGAATGAACAGTGAACTGGCTGGTTGTAAAGGTCTGCAAATTGGGTAGGCCTTTTATGGTGGATTGAGGATTATAGGATCCAAATTTTTAATATTATAGAGCAGTATAATGTAAATGGATTACTTTTGTCTATGAACGGAACTATTTTGGAATGAACATGTTCCTGGTTTTGCCTCTTTAATGACTGTATTTGATGATTAATGATTAATTTCTCTGCTGAGCATGTTTTCAGTTTTCATATTTGTGCTTTTTATGTGAGATCATGTGAAGGCTTAAAAATTTGTCTGTGGTGCTGTTTTACAACATTTAGAAAATGGTTTTTAGGTTAAACAATTTGTATTAATTTTAATACACATTATTTTAATCAGTCTCGTAACACTCCGATTTTCTTTCTAGTAGCAGTAGGCAACGTTAAACATTCCTGCTATGAGACCTATTGGCTTTATCTTTCGTTATTTATCTTGCTGATGTTAGGAAGTAGTCTCTAATCCCCCAGACCTCTGTTCCTAGGTAACAGTCAAAAGCTGTGCCAGCAGAAGTGGTCCTGCCAGGCCAAGCCCATGTGGTTTGGTGTTATTCACTATGATCCATATGGTCAGGGTAGAGATTGTCCCGAGAGAGGTGTTAACACTCAACAACCCAACCTCCTCCTACTCTTTGGAGAATTGCTGGATGGCTCCTGCTGCCTGCCCATGTGTGAATCTTGATTAATTTTTCATTTTTAATGAAGTTTGATCATGTTTATTATTTCACATGATTGACTGCCTGGTACTCCTTCCATGTAATTGATAAAGCCCATATTTCTTCATCTGTCTCTTATTTCTTCAGGGCAAAGTTGTGAAATTGTGTGATGTGGTTAATATTAGATTTATTGGTCCCAACAGATGTATAAATTATCTCTTTTTCTCTCCACAGGAAGTTCTACAGACTTTGACCAAGTTTTGTTTCCCCTTCTATGTGGACAGGTAGTGTTAGCTTTTCAAACTTTACAAGAAAATAAGCTTGTCAATAAAACCACTGTAGAAAATAAAAACCATACCATTCTTAATGTTCTGTCTGCTCGACTGTGATTTAAAGCACCCAAGTGCAAATTATAGTCTTAGAATCACTTTTTCCTGGGGTTTTTATGGGCACCATCAAAAAAAAAAAAGTTTTAAAAGTTTGAGCTGTTCAGTGGCAGCGGTAAGAGTGCATTTCGTTTTACTTCTATGTAATGCTTGAATGTGAAAATGCTTGGGTAGTGATTGTCAAATATGCATATTAATATCAAAGCTTTGTGTGCATGTGTGGTTTATTTTTTAATTGCCAAAATTTGGGCAGAATAATGAATTAAGTGCTTTACATTTAAAGGCCTATTGATCTTGTTGGAATGCTGGTGCTTTACTTGGTGGCTACTTAATGTGGCTTCTAATTTTGGGGGGAAGAATTGTACAGTAAGTTACAGCGGATTTGATAGGAACTGAGAATATTTAATTCTTCGAATTTAGAAAACTCCAGAGCTTTGCTTTTACTGTGAGTTTTTTTGATGGTTTCATGAAAAAAAAAAAAAGCACTGAGATTTTGGAAGGATGCATCACTGCCCGTGTCATCTGCGAGCATCATCAACCAGAGAGGTTGTTGAGTCCCCATCCCTGGAGGTGTTCAAGGCCAGGCTGGACGTGGCCTTGGGCAGCCTGGTCTGGTGGGAGGTGTCCCTGCCTATGGCAGGGGGGTTGGAACTCGATGATCTTCAAGGTCCCTTCCAACCTAAACCATTCTATGATTCTGTGATTTAATTGGTTAGCATCACTTGGCTGAGGTCAGCTAACACACCGAATGGTTTTGATTGATGACATTGACCTTAACTGTGCTTAAACTGCTAGAAATATTTTTTATTTCAGTGAAATCTGTGATATTTACAGTAGAAATTAATTTTCGCTATAAATCAACATGCATTTCTAATATCACTTCTTATTTGAGCCATTGTTGAATTTGGAAAAAAAAAATGTCATTTTTCCCCCCACCCATAGGCCAGATGGTATTTCTTAGTTATCTTGAAATACTGTTCACTGGTTTCTATGAATGGAAATCTTACTGTGCATCTCTGGAGGTAGGAGTCTGCGTAATAAAACCTCTGCTACACTTTGTCCTCTGATGTAGTAATCTGGGGTTGGAGGAAGCTGAAAGCTTCAATGGGTGATGGGGACGATACATTCTTTCAACCCTCCAGGTGGTTCCTGTGGATCAGGGTTGAGAGATGTTGGTGAGGCACTGCTGGAGACAGGTATTATTACCAGTGCCTCTGCTGTACCTGATTTGTACATAAAAAGAAAATTTGAATATCCTGAGCTGTCAACATGAGCTACTTAACCAGAGCTTGTTGACTTAGGTGACCTTTAAAAGCCACAAATACTTGTTGTAATTTGGAATCACTTGTTGCTGATCATCTTTTTCCTTTTCTACAGGGAGGGAGCGGGGAAGTACTTACATAGATTTTTCTCATGTATGTGTTTCTACTAGAAATAGTTATGCTTACTGTGTGCAGATTTATTGTACCTGGGGGGGTTGTTTGTTTTGTTGTTTTTTGTTTTTCCTCAGCAATAGAACATTTTGAGAGATAAGAACAGTGAGAACCCCTATGGGGTGCAAAGCAGAACGTAATGAAAAGTGATTCCCATTTCTGGGTTTGCTTGTTTCACTGAATATCACAGACTTTCACTGGAAAGACTGTAAGCCAACCATTTTGAACACAGAGGAGGGATCGTAACCCATTGCATACTTAATTTAAAGTGAAGAATGCACTTTGAATACTCCAGAAGGTAGACAATGTCCCAAGTTAAGGATATAGCAGCTGAAAGAGATGATCTTCTTGATGTAAAAACACACACACACACGCAGCATAGGTGTGTGCGTAGGTATATATATACATACATACTTGTTGTAGTCCTATATGATGTAAATTTGACTTAGCCTTGAACTGTGTGTGGGAATTAACCTACCAGTTACAGCAAGAAGGTAAACAGTCATATCACTGAATGCAAATGAATTTCATGTGACCATGAGAAAGAGAAAAATACAGTGCATCTTAAGTGCAAAATGTTCTTCATCTTTTACCTGCTTCCAAGTTCAGAACCGATCAAATACCTGTTCTTAGAGGCTCTTCCTGGAACTCAAGTGACGATTTTGCACTAGTTGGTCTTTTCTTTGCCTGTTTACTGTTAACCAACTACTGAGTATTTGTTTATACATTTCTTACATTGCATTTAAAATAAAGTTATTTAAAGTAGTGAGCAGGTAGCCCCATAATGAAATGACCTTAGAGAGTGCTTTAATATTCCCCTCAGTCTTCTCAGTAAACACTTTTTCTACTTGGAGATGAAAAGAAATTGCTTCTAGAAGAAATATTGTCTTCAGTTAGAGGTCAGGCAGGTCCTTGCCGTCATGTCTCAGAGTTGACGAGCACTCTCTGGTGGGATTTCAACCCTCTGTATGTGCCTGAAAAGTGGTACGTTGGATCAGATCTCCAGTTACTGTAATTCTTAGTCCTCAGGATGTTTTGTTAGTATGTGTTGTTTTGTGCTTTCTGAAAAAAAAGAGAAACACTGAAGTAGTTTCAGTAAAGGCCTTCCAAATACTTATGTAATATTCCCATTTAACTCAGTTGCCTTATTGTTACCCATAACAATTTTAGTATTAGAATCTCTCTGCAATGTTGAGAGGTTTGTAAATTATTGTTCTTGCTATAACAGTGGAGATACTGGCTCATTGTTCAAATAACCGAGGAACATGGGCTAATACCTTCCGTTGGAATGATGCTCTGTGTAGGATGTCTCTTCAGGATCTGTGGAAGGATGATCAGTCTGAATTACGATGAAGAGATACTGATACAAATGACCAGAAATGCATAGTCACTAAAGAATAGACACTACTCTTCTTTTCACAACCTTGGAGCCCAAAATAGCATTATCCCAGAGCTTAGGTTTTCAAGTCCTGCTAGAGTCATGTTCCCAGTTTATACCCTGTTTGTGAGGACTTTTACTTGGGGAAATTTAATTTACGTAACTACGTTCTGTGTTACGTGCAGTTTTATGCCCGGCTCTCAGGGGAAACTTCTTGATGGTAAAAGTGTGCTCCATGGTACTTGAGTTGAGTCCTGCTCTTCTGGCTTTGATGTTAAACAGTGGTATTTCTTTAACAAGTGCAGAGAAAGGACCTAAGTCTTCACTTACACGTGTGTCTTCTAAGGCTGCGTGGTGGCAAAAGCTGAAGATATGCTATTGCCTCTGCCAGATCACAACCTCAAATGATGGTACGACGCCAAGATTTTGAGGCAAATCAAGATCTGCATATCTGATTGTTCTCTCTGCCGAAGGTTTTGGCACTCATTGACACAGACTCTTAATTCTCTGTATTGATTCTTTTTTTATATATTGTTGCCAGTGGTCAAAATTCACCAGGGACTAGTTGCCCCTTCGTTTTGGTGGTGGCCCATGAGTTTTCTACTATTATGGTTGCAGGATGAAGGCAGAGGCTATTGTCCAACTGCAGGAGTAAAGAACTCCACCTCAGTCAAATTTCATATCGGGATTTATTTGTGTCAGATACAGGTAGTGAAGGGGGATTTTAACAAGTCACTCTTCCTCTCTCCCCTTCCCTCCAACCCCAACTTCTTTGTGCCCGTTTAGAGATGAGATTTATGGTGCTTCCATCCTGTTAGGCTCTAAATAGACCACCTT
Organism: Anarhynchus alexandrinus; assembly: GCA_008711295.1. NCBI lineage: Eukaryota > Metazoa > Chordata > Aves > Charadriiformes > Charadriidae > Anarhynchus > Anarhynchus alexandrinus. The sequence continues at coordinate 113,262 of VUYV01000195.1, read as the reverse complement.
CTCATTTGAAAATAGAGCTAAGAATCTGAAGTATTGATATTAAGATCTTAGGAAAAGCACTTCTATGTTGGGAATTTTATCCTTTCGTGCGAAGAGCTGACAACTGAAACTTGAGCAAGGCCGATCAGACACATTTAATTTCTGCAGATCACATAAAGGCAAGAATCTTTAGGTTTGCTTTGGAGGAACTTACCAACTTGTCACAATTGTTTAATAAACAAGCTTCTCCCTGCTGTAAATGAAGCATATTTTTTTCCCCTGTTCCATAATTTTAATTGTCAGCTAGAATGCTATTTCTCACACACGCTCTGCTCTCAGCCTTGTTAGAATTAAGCATATAATCCCCTTTTAAAACACCATACTAAAATCACCATAGTAACATTACATGCAAGCTTTACAGATAAAACACAACACCAATAAGGGATTTTTGCTATCCTCTAGCAGCTCAGTATGGTTTATGGAAGTGGTTGCTCTGTTGACATTTAGAATTTGGTAGGATGATAGTACTTACACTGTCTAATTCTCAGACTACTGAAATGCTTTTCAATATCTGTCTTTCTGTTCATCTGTGAATTTGGAGCACTTTTTTGTCTTCATGACTGCATGTTTTTCCTTCCCTGTTTGGAATCTACGGAAGGATTCTTCTTCCTAAGCTGGATAGTGACATCTTTCCGATCTGGATCCAACTTTTATTTTTGAAAGTCTGTACTACTTTGTTTTTTTTCCTCTAGGCACCGAGTACATGATCTTCCACATAAGTTGTATATTGCATTGTATGTGGCATCACAGAAGAGAGTATTTGCTCACTTTTAAGGCTTGTGACAGTTAGTTACGTGACCTTGAATTTCATGGGTTTCGTTGTTGCTGTTGGGAGGACTGACTTGTAAAGATACACGTGTAAATGCTTGTCAGTGTTCTCGGTTCTCAGTAAGCCTAAAATAAACTAGAACATAACCTGAAATAAGTGTTAATTCCATTTCATTATGAGGTCTCAAGTAGATCTAAAATTGGAATGAAGAGTCCTCTAATAATTGCATTAGTCCCAGCTTCACCACTAAATGTCGAAAGTTCTGTTAAACAGTAAAACTGCATCTCTGCAAACTGGGAGTGGAACTGGGCTTGGTTTCTGTGGAATCTACCATCACTGTACATGAGCATTTGATTAACTTCAGGCAAATGTGGTAATATCTCAAGAATGCCTTTAATTTTGTTAATAAATAGCATTCAGGCAGTGCCATACTTTAAATGTAAAGCATCTTATTTTGATCTAATCTTACTATTTCAAGCATCAACTATTAGTGGTAAATTACGGATGTGAATTATAGTATTTTTAAAGACGTGAATTTTTAAATGCTGGAGTTTGGGGGTTTTGTTTGTTTGGGTGGTTTGGTTCTTGGTTTTTTCTGTTTGTGTTTTTGGGTTTTGTTTTGGTGGTGGTGGTTGTTGGTTGTGGTATTTTGTTTTGTTTTCCAAAACTGTGTTTTTCCAATTTGGGCAAATTTTCCTGTAGTGATACTTTCCACTGTGGCGTGAGTGGGAGCGAACCTCTAAGAAGGTTGTTAGTTCACTTATGCTATTCTTGAAGAGACGTTAATATCTTACAGATGAGGCAAATGACTCCTAATTTTGAAAAATCATATAAAAGTCCAACAAAATTATTTTTATAGTCATGTCTGGCTTTAGCACAGTGTACTTTTGATTCTAGTTTATCTTTTCTTTCTTTGTACACTATTGTAGTCTTTTAACCGATTGCCTAGGTGCTGAGTAAAGGAGAGTCACCGGGCGTGCTGAACATTTTGGAATGATGACTCTGGCATACATGCAAAGTTGGTAGATGGATAATAAAGCTTCTACAAGTCAATATCCAAGTGTTGAAGAAGCTTAACAAGTTATTAAACATTGTCTTGCTCTTGGAGTAAGCCAATTCTCAAATGAAGAGTAATAAATATTTTGGGTTATATGAGAGAACAGAGGTTTTGTTTGTTTGTACAGTGTGTGCTGCATTGAAGATGGTTGATAGTCATAACCATTGTCATTTAAAGATAAACACATTTTTAGCAGCCTTCCACACTTAAAAAACGGAAAAAAAACCCAAACCAAACCCAATCAAGAAACCTCCTCTCTCACCAAGCAACTAGCACATTTTGGTTTCTAGAGGGTGTATACTGTCAAAGTTAATTTCTCAAAAAAACTCTGCTGAAAGAGGAAATGTTATAGGTTCAATGACTTAAACTAGAGACTTTTGACACAGGGTTAGCTCAGCATTAATTTTTTCCTCTTTACTCTCTTTATTTTCAGCCATGCAGTCAACCAAGTTGGGCAGAACTTTACGTTTGTGCTTACAGACATTGACAGCAAACAGAGGTTTGGATTCTGTCGCTTATCTTCTGGGGCCAAGAGCTGCTTCTGTATCTTAAGGTAGGTCTGTGGTTTGGCTTTTGGCTGACTCTAGGAAACAGTGTTTGACTTTGCTGCGTTACACTGCAATTATAATTTCCAGCTGTTCAAATTTATTTTCCTATCTGGTCCTCAAAGTCACTGCTCTTCTGCAGAATTGAGGCAAAATATCTTGCACTTTGAGTTCCTCTGTAGATAACTGTATTTGTTTGTAGTCAGTGTTCTTAACAATGTGGAAAAAAAAAATTCTCTTCGCAGTAATTTGATATGACATAGCATGATGGCAGCTGTTATCTTTAGCTGTCACAACTGATCTTGTTAAGGCGTTTTGTGGACATTTGTATATGCAAGTTTTATTAACAAAGCATCTGTTGGTAACTGAGAGAATGTCACTGATGCTCTCCACATCCTAAAAGTTTGTATGTATGAGCTTTACTCTGTCCTATTGAGGGTTTTGTGAAGTTTGTCATAATAAAGACTATTAGTGGAAGCTGGAAACAGTGCATTTCACATAAAATAGGCAAAGAGGCTTTATCAGAGTAGTTTTTGATGACCTCCCGCAGACATGTTGTAATACTGTCTGTAATTTCTATTTATATTTGCTGCAGGAAGTGATGCAAGTAAAATCAGTTTCACTATCTACCAATATGTTAGTTCCATTAAGAACTTCTATGGATTGAAGCCTTCCACATGGCATCTGGCCTGTCTTGTCTTGTTTTAAACAAATTTAACAGTGGTCTGTCTTCTGCTTTCTGTTTTTCCCATGTTCATGAGAAATTGGATGTTTTGGAGCGATGGCCCAGGTAAAGATAGCTCAGAGTTAACTGTATGAACAGCCAGCTAGGGGACTGAACTGCTCAAGCACTCCCAAATGAGGACAATTTCCTCTATAAGCAATTGTAGACATCTGTCTCAGTTGTCTCTGGTTTGCTTCTCACGTGAGAGAATGCAGTGTAAGAACAAGAACTTGTCTTCGTCCTAAGAGTAGTGTGTGTTGCACGGCCCAGAATGGGGCCTTCTGTATATATGTTATTGAATATGACCCCTCTGGAGAACTTCAGGGATAATGTTGCAAAATATAAGAGCACCTATCAGGAACAAGGGCATTTCTCATTTCGCTGGGTTGCATACAGTGATGCCATGGAATATATTTTGGATAGTTGTATGTATTTAAAATGAACGTGTCTGTGCCATTTGTGCTGGCAGTAGGCTGGTGAGCATACCAAATGTTTGCTGCCGGGTACTTCAGCATTGTACTGACAGCGGTGATCTGCTAACTGGGCCTTCGTTGAAGAAGCTTAATATTTGGAGAAATTATTGTGAAATTACAAATTAATGGTGTGGGAGGCAGGGTGACAGGCGTCTTCTAAGTATCTTCCTTCGTTCTTTCTTTTCTCTAGTAGACAGTTCAACTGCAGTTAGCTATGGGGATGCAGCGGTACGGACCGTATACTGAAGACGGGGAGGTATTTCCCTCGCTCTTTCCCGTAGCTGCTGCCTGTATAGTTGGGCTGCTGATTCACTCTCACGTGGGAAGTGTCTGGTTACATAAGGTGACTTTTCCTGATTAATGACAAATTAAAAGGGAAACACAGTTTAAAAAGAAAATCTGAATGAGGAGTAGTATGAGTCCCTTCTTGATCTCTCCTGGATAAGAGTTCTTTGCTGTCAGCTCCCTTATGTTGAGTGAATGCCAAGAAGAAATGGAGGAGTTGTGTTGTAGTTAAATGCCTTCTGCTTCAACTCATAACCAAAAAAAAAATAATTCAGTGCAGTTACAGCAGTGGATGAATCGGGACTCTCAGCTTCATTCCTATTGCTTCTTTCTCCTGTGAACTAATGGGAAAACGGAATTTCATCATCAAAGCAAGTGAGTGTAAGTTTTAGAGGATAATAAAGAATGTAAATCAGCATTACACAGATTCACTTGCTCTGTTCCTAGGACTGCAGCACCCGTTGTCGATGTGAATCTTCTCAGTGTCCTGTATGAATTAAAGGATGCTGCATGGTAAATGGGTGGGTCAAAACATGCTGAAGAATGTGAGAACGATGTGGAAAAGCAAATGGGAATGAAAAGAATGTTTGTTTGTTTATTTGTTTTTAAATTACCAGTTGGATGGCAGCAAGCTTCCAAGTATGCCTTCCTCTATGCAGTGGTAGTGTAAGAATTAATTGATATTTTTTATTATTAGAGATGATATTCATATGTTCATATCAGTCGGAGATTTTTATGGGTCTGGCCATGGTAAAATGGTTTGGAGGTGGAAAATCATCACGTGTTTAGATTTGTTATTGAAGAGGAACAGGAGAGAAAGGAAATTCTTTTCGCTCAGCTGGTGCTTTAAAAATTTCTGCAGAGGTCTGGAAGCGAAGTTTAAAGCTGAGGCAGTACTCAGAAGGCCAGAAGTCAAGGTCTGGGCTTTGAGTTTTAAAGTGACCCAGAGACTTTTTCATGCAGATACAAAGTACAGTAAGGCACTTCTTGGAGTTCAATAGCGGTAAAGTTATCCACATGGATGTAGCTCCTGTGGCCAGCAGAAAGGAGATTCCATTTTACAGAGTAATTCTCTTGGCTATTTTAACCAGCACTGTTTAGAAATCTGCTTTTAAGATATTTTTCATAGTTCTGTTCCTGCTGTGGATAGCATCACGCAGATTTATGGAAATCTTTGATTAAGTTTAAAGACTGCATCTTCTACGTGTTCTGTGATTTTCTTTTAATGTAGAACCACCGAGTGTGTGTCTCATATTCCATTTCCTTTTTTCTTCACTTGATTTCTAGCTAATCATGAAACTACAATGATTAGATATTGAATGTAACACAGTTGTAGAGTGCTCTGTAGCACAGATGACTACTTTCTGCATTTCAGACAGCAGAGGGCGGACAAAAGCACAAAACAAGCATCACAGATGGCCTGGTGGGGTTTTTTGAGGTTCTAAACAGTGAAGTGAATTAAAAAAACCCCACAAGCTCACGTACCACACATCAAAATCTCCTGGGTAACTTGGAATTCAAGATTACCTTTTTCAATGCAATATGTTACGGAACTTAAAATATGCTTTTTAATTATTTTGTTTTCCAAATGATGAATGCGTGGTAAGTTGAGAGCTAATGTCCAAGTCATCAAATTCTGAGTTCTAATTTGGTAATTTTAATATCCTAGAAAAACTTCCGTGCCCAAAGATTTTTTCCTTTCTGAGGCTTCATTTAAGGATTTCAGGATTTTGGCTGAAATAAAACAAATCCTATTGGATATGCACTAAGCAGCTGATTTTTTGTTTGTTTCTAGAGGTTTGCTTTAATCTGACTTTCCGTCAGATTTGGCATGGGGTTTTGAGGGTGAACGATATGGATAGTTCTGAATTTAGCGACCAGCTGTAGTCTTCTATTTAACAAAAAAAGAAAACGGTGTGGAGACATTCCCAAACTGCTGTTGCTCACTCTTCTGAGACATCCTCTGCAGCTCCCTAATCAGGCATGTGCCCCAGTTCTGTTCTGGAATTTGTACACTCCTGTTTCTCATCTTTTCTGTCTTCTACGTATGTAGAGAGGTAATGATCTTTCCTTAGGGCGGGAGTCTGGAAGGTGACAAAGAGGCTCAGAATTTGTTCTTGATTGCTATTTCCTGCTAATTGGAGTGTGCTGAAAGATGATGTAAACATACTGATCTCCTGATACCATCTCAGTGATAACGAATAAAATAACAGTATAAATTTCTGCTTTTGTATGTTCTTAACACATATAGATGCTTTCTGATTCTTAAGAATTTTCCATGCTGAGAATAATTTTCACTTCCTCGTTTTGATGGTAGAACTCCTTACTAGCAAATCTTTCCAAATTTCTCACAACTCTAGCTGTTCTAAATTCTCCAGAAGCGGTTTGGTGGTTGCATTATGGACAGTGCTGTTCAGTGGCTCGGCTGTGTTTGCCTCTTTGGCCAAGTCCTGTGATCTAGAACTCTTACGAAGCCCAGGCATTGATGGATTTCAGCATTCTTTTGATGGGAAAGTACCGCGTAAACCGGTTTGTACTAGGATCAGTAAGTGTACTGAAAGGAGTAGTGTGTTTTATTTTACAATCTGGTTTCTCAAAGCTTAAGTGGACAAACACTTTTGTACACGGTCTGCTCATAGAGGGACGGAGTTAACAACCTGATCGCTGACATTGCTGTAAGCACGATGCTCCCACTTGTGCTGTTTCTAGTGGTCTGAAGACGGGTGAAGAAAATGAAGATAGGGCACATAAAGCTATGAAGAGGCTGCTGAACATATGAAATTCTAAATTCTAGAGACATTGAAACATGAAATTCCTTCTTTTTTTTTTTTCCCCTCCCATCAGAGAAAGTTATCAGGATCTTGTATGAAGACATTCTTTAAAAGTGCGTATCAATTTTCATTGTGGCTGGGGCTCTTTGTCCTTCTGACACTGTATGTTCTCGAATCTGACTCCTGACAACTTTGTCTTTCTGTGCGATCATGAAGGAAGAAAAAGTTCTGTTAGGAATGTAAAAAATGTCGTTAACTCAGTCTGAATACTTTTTTTTGATACCCTTATTGCAGCATGTTTATATAATGAAACTAACAAGTTTATTTTTTAAAATATTTTTATCTTTTGTCTTCTGAAATGCTTCCAGAATTCAATGTAAGGACCCAGTTACTGACGCTTGAAAAATTCTTCAGGTTTCAGACCAATAGGATCCAGTCATTTCTTCAAATGTCTGTTTATTTTATGTTCTGACTGTTTAAAATAAATCATGTTTATATATCATACTGCTTTTAAATAAAAAATAATGGCAAAGTTGAATGTATGGTAACCTATTTAAATGTATGAACTGATTTAAATGTGTAACGATTTCACGTTATGCAACATAATAAAATGGCGACTTCAATAGCGCTATATTTTTTCCTATAGATAAAAAAATCACATGCACGTTCACCAAGTTGACTCTAGTATTAAATGTGTACTTCTCATATGGCAATGTATATTTGATTTTAAAAAAGAGATTTAGTAGTTTAACTGAGAAATAATATTTTTGTATTGATTTAACTGAACTTTTGTTTTAAGTAGTTATAAGGCCAAGTATAATAATTGTGCTCTTCAAAACCATTCGGCAGGGTGGGTTTGAAGTAACGTTCTTGCTGTTACTTAGTTTGCTTCTTGGTCCCTTATTTTTGAGTTAAGATTCTGTGGCCAGTAATGTGAAAAACTGAACAAAAACCCTCAGAAATAAAAGTGTGTTTAAAAAAACCCAACCGCAAAACACCCCAAACCCCAGCGCTTCTCCAGCACGATATAGCAATCCTAATAAAACTGGTTGTAAGATTTTTGAACCAATTTACCAGGTGGTGTAAAACACTAAATTCTTAATCTAGTCTGGATTATTGGTGCATGATAGAGTATTAAAATCTGTAAATTGTTTTGTATATTTAAATTGTATTTAAATATATTTTCTCAGCTGTCACTAGGCCTGTAAAATATTACGATTTACTAGTTTGTAAGTTATAAAGCTGGACAGAATGTCCGTTACAGTTCTGCGTTTCAGCAGAAGTCAAACTCCTAAAAGCCATGGCCGCCAGCAGCCAGCGTCCCTGCCCGTCCCTGCAGGTACACACCTCGCCTTGTTAGCTGCAGGTTCTCCTCAAATGTCGTTTTGCTCAATTTAATGCTGTACTTAATTTGCAAAATTTCTTTTCCCCAGCTATTACAAGAACAGCTTTGGGAGGTTTAGGTCAATGCTGCCGGACTGTGCCCGGTGGTTGGGCCCTCCCAAGCTGCCCGTGTGCCGGCTTCTCCCTCCCGTCGGAGGGCTGCAGCAAGGGGAGAGGGCTGCCCGGGGGAGCACGGGTGGGGTGGTACTCCTGGTACTGGACAGGGTGGGTTGCCCCGAAGGCCCTGAGATTTATGCGTACTTAGTCAGTTGAAGTAATTAGACTTGGTGGACAAGACCGCTCGTTCCTGTTACCGTGTAATAACCTTGCAGTTTTTTTCGTTATTAACTAGTAGAATTTGTGTTTACCTGTTAAGCTGTGAGCTGTAGCACCTATTTCAAACTGCTTGAAGGAGCAGTATAATGTAAGTCGAAGACTCTTGTCTTGCTCCAAGTTTTGTTTCAGTTAAAAAAAAAAAAAAAAAAAAAAAGGAAAGTAAAACTTAGTGTGGTTTTGCTTTGGTTCACAAACTTATTGGGCAAAGTTACTGTTTTAAGAAGGTGCTATAACCATGTGCAACTCTGATTTCAATTTCACTTAATTTGAAGTTTTCAGTGGGCATTCAGCTTTTGTACCCAAAATGAAAATGGTTCTTCTGAAGTGAAATTCAGAAACATTTGTGTGGAAATCCCTCTCGGCCAAAATAGCTAAGCTCTGCACCACTCTTTTTCTAAGATAAAAAGAAATGAATCTATAATAGTTTGTGACAGATGGCAGAAAATGTAACTAACTGAATGTGATTCTGTATGGAGTTATTTGAGGTTTTTGGTGTGATTTGTTGTGAGTTCCTCTCCTCCCCCCTTTCCTTTCCTTTGATTGCAGTCTTTGTCCATTTATTCTTAGGATAGAATAAGATTTCTGAGCAGGGGCCTCTCTTGTGGTGCAAAGTGAGAATTGTTTTTAATTGAGCAGAAACATGTGGAAGGATCAGGAATATCTCAAGGGATTACAGAAAAATTCCAAATTTGTACTACTTACAGCTTGTGTTTAGAGCAGGGTCTGCTGGGAATAAATGTTAGTTAGTGTGACCTGTGACCTTAAAAACTGTTGACATGGATTTCAGCCAGAAACTAGCCACAGAACTCCTTTGTTAAGCTCATTCATAGCTCCTTGAAAACTCTAGTCAGTGAAAGTTGCCAGCTCAAATCTAAGGAAAGCAGAGCCCTTTTTTTTCCTTTTTTTTTTTCTTTTTTTTTTTCCCATGCTTTGGAAACAGTGGACGCCCCTTAACCAGCAAGACTTCTTTAATAGGACTGCATCGCCTAAACTTGATTGGAATTGACAGCTTCCTGGCTCGGGCTTGCCAACTGGCAGGGCATTGATGCAGAGGGGACAAACAGCTTGAAGGGCCTCTGTACCCCTGTTTGTGTGTGTGTGCCTCCAAACCTAACGCGCGTCTCTCTCCCGGGGTACCTTCTAACGTAAAGAAAAAAATAAATCCCCAAACCCTGAACACTGCTTTTAGTTCCACAAATCTTTCAGTTATTTTGGGGGAGAAAATTAAATATTTGTGTGGGTTTTTTGTTTTAAAATAATTGTCCTATTGTCTTCTAGAATTTTCCTTCGTCACTGATTTGGCCAAAAGCCACAGAAAAATATTTACACTTGGGGCAGGGGGCTGGGGGAGACATTTAGATTTTAGATTTTTTACTTTATTTTTAAGTGTGGCTGTATAGTAATATATTTAATAATTTACAAAACCTCCTTCTTGTGCACTCACTTCTTTACAAGTTTTTCCAGTTAATGGGTTTCATGTGTCTTCAGCTGATTCTGTGGTAGGATCCGTTATTTGGCCTGCGTGTGTCTCTGTTGATGTTTAGAATTTGGTGGGATGATAGTACTTAGGCTGTCTAATTCTCAGACTAATATACAATAAAATATAATTGTACTTTTGAAGTAAGATGTACCATCACATCTGTACGTTACGTTGCTGCTATGTATGTCTGGTGATAAGAATAGGTACCAAATGGTATGTGGGAAGGAAAATACAAAGTTTGGTTAATTTTAAGCTAAAAAAAAGTATGCAAAACAAAGTAATCTTCCAGAAGAATCATTGAGCAGATAGATGCTAAACTGAGATAAGATATCCGTAATTGATTTCCAATGAAACTTTATGCTGTCTCTCTACTGTGGGGTGGAGTCCCGCTGATCCAATGTCCTTTGAACAACCTGCACTGTTAAAACACCCAAATATTGCGGTTTCGATTCAGGTATTTCTTAAAGGCTTGGTTTTGTAAACGTGCACGCTGTGTAAGGCTGATGGGTCTTTTTTGGAATATCGTCCATGGGTTGTTTTTTTTTTTTTAAAGAAGAAAATAGTAGATGCAAAGGTGAATCAGCCTCGTTCCTCCCCAGGGCAGGGTGGCATTAACCAGTAACGACGGTGGTTTTCTGGGGCTGGAGGGGGAGCGGGGTGGGACAGACGGGGAGCGGCTTCCCCCCTGTAGCCATCCTCTTCTGTAGAAGGCATAAGATTCTCTCCCTTTTCTTAGTCTTCATCATCCTCTGTGGATTCTTGTGCTGGTTTTTGTACTTCTCTGAGAGCCGGACTTCCGACTCAGCCAGTTCCTGATCAGCTGCGATAACTGGAGTATCGCGGGATTCCGCCCACTCTTCCAGAGTTGACTTTGCCTTCCTGCGTGTACCAGAGGGCGTTCTGTTCGTGTTACTGACTCAAGTTGGAGTAATTCAGCTCAATAAAAGCTTGAGCCTTTAGAAATGCTTTCATAGCCGTATGGAAATTATTAAATACTTTCATTAGAAAGATTGATTATTTTTTTTTGTGGTTCTAAAATGTTGCGTAGCTGTTGTTTGTGAAGGAGTATTTGCAGATGAATAAGGAAGGACATCCTATTCTCACTTTATCTGGATGAAAGTTTGGAACATTAAAAAAGCACAGATTTATAAGCATGCTTTGAACTAGTGTTAATAGGCATTTTCTTCTGTGGGGTATACAGACTATCACATTAACGACAAATAATTTAATGTATTTGGTAGTAGGCTGATATATGGGAAAGCTGAGCCTTAGAATTCTTCTTGTTAACTAAAAATTCTTACCTGATTTACAGTTTCTTCATGCTTTGCGTTTGTCCTTTGCATACATGAAAGTAAATTAATAGGAAGTCTATTTTGTGCCTGGTAAGGAAGTAGTTAGACTACTCTTCTGTGGTGTTTTGGGTTTGGTTTTGTGTTGGTTTATTTTTGTTTGTTTGTTTAATTTACTGCACAGCAGAAAAAGAAGCCCTCTCTGGCCGCGTGCTGCTTTAGGAAGACATCACTCTGAAGTATAGTTCGGGCCGTTGCCGTTTCCCGCGGGCGGGTTGTGCGGGGCTTCGCCCGCTTCCCGTCTCCAGAAGGGCAACTGCTGAGCTCTGGGCGTTGGGTGCCTTCGTGTCGCTGCCCCCGCTCCTCCCCAGTCTTACCATGGATGGATGGAGACAGCTCAAACTTTAATTTTAATACCTTGGAGTGAACTGGAAGGTGGAGACGGGAGCTAGCGCGGAGGACGAGACGATGCCGGGGCTGCCGAGCTCTGCACCCCGTTGTCACCGGTGGCAGGGCCGTGGCCGTGGCCCTGCAGCCTCAGCACCGTTTCCTGCAGAACTTTTATTCTGGCAAGCTGAGCGAAATAGATTTTGGTGTTTCTTGGTAAGGTTATCTTACACTTAGTTCATTGTAGCCTGCGTGAGATTAGTGCTTTTATCCATTTATATACTTTTATTTTATAATTACTTTTTAAAAAAAGTTTACGTATAATCCACTTTTTTGAAAGGAGAGGAAGAGAACTGGTAATGCCAGTAGGATTGCCTACACCAGAGGGAGAATTTCTTTTCCTAATTGAAAGGTGTAATTACAAGTCGAGGCTGTAAGCAATGCCACTGCATACCCCCAGAGCAGAGAGAGCCTTTAAAAAACAAACAAAAAAAAACCCCTCTACGTCTCTCTCTCTCTCTCTCTTTAACCTGATTTCTTCCCTTCCCCTTTTTACTTTTAGGCTTCTGTGTGGACACAGAAAAATATTACTGTCTAATTAAATAAGAAAAAAGTCCCGGCTTTATTTTCTGAGGATTTCCTGTAGTTGTATGTTGAATAAAAGGGCACTAAGCAAAATCAATGTTTTGCTTCCATCTGTGTGATACTTCAGGCCTTCCAGAAAGATGTTTGGTAATGGCTGGAAATGATATGGAGAGTTTTTGGACAGTCTGTTTGGCCCTCGCGGCGTATCGACCCTGGAATCCCTGTACTTCGTAAAAAGCTTTGGAGATGAAAGAAAATAGCAAAGTGGTTCTGTTAGACATTGGCAAAGGCCACAAAAATACATGTATAAATCATGAGAAATCGGATCTCTCTGATTCAACAGCACAACAGAATTGTACCTAATAAAAATGTCGTTATTGAGCCTCTGCCTGCCTTCTTCATAGATTCTAGTAGTAGTAGTATTACTGTTACTACTTTAGCAGTGGATTCAGCACACGCACTGGGTGTAAGTGAGAGCTGAAGGTGCAGATGTGTCTCGGTTCCCCCACGGACCTGCCCGAGGAGAGGACAGGAGAGGACAGGACAGGGCCCGTAGCTGGAGCCTGACCTTCTCTCACAGAAATTGCCGATTTTTGGGAGCTTTAACTGTAGCGAACCAGTTGGGCTCCTCTGGTGTGTGTGACAGGAAACTGATCTGAAGTGGCGGAGGAGATGTGGGGCGGCCGTGAGCGCAGTGTGCGGGGTTGGACGGGGTCTCCTGTTGTTGCAGGCATTTTGCTTTAACTTGACATGTTTATAAAACAGTTTACATCTTAAAAGTTGAGGGTTTTTACCCCTGCTGATTTGCTTAAACAGACACTGGCTTTTATTTTCAGTTACTTGTCAGAATATATATGGAAAAGTGATGAACCTAGTGAAAAGAGAGCTTGACATCAATTAAATTTAGCTATCTGCTTTGTGTTTCTTCTTTCTGATACACTGTTTGCAGTACAGTTTTTCCAGACTTCCTGTGGTTTTTCTTTATTGTCCCTACAAGTTTTACAAGGTAGAGATGAGCTATTTAAAAATACTGTTCCAGGAAAAGAGGAATAAAATTTTGTATTACAACTGCTCGTTTGTTGTCTTCTATTTTCATCTCTGCCATTAAACTTCTGTTAGACTCCAGAAACTTATTTCAGAGAGCCTGTAAGGTTGTCTTAGTATCTCATCTTGCTCGAGTATCTTTACATAAATTTTGAAGTGTCTCTCGAGTTATATTACCTTTCTGAAACTATCTATCTTCTTTGCAGCGCTGAATAAAGCACACATTAAAATAGTCTTAAAATATTAAAAGCATGTGATAATGCTTTTTTTTTCTGTGCCATTATTAAAAAGCTTCTGTTGAAGTTTATTCCTGGTTTTTCTTGGTCCTCTTATTGACATGATGAATAGTGTCTGGGCTCATTCACGATCAATATGTTGTGTGTATGTATTTCGTAAGAATGCGCATCCATCTGTGGGTACGTGTGCAAAAATATAAGAAGTTTTTATGTATTTTCATATATAAATGTCTGTCTAAAGAGCAGCGTCACAAACCAAGACAAGTCTTAAAGAATCCAGTTGATTGTATATGAGGCTTGTATTTTCTGTTTTATTAATATGTGAAAAGTGTGTATGGTGTTTCCTCTTGTTTTAGTTTTTTTTCTTTGAAATTGTATGCCACATCATAGTTGTAGCAGCAGAAATGCATTTTCATGTTTTGGGTTTTAAGGCCAACATTGAAAGGAGTCGATTCCACTGAACTCATAAATAATGAATTCTTATTTTCAACTAGATGTACTTGATAAATAACAAGTCAATAGGGAATATATTAAATGACACTGAGTGAAAAGCTTTGGAGTTTTCATTGTGGTGTCAGTAGGTCTGTTAAAGGCTTTGCTAGCTGAGCTTGAAATTTTAAAGCATGGTTGAATAGGTTTAAATATTTTTGTTGAAACTTAAATATGGTAGAACCTCGCTAATCCACTCACCTCGTAATCACAGCCGCAGAAATGGCAAACTCCTCCTATGGCCCGGCAGAAGCGGACAGGGCTGGAGTAAGGTTTCATGTTTCTAGGCTTAAGTATGCCACGGTATGCTTACTGTGTTAAATTCTATTTATGTAGTTCTTCACAGTAGCAAAATAAATCTGTCATAAAGGGGTAGGTTTTTTCTTTTTCTAGTCCTTTTTACCTTTTTTGTTTCACTTTTATGTACATTTCCATAATATTACTGATTTGGGCTGGGTCGTCTAGTCATAGTTGCAAATTATCTGATGTTGTCACTATAAATGAATTAAAATTTGAATCCTAAATACAATAGGAAAGAGATTTGCAAGAGACAGAAAATGTTACAAGTTCTGAACTCTGGATTTTTCTGTAATGACAAATGCTCTGAAAGAGAAGCATCTCTCTAGGTAATGGAAGGCCACTGGTTACATCGCTTTTAAATGAATTGAGAGATGCGGTGGTTTCATTCTCGGCTCTTACTCTGCCTTGTCATGCCCACCTTCGGTCTCGTTTGCTGTTCGCTGGCGACACGCGCCTTACGGTTGGAGCAGGGGATGGGAAGTCTTTGCTGCAGATGCTTTATTGTATGTGATCAGCTGGTGATAACGTTGGAAACAGAAGTTCCCCTCTGTTTCTATCCATTTTTCTGTTACCATCCGCTGGAAGCAGAAATTATTGATGTCCATCTATCAAGTTTGAGGTTTGATCTTGCTTGCAAAAAGAAAAAGAAATCCTACTGTTACAAAATACTATGAAACGCTGACTCCCCCCAGTCTGCTCCTCTCCCCCACCTGCTGATAATGTGCTTAAGGAAAATCAGTTAAGCCGTACCTGATCTGATCCCGTTGGGGCAGGCACTGCAGATGTGGGCATCTGGAAGAAAATGCTGAATGCAGAAGGGTTAGTTGGTTAATATTAGGAAAATACTTCTTTTCCTACTGAACTTCTTAGCTAAGCTGGGCCTGCTGCTCGGTAACTGTGCGTACGTGAGCCGTGAAAAAAACCCAAAGGTATCTCCTGGGAAGTGTACATAGTAGAAATAAACATCAAAAGTCAAATTTTCAATAACTAAATTTAAGTCCCTTCTTGCTTATAAATCAGAAGTTGCAAAGAATATTAGCATGACTACTTTAGTTGGCTACTGTTCAGCCATTTCTTAATTGTTCCTGCACAGTGCTTGGCATTGGAGAAAAGACATTTTGATTTTTGTTTTTCACTCTATATGTGTACATATACATCGTTATTCTTAGTTGACAGTTTAAGTGTTACCCTTTAACACTGGTATTTATTTCTCTAGATGCCAATTTTGGTAACAAGTCTGAGCTGCGTACTTGCATTAATTTTGTAATGGGATAAAGTTTTACCACTTCTGAAGTTAGCAGCAGCCAGAAAGTACCGGGAGTTGTTTACAAAAGAGTCCCATCGATTCTCCTTTTCTGTGGAAGCATTCAGGCAGCACGACCTGCACAGTCTGTTTGGCACAGTAGCTGCTCCCAGCTGGCCCGGTGCCCTCCTGCTGTTAGCCAGGGCAAAGGATGTGCCAGATCTGGGACTGGAGCGGAGCAGAGCCCGCTTGCAAATCTGCTTGTAGTTAGCCTGGGGCCTTTTGGCAGCAGACTACAGCCGATTGATTTAGTTGCAATCCTTTTTCCTTAATATTTTCCATCTGGCCAACAATGACCTATAAAGACAGACACAAAACAGAGTTTGAATTATGAGGAGTGTAATAGTAAAATGCTTCCAAATCTCACTCTAGAACCTGCACCAACGGAGCGCTGCCGCTGTGCAGCCGAGGGAAGTGTGTTCTGAAGCACTGTTGCAACGGGGGGGTTAAAAAGCATTGTGGGTCTCAAGTGCAAAAGTCTGTAATAGAGAAATGTGCATTTCGGTTAAACTCTGAATGTCTGTCCCTTCTTGCTCTGTCTTGCTTTCTGTTGATCCTGAGCTGGAAGGGAAGCGCGCTCAGCGTAGGCTTCCTCGCACGCTTCTCCTGCGCGTCCTGCTGGGGCTAAAGCATACTGCGGCACCAGGGGCCGCGCGAGAACGAGGGACCGTGGAGCGGAGGGAGGGAGGGAGGCCAGGGAGAAGAAGGGGAATGCAGAATGCTCTCAGGCCTGCGGCACCAGGTTTGGGGAACTTGCACTCTGGTGGTGTTACTCAGGAGGTGACGCGTTCCAGGCGCTCACATCTGCAGCAGTGGATTCGTGCTTTCCAGAGCGAGCCGTTTCCACATCTGGGCTGTTTGTCAACTCTTCCAGATCTGGTCAAAGCAGAATTCTTGCTCTGGTTACAGTTATCCTAAACACTTGTCCTCCTCTGTGGCTTTAAAGTTTGTATCCTTAAAGAAAATTTCTGGACTTATTTGTCCAGCCCCACAAGGCCTGGCGAGCTTTTTAACGTGCGGTGTTTAACACCTCCGCCTAGGAATGCCTGGGGATGGGAACGGTTCCTGGTTTTCTCCAAGGTGGCAGTAAGTCATGCACAGACTTTCACAGATATTGTTGGTCGTAATATTTACAGGAAAGTTAGAAATTGAGTGAACAAGGAGAAAGCTCCAGAGCGTGATTGACATTCACACAACTACAAGCCTGCGAGGCCGGATGAATCCCGCTCTGAAGGTGCGTGTTTCGCTTCGTTAGCTAGAATGAAACCCGCTTTCGATCTAGGCAATTATTCAGAGTTAAAGATGTTATTAGTTTGTCTGTCTGTGGACTCCAAAGCACAAGTAGTCTGTGCTGTATATTTAAACACTTGTTGATTTATTTACTCTCGTAAGGTAATATTGCAGCTATTCCAAGCCTCAGGCATTTAGAACCTCGAACTCTGGGTCCCTTGGGTGGAGAAGGGGTGCGGTGGGGTTTTTTGTTTCTCCTTTTAGTAGAAATTTTCACTTGCTGACTCTGAAACCCACGAGATGTGCGGGGGCAAGGGAAGGGGAGTTCTGCTGTCCAGGCTGAGTTTACCACAGCTTTGGGTTACTCTGTACATTTCCTGAAGCTGTTGACCGTGTAAGCCAACGCGGGGCTCTTGTCCGAGAGTCGCTTCTCTGCTGACAGCCCTTTGTTCTCGTTTCATCTCGGTCTGCTGCTTTTAATCACGGCAGTAGTAAAACTGGGGATGTGAGTTCAGAGATGCTGCGTTCATGGAAGCGCAGTCAGGGGCACAAGCGTGCTGACTTCGGAGCACTGCTGTAACACAGCAGAGCATTCCTGCTGGAAACTTTCATTATTACTTTATTATTATTTTTTGAATAGTAAAAGTAAAGGGCAAAAGGAATAGCATATATGTAGTACATAATAGAATATATGCAGAAGGCAGACAGGAATTCTCACGATGGTTTTAGGAAAGAGCCTAGAGGTAAGGGTGGACCGGTAAAAGATGCATCATTGATACATGTGTTGAAGAAGAAAGGTACACCGTTAAGATTTTAGCTGTCATTTACAATATTCCATGCATGATTTTTGGTCATCTTTTTTCCCTCCTTATACCTTAAGGTAATTCTTATCAAAATAATTAAGTTTTTTTTAAAAAAAAATCCTCTTGTGTAGTCCCAGAGGTTGGATTTCAGATGGAGCAGTTGCTGCCGGGTAGCTGTCCTGGTCTGCAACTGTCACTTGATTTAACTGAACAAACTGCAGGTGATTTTCCTGGCAGTGATAAGTGGTGTTCATTCTGAATATTCCCCTCAGAGCAAAACTTATGATATTGGTGTAGTGAAAGTATCAGTTTTGTGCTATTGTCCTGCTGTTGTGTTGGTGTTGCTGTGTTGGTATGTGGAACAAGAACAGTATTTACTTTCAGAATATAACGAGTAAATACACAAAGGTAGTTATGACTTCCAACTATTTGATGTCTCTCAGGGCTGTCCTTCTCAGAGACGCGGGATGCCTTCAAACAAACCAACCGCCCTCTTCCCTCTACGTTTCCAACCCAGGGCAGCGCTGACTGAACTGACTGGTGCTGAACTGAAGGAGTAGTGAAGGTGTGCCAAAGGAAGTTTATTGCAGATTTTTCCAAAGCTTTAATCTCGACTGCAAGTCAAAACACTTTCGTAAAATATCAATGAGAAGGATCACAACAAAAAATGTCAAGTGTTAGTAATGCTAATGTATTGCTGCTGGTGGAGTTGGATGCAGCGAAGAGTGCTGCATTCTGGTCCAGCTAGTTCACTGGTCTTGCCTACTGACCAGAAACCAATTTTACTTAATTAATTAGGGCTTCATGTCACACCTTCTTTAGTTACTGAACAACTGTAACAGAAGTAATTAAATCATGTCACTTTTTTTTACCTTTGACCCTGGCTGACTGGCTTGCAAACTTCCATTTTCGTGCTAATACAGAATGAATTAGCGCGTCACCGAGGGGAAACCCAGCTCCCTGGCATCACAAAAGCGGGGAGGAAGTAGTTAAAGTACAAGACGGATAGATGTGCTCTTCCACAAATGGATCGCTTCTGGGTTGCTGTCTGAAGGCGTACAAAATGCGTCTGTCAGGAACGAGACCATCCCGGACTTGCTGACAGATGTGTACAACATTCCCCCAACGAGACGACATGGCAACTTCCTCCTTCAAACCCCGAGCTGTGGCAGGAGCCCTCAGGTTATGCCGTGGTAATTGGAGAAGCGGGGGCTGTTCTGAGAGGTAGAACTGCTGAGAGAAGCTGCATGAGTTGACTTCTGCATATTGTTTCAATAGGAAACGTGATTCAGCCACACTGTAATAATAGGAGGAAGGCTTTCTGTGCCTTGGTAGAGGCGGCGCTGTCTGGATTGTGCATGGGTCTGCAATAAACCCCTTAATTTGTAAGCCCGGCTGTTTATCAACGTGCTTGATAAGGGACAGATCTTCCTTTAAACTATACAATGCAAGTAGTATTTACCAAACAGTAGCTTACCTCAGTGTGCTTAAGAATTAATTACTGTTGGAGCACCAGCTCGAGTGTTCAGAGAATAAAATGATTGTGGGCAACCTCCTGTTTTAATTGTTTGCTTGCACTGATAGTTAGACAAGAAGTCTTACAAATAAAAATTGTGCCCTCTAGCCAGGTAAAGGGCCAGAGAGGCTTTTCTGTTAATTTGTGTGTCAGATTTTCGGGAATTCTGTTGATCAGGTTCATCGGTGATGTTTCTGCAGGTGAAGAGTCAAGTACTATTATTCCATATGCTTATTTTTGCATTTAAATGTTCGTTGTCAGTCCTAAAACATTGTGTACTGTAGTCATAGACAACCTGCAATCAAATATTAGACTCTTTGGCTTGATCCTTATACCTTCAGCTCAAGGGCTGCATTCATATCTCCTATTACAAATGCTGATTTGCTGCAAGGAAAGTGATTCTTCGGTGACCTGCCCAGTTTCTTGCATTCCCAAATTATGAATTCCAGTACCACCACGGCACTGAAATAAACAATGAATTTCTCACGTGGCTCTTTCCGCTGTGGTTGGATTTGAGTTTAACTTTTATGACTTGCTACCAACTGACTTGGGGACCAAACTGTGCTTCTTATTAGAGGCACATGTACTACCACTGAACGCGGGAATGTTTCTTCAGAGTGAGGAAGTTCCCTCCCTCTGCAAAGGAACTATAAAAGACCTTACTGCACTTAAGTTTGTTTCTTGCCAATAGGAAACAAAAGTGGTTTGGAGAGTATACTAGAAGAGGGGTACAGATAATTGATTTCTTCTCTCTCTTTGTTACTGAAATATTCTCATTCCCTACTCCAATTTTCTCTGTGTTTCATTTACCAAAATGCGAAGAATCAGCGTAGTATCCCAGAACATTGTCTTATAAAGATGCACAGGTATGAAGCTGCATTATCCAGCTTTGCTTTTGGGGGTTGGAATGGTGTAATGCTATCTGATAAAAAAAGAAACAACAGTCTGGGCTCATCAGTTTTTCTCAGTATACATCTCCCAGTATGTTCGGAAATGGGCTATTTGCCATCTTGATCCTACAGTGTTTGCCTCTTACCGAAACTTTGCTTGTATTTATTGATACGATTCTCCAAGCTCTATCTGAATCAGCTTATGCTGCTCATTTGCCACGTGGCATGCTTTTATTAAGTAGATGTTCCTTTCTGTGGCTCAGAAGGCAGTTCTCTCTCTCACATGACAGCGCGATGAGCCAGTGAAAACCTTGCCCTTCCTCCTGTGATTTGGCTAGTTGGTACTTTCCTTCCTGAAATATTGATGTGACAGGTCTGATTATTCTACTCTGAATATAGCTTCATGTCCTCGTGAGTTGGTCTTTCCCAGAGACGGGCATTGGCCTTACACGGGGCTGGGCGCTCTCGAGGTGGAATGCGTTGGCCGGTTGGGAGTCGCTTGCCCTCCGGACCTGTTACAGTCATGACGTGGGTGTCTCTCGAGCTGTATTTATTATACTCGGAGTTTCTGGGACTCGGGCTTCTTTTTCCTCCTCAGCCTTTAACATAGGTCGGTGGCTAATGACTAATCCAAAATATATGGGTAGAAAAACCCCCTCTGGTTCAAGGACAAAAGACCCCGGGAGAGGCAGAGATGAGAGCAAACACACCTGATGCTCAGCTTCAACTTTTAGGTACGTGGCGAATTTCTGTAGCAGCTGAGCAGAAGTCCTTACCAGCCTTTCAGTGGGGCTCTTGAAAATAGAGCTGTGTAAAATTTTTCTTCTCTTCAGGACTTTATGGCATTACAGATTGTAATACAAAATATGTGGCAGTCCCGTGGCGTGCGGCGCTCCCTGCAGCAGTGTGCTCTAACGCGTCGTGCCTTTCGCTGACAGGGAGCACTTCTGATTTATAACAAAAAGTTCATCATTCTACTGAAATTTCAGCTCAAACTTAGTACTAGAGGACATAGCTCAACAAGCACGTGTGAGTGGAGTCTGTAATGAAAAGGAGCTGTTTCTCTGGTCAAGGAAAAAGGGTTAATTTGCATTGGGATGAAAAGGCTGTTCAGGATCTACTATTTCAACCTGTGATAGACTTAACAGTAGTCTTTGATCCCCAAATGAAACGTGATGGATTTCAACTGATGCCAGATGTCTCAAACCTAGTGGGATCTCTGATTGTCTGCCACATCTAGAATTCTCTCTTCCAGCACTTTCATGTGTGCTTTTTAGCGTGGTTTGAGAAGGGAGGTTCCTTGACAAGCTAAGCCTTTGGAATCCTTCCTCTGTCTTGTCACTTCGGTGGTGATCTTTAGGCTCTCGTGCTGTCTAACGCATCCTACTTCTTTTAAATCAAGCCCCATGTGCCAAACAGCTCTAACTACTTCATAACCAATTTTTTTAATGTCCAGGAAATTTAGTGCCAGTATCATCTGTAACTTTTCTCAGTTTTAAGTTGTTTTCTGCTTTCTTCTTATTTGTTAAGTGGAGCATTTTTCTTAACCCGGACCAAGTAAAAAAGTTGTTCGATGTATTCCTGTTGGCCTCAAGTGGAACATAATTGTTGTCTTTTTAACTCCAGGGCTCTTTTGTTGCACTTCATAAATCTTATTATAAACTGTCAAGCACTTCAGTAAACCCATCTTCTCACCAAGTGTGCTTTATGGGGTATTCTTTGCCTGTGGTTTTAATAAGAGTATAAAGACATAAGAGCCAGTGTTTGCCTTCTAGATGCAAACAAACTTTTTTTCTCTATGTACCTTTATTTCATGTCTCTGCTTCAGTCCTTTGCTCTCGAACATGCTTGAGAAGTTTCTTTCTTGGTCTTAAATTAAAAACCCTCAAAGATTTAAAACTTCCTCTTCTGAAAAGGGACAAAAGACCTTATGATTGTGTTTGGGAGTTTACAGGGCTTCCCATTTAATTTTACATCTACTAAAACCCATGTAAATTTATTTTATTTTTTTAAGATAATGTACTTGATCTTCCAGAGTTAATCACCTCAGCGTGCTGTGTTTGAGAGGGGAGGTGCACCAGGTCAGACGTGCTTACGTTAGCTGGGCACGGTACGAACTGCAGCTTTCTGCTCCATAAAAGCTGTGTGCGGTTGGGTTTGCGCTGTTGTAAAGCTGATCAAATTGCAGAGTTCTGCTTGTCTGTCGTCAGCCTGTGCCCCAGGCTTTAGGCATGTGTGTGCTCTCCAAAATCTCCTTGCCGCTTTGCAGTTTGTTTCAGCAGACCCTACGTTCTGTCTCTTAAATGAATTCCTTTCTCTGTGCGGACTGACTGGAGAAATATCGCTTGGCACGTTTTCCCAATGGTATGAATAACTTGTGTGTTAGAAGTTAAAAGTCTTTGATTTTTAAAAAGGAGTGATCTACCAGAGGGAAAACAGAAAGTCCCCAACAACAGAACAGACCTTAAAGATATTTCTGAAATAAATTAAACACGAAATATTCAACCATAAAATTCAATAACTTTCTTAAGTTTTGCAGTGATAGGTAATTCACAAGGAAAAAAGATGGACTACTGAAGATATTTAGAATTGTACATTCTAAATTATGCCGGTGTTTATGTGCCTGTGAACGTACAGTTCCTTTGTAGAGACCACAGGGTGCTGTGCGTGGACCTGTAAGCCAAAAGGGGTGGGATTCCTGTTGTCCGGTCTGAGGTGTAATGCTCCAGGTCCTTAGAACGCAGATTCTCTTAGTATAAAATGTTTTTCAGGGGAAGTCCAAGGCATGGTTTTCATGGAAAAGCCGTTTCTTTTTCAGACTGTAAAATTATGTTGTTTTCTTCCTTTGCAGAGGGCTCCTGCGAGGCGCGGGGGAGATTGCTGCGTGCTGGCTTGATGGATGCTTCATGATGTTGCATACTGTAATGCTAAAGTTCTTCTGAATTCGTTTTATTTACATAAATTCCACAGTGCAGCTGCACTGGCCTTTTTTCCCCCCCAAGGTTTTAGAGTGACCACAAAGACTCCGGGAAAGGGTGACAGCTTTGTCAAACTCAGGCTTCAGCTCCATTTGCGATGTCCCAATTAGATGTTAGCGCGCGAACAAAGGACCCTTGGAACGGTTATCTCAAGCTGCCCTTGCACTTTTTAGCTTGACTAAAATGTAAAATTGTTACATCATAAATCTCTTTCTTACAGTTTTCTGGCTTCGTGTTGTTCAGGGGATGTATTCAGCTCCTTTGAGCTGTCTTTTGTGCGAGGCGCTGCCGCTCGGTCTCAAGAGCCGCTGTAGCTGTTTGGGGAGCGGTGGGGTTCAATAGTGGCATTTAGTGAACTTGGGAGTCTTTGTGCGATGCGAGCGAGACTTGCTGTAACTGCTCACGCTCGGTCACACTGGGCAGAAAAACAGGAAAGGGAATGTTTTAATTGACTTTTATAATTAATACACAGTGGCAAGTCACCAAAGTAAGCGCTTTCTATTGACGATTATATGGTATTAAGATGCTCCGTAAGATGAGATGCGCAGGTGCTGCGTGAGCCAGGTCGGTGCGCTCAAGTACTTCTCCAATACATACACGAGTCGTGTGCTTAAGCTACAGAACTTTTAACTGAGTCTCGTGGAATCATGGAAAAATCACTCATGGGTAATAATCAAAGGGAAGTTTATAACAAAATTGGGAAAAATGCAAACTGGAAAGACCCTATGAGAGCAAGAAAAGGAAAGGATCCGGCTGGCTTTCTGCAGTGGCGGAGGCACTGGCGATGGATTGAGGTCTAATGCAGAGACAAAACTTTGAAATAAAAGGAAAAAAAAAAAGCTGATGTTCAAAACCGGCTGTTGGCTGATCCTGTGGAAGGTAAGCCTGCGTCTCATCAGCATGCACACGTGTTGCTATGGAGATTTGTGGGTATGTGTGTGTGTTTAAGCTTACGAGTGTGAGAATGTGTCAATAGACTGAGCCTAGAAGAGAGAATAACGACGTACTGAGTTCCATAAGGTGTAGGGGAAGACACTGGAACACATAAATGGCTGAACTGGGAATTTAGCCTACGGAAATTCCCAAATGAGCCCGGAGATGTCTTGGTTCTTTCAAATGCGTTTTGTAAAAATGCTGGAAACGTTGGGCGGGGGAAGGAAAGGAAGGTGGAAAAAAATAAATTTAGTAGTATATTACTGCAAGGAAAATAATAAGCATATGAAGACTCAGCCCTCTCTTGAGGGGAGGAAAAAGGACTATTCTAAAAAATAGGTAGTAAAGTCATTTAACTCAGTCTTAGCTGTTAAAAACTAAGGTGGAATTTAAAAACAATTAAATGAAATTCACATTTTTAATGCAGGGAAGGAAAAAGTGTTTTGATGGCTGAGCTTTTGCCATTTACAACTGTGTCTGCATAAAACCACTGCAGAGCGTGGTGGCTGGCAAACATAACTTAGTTCGTCATCAGAATCTGCAATTGGCGTGATTAACTTAAAATGCACTATAGCTGCTAACTTTAGGAGTCCTGCTCTCTGGGAGGAGTGTCGTTAGTTCCCAGGTGCAGGAGCATCAAAAGAAGCAGTATTATTTTTAGGTACAAATTGCAGAGTTTTGTCTTTAAATGCAAGAAATCTCAAGATAACTAGTCTCCGAGGGAATGTAGTGATTTTTGACATACTCTCCGTACTCGAATTTCTTTCAAACGTGGTGGTGGGACTACCCGCAGAGAAGCCTTCTGAGCTGTAGACGCGAGGCTCTCTCCTTTGTCCAGCAGGTATTGACAAGTACCTGGAGTCGGAAAACGCACGTTCTGCTTCACCAGGAGCAGTCATTGGGTCAATACGTTGAAATTAATAATAGTAGTAATAATAACAGTAGTGATAAACACAATCTTTTTTCAATATGCTGAATCTTAATTGAGATTTTGATCTTGCACGTTACTGTCCCAAGGATTTCCGGTTTGGAGCAGTGGTGTTGCTTGGAGCGATGTAGGGAATGCGGCGTAGTGATGCAAACCCGCCACGTCGTAGGAGTGTCACCGTGCAGGAAAAGGCGTTTCACTCGTTAGAGCAACGCTTCACGCGTATGAACCTGCCGGGCTTCGAGGTGATTTCACCGCCACAACTAAGTAGCGGGTCACCTGTGTTTTGAGTTACCTATTGGGAGTCCATGAAGGGAAGCACCAGTGTGCTTTGTTGATACACGCGCACGTCGTGCTGGCAGAAGGAATGCTCGGCCTGAATGTCTTCTTCCTTACACTTTTGTCACTCAGGAGTATTTCCAGTGAAGTTAGTGATGATGCATACTGTGGTTTATGTAAGATCCAAGCTGATTATTGACAGAATTAAGTATTCTAGGCCACTGTAGATTATTGTACTGACCTAAAGGTCAAGATTGAGGAGCCCCTCAGCTCCAGCCCTGGCTGGTCCAGCCGGGTTCTGGCGAGCCTGTCGCTGCAGAGAAGTGTGCCCGTCTGTAAAGTGGAAATGACCGTTCTGCTTTGCAAGGGAGGTGGCAGTTGGTTATGCTGTTATCAAAATATATAGTATGTGTTATAAATAAATACATATTAAAAATTCCACTTCTGATCTGTGTGAATGGAAGGAATTAAAGTTATGTGTGCTTACAACTCGTACTATTAGGAGATGGTGCATTAAGTACGCTGGTGTTTGGTTGCTCGGTCTCATTGATTTCAAGTGACAAAGACACCTGCACAAAATGCAGTTCTGCCACTGTACGGACCGGGAGTTGTTTGAGTACTCTGTAGAAATTGTGTGAACTAAGGTGGTAGTTATCTGTGTAGGGTTCGGGGGAAGCCAAAGGTACTACAGGTACCTTGCCAGGAGTGTTTGCTTTGCTTTTCATGGTGTCAGCACATCAGTAAAATTGAATGCTGGAGCTGTCAATGTTAAAAATTAGTTTTATAAGCAGTTGCTATGGTAATTAGCAAATACTCATAAATCATTTTAAAAGGTACCCCTTGCCACTGGGGTTTGCTGCTGCTGCACTGGAACGTGTAGCATTTTCCTGCCGAAGTTCTCGATACACTTTCAAACTCTTTAGTGCTCCGCGGGAGTTTATTTTGATGCGTTCAGCTTTCACAGTGTTCTTGTACACTTTGAATATCTTGCTATTGCTTCCTCCTTCACAGTCGTCTGTTACAGCTAACGCTGGAAAACCTCTCCTTTTTTAAGTTGACTTCATTGGAGATTTACCTCTTTACCAGGAAGTAAACGTCCCAGTTCCGTAGGGTGTTTGCCTGCTTGCCCAGCCTCGCTGTGCACTTCACCTTGGATCTACGTGGTATTTGTGAGAGAGCTACAGTGATTTAGGGTGGTACATGTGATAAGTTACGACTCTCCTTCATTCTAATGAGCGCTCAAAAAATATCAAAAGAAATGATAAGGGTGAAATTTTCACATTTCAAAGAAAGTATATTTATTATCAAAGCCTCTGTTCATTAGCAATGCTTCAGAACTGGATAAGAAACAGCTGCTTTTTCCTGAGGAAGGCATCTTTAACCTGATAAAGACATCAACTGGATGCCAGTGTAGATATGTTGCTTAGAGGTTTCCTCTTTGCTATAATTACAGATGTTGCATTTTCTTATTTAGTGTTGGCAATTCCATTTGACTAGATTAGTTGTGTGTCTTTAGATATAGGCAATCACAGTAAGAGAGCTATTGTCTTGGGTTTGTATGTACTGTACGCCGGACAGTACCCACAGGGGTGAGGCGTGAGCCTTAAACCTTCCGGTAAGCGAAGGTGTATTTAAAGGGGGAAGTTTACCTTCATTTAAAATCCAAAACTGGGTAGTTGCATGGTAGGCTGGATACAAGAGCAGTGAAATCTGCCGGGCCTTCGCGTATAGTTTTTGCCATAGGCAAACTTAGATTTGTGGCTATAGATACTGAAATTTTATTTCCAAAATTGCCCATGTCAGACAGGCTAGAAGAGGGCTTGGACTAGTAATAGATTAAAATGAGGCATCAATTTTGTGTGCTGTTGTGGCCTTTCTGCTTTTTATCCATAGGAACTATTTGATTTGGCTAAATTTAAAGTGTTAGTTTCAATTAGTGTTCCCTAGTGTGAGTCAACAGGAGGGGGAATTCCTTTTTAATTATTAAAAAAAAAAAAAAGTTGGTTGTAAACAATGCTAATTATTGTTTTGTTTTTAAAAGCTTTTGTATTAAGTGTTTAATGAGAGTAGGAGGATCCTGGAAATTCACTTTCCTGCCTAATTCCATTGCTGTTGGCAACTTAGTGTCACTAATGGGAGTTCTATTGGGTCATCTCTCACCGCATCCTTCGTCCTGTGGAATGACATACGTGCACGTGTGTGTGTGTACACGCATGGTGGGTGTGTGTGGGGGTGTGTGTGTATGTGCGTATGAATGCCATTGCTTTATTGCAAAAGAGCTGGTGTAATATTCTCTGGGTTTGGTTGCGGTCATTTCTGGAGGTCAGAGGACGCGGCCTGCCGTGTGCTGCTGGGCGGGAGCGGTGCTTTTCCTTTCATGTGTTAAAGCCCACGAGTGGATTCAGATGTTGAAGCGCTCAAAGCCGAATTGGCCGCAGCCCAGCAGCATTTTCGCCTGCCTCACAGCTAACGCTGGGAGATGATGTTTTCTGTCCAGTCTGGCTTTGGAAGCAGAGGTTGGACCCGTGCGAGCGGTGCTGGCTGCCCGGGGGGGCTGCTCCCCGCATCGTGCCCCCCTCCATCATCCCCCCGCATCCCCCCCGGCCGGGAGCCTGGTGCATCGGGGCAGGTTTGGGGTGACAAACCTGCGCGAGCGAAGGTGCCCCTCTTCCCCCACCCCCGTGCCCGGGCGCTGCTGGCGTTCTGTCCCGCTCATTTGCTGCTTTTTCTCTCTTTGCCGCTGTCTCAGCCCGCTCTGTCCGTTGTTTTTGCACCGCTGTTCTGCAAACACTACAGTTTGGAAACATTTGTATTTACAAGCTGCGATGCAGCACTGTCGTCTTAAGGGTTTGACTGACCCTAATTGCTATGACACATGTAACTAATGATGTTTTGTACTTTCAAGGAGTGCACTAAAAAGGTGATGACATACGAGTTGCTGAATAAGGCGCTGTGCAGGAGAGGTTGTGCAGACCCGCGGCGGCACAAGGAGTGGTGCTGCGGTGCCGTCGCTGCTCCCGCCAGCCCGGCCGTCTGCGGCAGCGGGGCTGCCCCGCGTGCTGCCGCCCCGCCGCAGCGCGGAACCCCTCGCTCAGCTTGCGGAAGCCTAATCCCATCAGGCTGTGATTCGACTCTGGTGACTGGCGGCACGTGTGCCATTACCTGTGTGAGGAAACTGGAAANGGGGGGGGGGAGGAACGAAAAATTGAAATTTCAGTTTGCCCTTTTATTTTTGTTTACTCAAAAAGACTCATTGAGGTCTTTGAACTTCAGCTCCCCCGAAGGGTCCCGAGCCGCGGCCGCTGGGGTGCCGCTGGCGGGGCGGCGCGGTGCCTGCGCTCCCCTGCGCGGGGCTCTGGGCAGTCTCACTCCCCAGCGCTTCCCTTCCTTTGTTTAACCTATGACCTGTGAAAACAAGAGTTAATCAAAAGTTCTAAGGTAGCTAAGAGGAAGGGGAAGTGTTTGGTTACAAATTAAATATGAGCAAGTCATAAGCCATAAATCTTCAGTAGTGCTACCAGTTGTGCCGCTTAAGTTGCATGTGGTACAGAAGGGTTTTGGTTATAAATTCAACCTCCGTCCCTTTGGTGGGGGTGTTTAAAGGCTGCCTCGGGGGTTTGCTTTTTGTAAGAAAAAAATACACTTTTTTCTTTTTTCTTTTGGCAAAGATCTAGAAACAAATTCAGATAACTATATTTCTTTCTTTTTTTCCCTTTTTTTCCTTTTTTTTTTAATTTTAGCTGGTCACAATTTGGTCTGATAAAACCAGAACCGTTTCACTCTTGAGTAGTGAACATGTGGAATAAGTGATGAAGTAGAAGTACTGAAGATGGCAGGATGAATTCGTTTTCTACGATATCCAAAGCTTTCAGGATGAGAGATATCCTGAATTCTGCAGTGACAAAGGAGGGAGGTGAAAATTGAAGTGGGTTTGTCTACCTAATTGGCGCAGTTTTGTGGTGGGTTGGTTTGTTTTATCTTGTCGTGCACCTCTGGTGAGCAGGAGCCGCGCGGGTCCCTGCGCGCTGGGTGCTGCCGACTCGGCTTCAGAGCACCGCATTTCCGCAGCTCAGAGCTGCGAAGCTCCTCTCCTCCAAATGGAACGTTATTCCTAAAGTAAGAAAAGGGGTTATGCTGAGATTCTAAACTGTTATTTGGAAAACATGGATTAAAATAAGGATGATTTTGTGTTTAACAAAGGACAGCAACGAAGTTCATTATGAGATACTGGTGAAGAGAAAAGGCAAAGCCGATCCGGAGCGGGCGAGTGCGACAGAGAGGGCTCTGCTCCCCTTCGGCTGCGTGGGGGGTTTGCTCGTGTTAAGACATTGTGTGAATATGAGACTTGTTCTGGGCTATTTTTATTGGAATCATAGAAGCTCTCTTCCAGATGCTGGGCAAGAGAACTACAGCTGGGTTTGCATGGAGGACTCTCATGGGTAGAACCTACCGATCTGTCATGTTCGGTGTATTGCCGTGGTAAAGAAGACTCCCTTGAACGTGTAGCGAGGGAAGGTTTGGCTGTGAACAAACAGGCCCCCGACAGGACAGATGGATAAATCTGCGAGGAGAGACCAGAGGCTGAGCTTGGCTTGGGAGCTCGGCGGGTGCCGGGCGGGTGCCTGTGCCCCGCGTTGCAGCGGGTGCTGGAACGTGGGCTGTCCCCGCCGCAGGCACTGGGCTGGGGACGAGGGGCAGCGGGACGGGGACTTCCTTTGGTTTCGTGCTTTTGTACTGACACATACGTTGTTGTTGAGGGATGTTAGTTGTTTAGTGTAAGTAAGTAATATTTTAAAAGAGTCTCACTGTAATTCTGTACGCGTAGTTTTCCAGCAAAGTCCCTGAGCAGCCACGTGGAACTTCACATTCGCCTTCCGGAAATGAGGTTTGGGTTCCTGCTCTCTGGAGCTCTCTGCCTTCCTGGTTTTCCGGCTTTCCCAACTCTCTTGATAGATTCCTTGCAAGGATTTGTTTACCAGGTTCTTAATCTCTACTTAGCAGATAGGTTTTGAGAGGATTTCTTGTTACTCTTGTAATGGCTTTTAACTCTGCTGAAGTTTATTTAACTAAACAGAAAGAAAGAAACTTATCTTCTAACTAATCCTTCTTGATTGTTTACAACATAATGCCAAGCTTAAATGCTGTTTAAAGTGGTAATTGTCTGTCTTTCGCCTCTATTCTAATACACAGTTTGTAAAGATGCTTAGAACATATTAATTTAAATGATAATACTGTCATATAACATGAAAAGTTAAGTTACTTATCAGTATATTTTGATAAGCTACTTACATTTTACAGTAGCATTTGCAGGCTTCAAACAATTGTTAATGATGGAGTGCCATTGGCTTTATCTGTCTCATATATAGCTTCTCACTTCATTTATTACCGAGCTGTACAGCCAGGAGCCGTGGGGCACTCCATTCTTCACCGTTGTCAGGATGTAGTCATATTTTATAAAAACTTTAAATCCTGTCTAACTATATCAAAATAGAATCCATTTGCTTCGGAAAGCGTCTGTGATTAAAAGAAGAATCCGTTTGTGCGTCACGCAAACTTCCTTTGCTGTTCGCTGCAGCTGAGGGAAATTCCTCACCGGTATTGAAAAAGGAGTTGAAATAAAAAGCTGTGTCATGAAAACGGGTACAGAGCCGTACCAAAGCGTATTGTGGTGAAAGGTAACATCTTAGGCGTCTGTCTTATTTTACGGAATGGAAATGTAATGTAAATGACAAAGATGTGATTTTTCTGCATGTTTGTCCATTAAATTTGTTTCTTTATTACTTTTGTAAGTTGAGTGCAAATTTACTTATGGTAAAGTTCCTGTTTGACCTAACTGGGCTGAGTACCATGACACAGGATGTGAAATAAGCAACCACAGTTAAAACCCGAGACACTGGTTATGCAATTTTGAAAATCCAGTTGTATCAGGATTCAAACCCACAACAGCCGTCTGTCTTCACCTTACCAGGACCCCCAGCTCTGCGGAAGGCCACTTGTTCAGCATCTGCTTGGGGAAATAATTACGATTGAAAACGTTCCACCATACGTGAACATAGCTACGTTCCGCTACGTTTATCTTACAGGTTAAAAACTTCCATGGGATGGTGTGTGCGTTATGTCTGGGCTCAGACAGAGGGTGATCTCCCACACTGCCCAAACTGACACCCCGGTTTGTTCCCGCTGGAGCCACGTTCGATGTTTCGTGCGCACGGGTGGCTGGGAACGCCGGGGGAGGGTAAATGCTGAGCCCAGTCCTCAAGGGAAAGGGATGCTTCAGCCTTCTGGCGGTCTTCTCCTTCGAATGCAAGGTCCGCTGGGGCTTTCCTCAGATATTTATACAGTGTCGAGTCCGACGGAGGCTGTTGTTAGGGTGCAGCTGTACAGGAAAGGCCAGCAAGCTTGGATTTGTTAACTGAGATTTAGCAAGTTAAATGTATGCTTTTTCTTTCTTTTTTTTTTTAGTTACCTCCCATGGTTTGAAGTCTTCTATAAGCTGCTCAATGTCTTGGCAGATTATTCAGCAAAAGGACAGGTATTATTCTAAAGTACTAACCTTTCTTTTCCCTGCCCAAATATCAAACGAGCTGTTGTAAGAAGCACTTATATCAGAGATGACCATGTGAATTATTAGTCTGTGTGATGCAATAATATATAAGATGATGCTCAGCCAAGCTGAAAGTTTGGCAAGTGCTTTTGAAAAATAAATATGCTTTTGAGTTATTCTTGGGAGAAGATAAAGTCCAAGATTGTGCCTGTGGATCCAACACAGGTCAGTGGTTTCCCTGCAGCCACCATACTGTGCGGGCTCTTTGATTACCCGAACTGTGTTCGGCTCATCCATGTGGTTCCCATAGTGCAGTGTTTCATGAGCCTTTGACAGATGTCTTGTCCCAGTTTACTTATCACGTAAAGTAAGTGTAGAACTGAGCTTCCTCCTGCACTGCTTACCCACGCGGCATCATCTGGCCTAAGCCCTTCAGACACTGTTTTGCTTTTAAAGCAAAGCCGAGTAAGATTCCATCATGTGGCAGTGAAAGAATGTGAACTAAGCCATTAAAATTTGCTTCTAAGTTTATAAATGATAATTCATGATACAGAGAAATCACATATATCACTGCAACACCCAGCTTAGTTTCAGGTATTTAAAATATTACATGTATAATCTTCCCGGTTAGGTTGCTGCTTTGATTTATTACCATTTTGTGGTAATAATCGTATTTTGCATTCGTCAGAATCAGTCACATTTGAGGTAGAAGCACTTGGGATCGCACCTTCGTCTAGAGGCCTCAAATACACTTGGCTTTACCCTGAGCTAGTGAGTTGTTGTAAAGACGGTGCAGTGAAAGCTGGCTTGCTCCGAGCTGGGCCGCTACGTAGTGCACAGGCTGGAGACTCAGTGGGTCGCAGAAATACCTAGAAATACATATGGAAAAACAAGTATTCTAAACAATCGTATTACAAAACCCAGCTGCCAGAGGAAACCACATTTATTTCTGTTCATAGTCTAACGTATAAATCTATTTTCACATTTTTCTTTACACTTGCAAGTTCCCTAAGCCCCCAGTTCCACAAACATTGCCCTTCTCTCTTGGAGTTCAGGAGCTGACTTAGTGGTTTGGTTTTGTTTTGTTTTGTTTTTCTTATTTCAGGATAGTCAAAGGAGCGAGCTCCTGGAAACACTGCATAAACTTACCATCCCTGAGCCAGGAACCTCTGTTCATCTTGGAATGGTGAGTGAGTGGGAGAGATTTAAACTAAGGTGGTCAGTTTTCATCACATATCGTAATAGAGGAATGTCAAAAGCAATTCTCCTTTTTTGGAACTTGGTACAGAGATGTTTTCCTGTGAGGACACAGAGCTGTGAAAGTCCCCTTTTCACACTTGGGGCCCTCTGTTTCCCTTTCCGTAACCTCAGATGTCTTTGAAATGCTGTTCTTTGACTGGAGGGAGGTTCTGTATATTCCCCATGGAAATTTCTTACCGTGTCAGCTGTGACCTGCGAGAGGGCATGGAGCAGCAGCATGACATTTATTGTCCGCACTTCTGCAGAACTAGATCCTGCAGGTATGCAAGGGGACAAGCCTGGAAAGCAAACAGTCGCATACCTGTCGTAGCAGCGTTTTGAGTACCATTTATCACATTTTCTGATTCCTTCTCCTCTTCCTCCCCCCAAGGAAAAGGCTCGCACAAAAAGGATTTATTTCATTTTTATATCGTGTGAGAAAATGAATCAAAGAACAGTAAAAGAATAGATGTGGGATTTTATTGATGGGATTGTATTTTGAATTTAGTCTTGTGGGGTTTTTCTCTTCAGACTAATCTTCGCAGACCAACCTCGTGTTCCAGGCTGTAGTGAAAAAATACTCGCGATGCACATTGCTGCAGCTGCCAATTAGTCATTTAGTGTTCGCATGAAAACTAGCGGTGTGTGCAGCCACAGTTCTCTTCACCCTCTCATTTCCTTTACTCCTTCTTCTGCAGTACTTTTGGCACCGAGCGGCTTTCTCTCCTCGCTGCCCTGTACGGGCAGTGGGCAGGTAGCAGTTGTTTGCCCTGGCTGGGTCGCCAGCTGGCGGTGGCAGTGGCCCCGTCCTCTCGAGGGCGGCTCTCTGGTGAGCGGCGTTTCTGTTTGAGGGGACGAGCTGGCTCCAAAGGCAGTCATCGGTTGGGATATTTCAGTTTTTTCATACCAGTGGTTTCAAGGAATGCTGCCGGTCTCCCCTTGTCTCAGACATTTCATGGGCAATGAAGCAAGAAAGGATGTAAAAAAAGCAGCCGAGGGACTGTTAGCTCTGCTGTCTCTATGCATTTTGTTTCGGCTGTTTACAAGCCTATTTTGGGGTTGGGGTGAGGTTCCTACGTGTGATGTAGTTGCGTATACTATTCCTGTATCTTTGCATTGCATCTTTTCAACCAAACTGAAACAGTGATGTATCAAAAAGCAGAAATTTGTGTTTATACATTTAGTGTCTATATTTAGTGTAGCTGTTAAACCCGCTTGCTATTTCGGGTTATAGACTGTTCATGAAGCGCTGGAATGTCTGAGATATATATACAAGAAAATTGTGCCAATTGTGGAACTACGCCAAGAATATAACAGCCTTTAAAGCTTCAGCAAGTAATTAATAAGTAGCCCTAAGACAAATTGTGGAAA
Source organism: Anarhynchus alexandrinus (assembly GCA_008711295.1). Classification (NCBI taxonomy): domain Eukaryota; kingdom Metazoa; phylum Chordata; class Aves; order Charadriiformes; family Charadriidae; genus Anarhynchus; species Anarhynchus alexandrinus. Next base: position 79,056 of record VUYV01000195.1, on the reverse strand, counting down.
TCTTAAAAAAAATATAAATTGTGTACAACATTGATTTACAAAAGCAGTTTAGTCGCGTCCTCTTCTTTCCCAAAGCCCTGACCAAGAATCACACAAGTCACGTGTGGTCAGACTGGGAAGGAGAGTGAACCTGCTCTCTTGGAATGCAGACAATTAAAAAATGCAGCAATATAATGGATTATGATATTGTGAGACCAATATAGTCTTTCAAAATGTGTTTTTTAAGGCATATAAAAGTGAGCAGGTAAGTAGGCGTAAAACTCGAGGAAGCATTTCTCAGTAAATTTCCATAACTTCACCATGGCTTGAATGAAACTTCCTGATGCTGGCGGTCGGGACGGGACCTGCTCGCTGCTGCTCCTGGAGCCGGTCGGGCAGCCTGTGGCGGGCAGAGGAGAGGTGGCTCCAGTGATAGATTGCCTTGGAGCTTCCTTGGCACGTGTCATACGTGGTGTGAGTCTGAAGCGTCTCTGAAGAACAAAAAACCATAATATGCATTTTCAGGAGCATTTGATACTTTCTGTCGTAATGCATCTCCTATTGCGTGTGTGATCCGAGAATGCAGCTGTTGAAATCCGTGACAAAGAACTCATACTGGTAGTTGGTAACAACCGTTCTGTCGTTTTTATTTGGCTAAGCCACTGCTATTATTGCTGTTACTAATACCACGCAACAAATTTAGGTCCCTTTTGACAATATTGCAATAATCAATGTTTTCTCTTTTTTTAGCACTCTTACTTTACTGTGCCTGACATCAGAGAGCTTCCTAGTATACCCGAAAATGTGAGTACTCCAGAGGACTGTGCGCTTTACCGTTTCTGTTTAATGTCAGCAGCAAAGTAGATAACAATTGTTACCTCTGTTTGGCCTAGCGATAGATTATATTCTGTAAAATATTGGTAGCTGTTGAAGTGAACTTTAGGTCGTTAATTTATAACAAGTATTGGGGGGAAAACATTGTGTTGCTAACTGCAGAAGTACCTGAGAAACAGGGCTTTTGGAGTACAGCATAACAGTGGAATTTAAAGTTTGCCATTTTAATTAAGAAAAGATACCAAATGAACAGGAAATTGACAGCGTAATTATAGATGTTTATTTAAAAAATACAAAGCTTTTATTATTATCACCACTCTATTATTACTTATTGTTAAGATTCCATGATTTCCTTGTTCTAATAAGTGAAGAAATTTAAAATACACATCTATATTTTTAGCCTACTCAAAATTGGGAAAGAACCGTGGTTTGGTAACTGTGTGTAACAGTATGGGGGCGTTTCAGAGAGCAGCGATGGACTTCAGTTATGTGAAAATTCACTCACTACAATAAGCCTATGACAAATGCGTGAAAGTAATCTCAAGGCAGTTTTGTGATTGCCATTTGAGTGAGTACTACAAGAGTCATCCTCTACATAAAAATGCAGGATTACAATAAAAAGGAATTTCATCCACTTGATCAAGACTTTAATTTATATCAAAAAGACAACAAGAATCTTTTAGGTATTTCACCTTTATAGCTAACTTGAATGAGGGTTTGTTGTCTTCTCCTAAGTTCCAAAGACTGCTCTTTTAAAAGGAACTTTATAATTTCACAACTAAAGAAGCAATTTTTTTTTTTCTGGATCCAGATTGACGTTTCGTTCTCCCCTTGCTGACCTCACACTGTTTCCATAGTTTTGTTGGTTTTCTTGATGTGTGAGACTATGAGTACAACATGAAACTGGAACTAAAAGCTCAACTTTTTGGAACTTTTTTTCAAGGAACAGTTGGGACCTGCTGGAGAGAGAACATACTGGTTGGAATGACTTTTATTTAGGAAAAAAAAAGGTTTCAAATAAGATGTGATGTTTTTATTTATTGAAGTGTTGTGGCTGCTTATTAGTCAAGCCAAGGATATAATCTTGATACCCAATATCTTCAGTGGAAGAGGCCGATGTTTCAAACGTCCATATTGCTCGTATTTAAGAAAGATCAAATACCACTTTGGTATTAACTTGCCTTTTTCTTTAAGATGCTGTCAGGATTCAGATATATATCCTTATTTGAAACATTTAGCATTGATTCAGATGAACATCTCTAGGCTCTTTGCTTCCAGGGGGTGTTATTAGCCGTGGTTGCTCAGGTGGTCGTTCTTTTCTTTGTGATAACATCTTTCTTCTGTGTCGTATGTACACAATAGCATTCAAGAGTTGACAATCTGCATTTGTGATTAACAGCTGAAATGTACTAAGGATGAAGTCCTAAAGGACAGATTGATATAGGTAGAAAAAAGCAGATCTGCTAATTGTACAGCGAGACCCTTCTGAAAGAACGGGAGACCGGTAAAAATGACCCGTGTGTTCGATGGCTTTCTGAAAACGTCACGCGTACCTGGTTTCTTCAGGGCCACTTTTTCAGGGACTTTAAGCCTCACAAAGTTGTCTTGTATGTGTTTCAGCATGTCTTACATTTCTAGCCAAATGATAGGGCTGGGGGAAGACAATGCTGGCATTTGTTTCTCTTAAATACTCTTTAATATGCTCCTGCTATGTCTCTTAGCCAAATTTCTATGCCTGACATCTCAGTTTTCTTTCTTGAACGTTTTGCGGTCTGTCTTAGCACCATATACCTCAATTTAAGGCATGAAAGAAAGAAAAGGGAATCATCGAGACATTTTGTCTTGTTTGTGGATGATTTGTATAGCAGATAACATTTGGGGCTTTTTGTTTCTGTTTGCAAACATGGCTGCTAGCTTTTCTGCGTATGTGTGTACTGACACGTGTCCTGACAGTGAATTCAATGGATGCGCTTTTGCTTCTAAGGTGCTTTATTGTTGTAGAAATATGAGATGTTAGGAGTAATTCAAGAGTCAGTTCCTGAATCCAGACCAGCTATCAAATCCTGTCCTAATCCAGACATGAAGTTACTTGTTTATAGGGTTTATATTTTATGTTAATCTCTTTTATAGTAATCATCTCAAACTGTAACAATTTGTGTTTGATAAGCCTCAAATCACCTGGAGAGCGAGGAAGGAAGTTTATTTCCATTCTGCAGGCTGGCAAGTTGGAGGGCAGGGAGAAAAGAGCTAGTGATGGTACAAAACCAGTGGCAGGGATTAAAAGCAGATCAGGTGCCTGGGGCCTGCTCTAACTCCTGTGGAACAGCGTCGTAACACCCCGCATGGTAAAGGCGTCGGGAAGTATAGCTGCACGTTTATGCTCTGTTGGTTAAGTCTGCGGGTGAAGTTCCCTTTATATCCAAAGTCAGCTTCCCAAGTGTTTGGGCGGGAGACGTGATGAACGCTCCTGAACCGGAGACTGCTGTAAAAGCAGAGCCCTTGGGCCAGAAGGAGCTGGAAACCCCGTGAAAGCTGAACGCTCGTCCTTCGTGGAGAGCGCAGTGCGTGACGGGCAGAGTCACGGATCAGAATCTTCTCTGGATCTGGAGTGGTGCTGATGTGCCTCTGAGGGGACGGGGCCGTTCCGATGGAGGTCTGCTGTGAAGGATGGGCTCTGCAGGGCCTGGGGTGAACCGGGGCTCCTCTGGCAATCAAAGGGGAAGAACACTTCATTCAATTAACAAATATATATGCCTATATATATACACCCACTCTCCCACCCAAATTTAGAAAGCTAGGGCTCATTGTGAGAAAAAAAAATATTAAAAATCAAATCCATTGGTCTAACTGTTGTTGCAGTTGACTGTCTTCTATTTCTCATGCATTTAATTTTATTTTTTTCTAATAATTATTGTATAATTTGTTATGAGGATTTTCTCTGTCAATACAACTTGCATGTAGAATTGAAGCATATTAGGGAGTAATACAAGGACATTAAATGAGCATAAATCTTCGTGGATTTTAATCAATTGGCCTGATTCATTAAAAGTTCTACATATCTTATCAGTAATTACATTTTAAAACCTGTATTAGGAAAAGTTTTAGTAGGGCCAACCTTTGAAGTTGCACATAATGATTAATGGAGAGCTGCACAGAACGCTATTTGGAATGTTAACAAACTTCTTGGAACTATCTGACTTTGTGTCAGATCAATATGTTTAATGAGTCACAAAACCATTTAGCATGGACACTTTTATGTAACAGCTAAGCATTCACTTTTGGAAAAGATTGAAGTTGTGTGAAAGATTTGTAAATGCATTGTGACTTCAGAAATAAATGGGGTTCATTGCAGGAAATACAGTGTGAGACTGTACCTTTCCTGCTGGTACCTGTTGTGTGTCAGACCCACCACGTGAGTTGGCACTCTGCAATGAGGACATTTTCTTGGTGATGATGTTCTGGTGTATTTTTGTATCACCGAGTCCTATATTTCAAACTGCCTGACTTTTCACTCCGTGTAACCTATGTCTTTTGCTACCTGTTCTTAAAATTCCCCCCCCTTTAATTTCTATATTTACACCATTGGATAAAGTGTATTGTCTTCACTGTTTTTTTCTCCCAAACAGCAGCACGGGTTACACAAGAGCGTTAGCTGCACGCCGGGTTACCTACCCATGTTAGATTTTGAATGTGTCATATTTCAAAGAAAACAAACTTCTAAATAAGATGAGGGATTTCTAATGGGAGGATGGAGAAGGAAACCTGACTCAATCCTGTTGACCTGTTCTAATAGGAAATGCACTGAAGTCTGTAAATAAAGCTGTTCAAGAGCAAACTGTAATCGATATCGCTATGTTTGAGCTTCACTCTTTGCAGAGGAGAGAGCTCATTCGTTTGTTCCTTCTCACCGAAGTACATGATTTATTTTTTTTAAATCTCAAAAGTCAGTGTGCATGTGCATTTGCTGATATTAGATAGCAAATGATCAAATAGATAATTGATCTAGGAATGAACTGTCAAAGGAGCATAGGGGAATTTCGTAGCACTCTTGCAGAGTTTTGCGAGGCATGAGGATACCTGTTCCCGTATTTTATTTTGAAAATCCCACTTTTTACTCTCATAAGAAAGGTTTAAATCCCAGGAAACAAAATACACAACAATTATACTGCAAGTTGGAATGCTTTCATTTGTATTTATTTAACTCATTCATGGTTTTGTCACTTACGAGACATGTCTTTCAAAATACATGTGTAAGTCCCAATTTCATCTTCAAAGATGACAGCTTTCTTATAAATAAAACTTAGAGCTAACACGTGAATTTCCTTAGTATCAATACATTACCATACAGCCCACATGCTTCGCAGGTGTCATTGGCAAATTTCTGAGAGCAGACAAGACTAAAACCTTATAAATCTTTCCATCTGAAGGTACATTTGTGTGTCAAAGCCAGTATTTCTCTACAATAAACTTGATAAAAGAATAATTGCAAATCAAGTCCTGGTGTCTATTTTCCTCTCACCAGTGGATCCCGTTGCCTTATGAACACATCCATGCACACAGATATCTACGTACGCAGGTGGAACGTAGGGATTATGTGCTCCTTTCGCCATGCCCCTGATTTCGGTGGCATTGAAGGGAGTTCAGTGCTACTTAAAAATTCTTTTGATTTGCACTATTTGCAGTAATTGTGTCGTCATGCGCTGTGTTTTGGCGTTGTGGAAAGATGGGTGAGAGGGGGAAGAAGAGTCGTAGAGAAGACAGCTTATGTTTAGACAAAAATATCATGCTAATCAGCACAGATGGGATGAGAAATACAGAAAAAGTACACGATAGTTTAATAGGTTTTTGGCAAAATGTGTCGTCTTTTTTTTTTTTTTCTTCTTTGAATGTACCTGTCTGTGGCTACAGCTTTTCCGTAACAAAGACCTGAATGATTGTTTTACATTAACATGTTTGAAGCTAACCATAATGAGCTTAGTTTTTATCTATCTACGCAGTGGTACAAAAGTCTTCCAAAGACAATGCTTAATTTTTCTTTAGCTCTTTGTGTTTGGATGGCAAGCTGTGGAACATATTTTTGCACAGTATGAAGCATCTTGGCAGACTTTTCAGGCCAAGTATTGGTGGTTTTAGAGTTATCTTTGGATCTGTCAAAAGTGCTAATAGGCTTTGTTGAGCTTCTTTAAGTTTCTAAATCATATTTGCTTTTTGCTTTTCTGCACTTTTTTATTTGACGATGATTAAGATTGCACTTGAATTCATGACTAATCTAATTTTGCTCTCACATGTGCTTTTTGTATAAGACTGTCTTTATCATATAGCGACCCTTTCATATCCGTAAGAAGCTATTTGGAAACAAATTCCCTAATTCAGCATTTTTGGGTGTATTACCTTTCCCTCCACCCCCCCTTTTTTTTTAATTTCTGTGTTTCAAGGAGTGAAAATATCCTCTGCAAACAAAAGTCCTTTTTTGTTTGCCTCGCCCTGTGAAAACTCCGTATAGCATCATACGTTTTGATCGAGTTACCTACATGGTGACGTTCTAGTTTTGATAGTCAAGATGTTAGGATCACATTCTGCTGTTCATTAGAAGACATCTTAACGATTCAGTAAATGACGCAGGATTCGTGCCCCAGCAGTTACGTTGCTGTCGAGGACCGGGTAATGTGCGAGCTGATGGGATGCAGTGGCTGCAGCCTCCTCTGCAGCGTGCTCTGTTTTCTCTTTTGAATTTCAGTTATTTACAATAATTTTTACATAAGTACTTTTTAATATTCTGAGCCACCAAAGCGTGGAAGAAGGCCGTGTTGCCTAGGAAGCATGTATGGAAAGTTTCGGCGCTGTTGCTTGTGTCTTGGTCTTTCTATCTGTAGTTTAAAGGCAGGTTGCAGATGCACTTTGCTTACAATATTCTTCCACTGCAATTAATTTTCTTTGTACTATAGAAACATACTGGTCACTCAAGTACCACTGGGGGTTTGAATGCTGCCTCTCCATCGGAGACGGGCGTCCATGGAAATTTTCAGAGCGAGAGAACCGTCTGTCTCCTTCCTCAGTTTCCCCGGCCCCCCGGGAAGCGCCTTCTGCCCTCCCGCGCGGGGCAGCGCGCGTCGGCGCGCGCAGCGAGGGCTCAGGCAGCCGCGTGCCCTGTGGCTGCTCCTGGCTCGGCTGTTTGATGCCCCCGTCTGTTTCTAATGGTCAGAATTGTTCCAGCGTAGACTGAGCTTCCACTTGAATTTGTCATATTAGAATTGTCCTCTCCGAGAGCTGGTTTTGTTCTTGGGCTGTGAGATTCTTTTGGTACTTTATCAGGCAGATTGGTAGTTTCGATAAAAGTCACAGAATGTATTTTTTCTCAGAGAAGTGTCTTGTATTTAAGAAACTGTGCATGAAGCATCATCAATTTCATTATTCCAAGACGTAGCTCCCCGAAGGTTAGGGGAAAGATACTGCAATTAGAAAGTACTCAAACATAAGATGACATACTGCTTTCTTTTGTTAAGCCACGTACTGGATGTAGCGTAATAGGAGGATGAAATCTGTTGGGTTTTTTCTTTGTTAAGGACGCTTTTTTTTGTAATATCACAAATCAAAAATTATTTTCTTTCTTCCCAGAGAAATCTGACTGAGTATTTTGTAGCAGTTGATGTCAACAACATGCTGCATCTCTATGCCAGTATGCTGTATGAACGCCGCATCCTCATTTGTTGTAGTAAGCTCAGCACTGTAAGTAAAATGCAGAATATTCTTTTTCTATTCACAGTACTTTTTTAAAAATGACAGTTGTATGTAAGAAATGATCTGATGGTCTCCAGGTCCCCCTTCCAACCTCAGCTGTGCCACCTCAACTCAATTCTGTGGTTCTGTGTGATGATCTTACTGAACTTAGGTTGGGCTCTAATGTTCAAATGAAAAAGGGGGTTTTGGATACAGGAAGTGTTGGGGTTGTTTGGTACATAAACGTACAAACATTTATGCCATAGTGAAGTCCCTTTTACATAATTTAGTCAACAGGAAAAAACACGGATGAATGATACTGTCAAATGGATGTTCCAGTGACCTTTTCTGGATGGACTGAAGGAGTGGGCTAAAATAGATTGACAATCCACATTTTTGCAGTTTTGTTTGATAAGGTGTAGTCTTAATGCTTCTTCGGCTCCATCAAGGGTCTGGGAGATGAAAGCTACTGAATGCTCTAGAGTACTCTCTTCTAAGAATGGCTGGACATCAAAACAAGCACACAGCTTGATTTAGTTCAAAGTTTTGTGTTATGCATTTCAAGGTTTATCAGTCAATAAGATTGTGATTTTCTTTATAAAAGAAAATGTTAAGTTTTCATTCTGTTTGCTCTGTAAATGGGTATTGATTGCTCTCCTTTATGAATGATGAGCATAAGACGGTTTAACTAATGCTGCTGTCTGGTGCTATGGAGTAAGTACTTGAGCGGTCCTTTCTAAAATACGAGCTTCCATTTCCATTTTGTATGGTCTTAACTAGTCTCTTGCTGCATGACCATGACCTACTTTGTGTTTGAGATTCATGGAATTGTAAATACTGTGGAAGGCTGAAATTATATACATAAAATCATGTCAGACTGGTCTGCCGATACAGGGCAGAAAAAGGAAAGAGCAAGACTTCATATTTAATCTCAGAATAACTTACAGCAGTGTTTTGGAAGGTAAGTGCAGTGAGGAAAGTTAGAATAATCTCTGGGACCTATTACAATTGTTAAATGTTTACAATCAATCCCACGTTTAACCAAGAGAATTTAAGTATTATAAAGTTTAATATCATAGAAAACTTGTAAAATCTTAACTTTTATATCTGCCAAGTGTTCTGTGTCCTCCCTACTGAAATAAGGAAAAATCCACCCAGGCCTGGTGATTGAATAAACTGGAAAAAAGAGGTGTTTATTTCAGAAACCTAAAGAATGAAAAGGATAGTAAATTATCAGAGAGGAGGGAAGAAGAGAACGGCTATCCAAAGCATTTCACAATTTGTGTGGTTGGTTGGTTTAATCTCTCCCTTTGTGACAGAGCCTGGGAAGAAGAATTACTTACCTGTCACTTTGCCTTCCTTAATGAGCCGTTTCACAAGTAGGGTTGTGTTTTCTTTCCTCTCGTTCTGCTATTTCTCTTCCTTTTGCCTCTGTCCAAGATAAAAGCATGTCTGGTTCTTCGGTGGGGAGGGGTATTCATACTGTGTGTTCTTATCTTACAACTTTATATATAAACTGCTCCAAGATTGGAGTGACAGTGTAAGACAGGTTTGAAGTGTTGGGCCGGAGCCAGCGATTCCTGCCTGCACGCTCTGCGCTGCGGGCTCCAGCAGTAGGAACAAGCTGCATTATTTTATTTCAAACTGTGCTCAGCGGAAGCCAAGACCTTGTAACTGGAAACGTACCAAACTGCGAATTCGCAAAGTAAAGTGCGGGTGGTGTGGTGGCGAGGGAGATTGGTTTCTTTGTTTTTATTTTTCAGTTTTTTAACCAAAAAGTGGAAGGGAACTATTTGCGGGTAATTTTTTTTAACTTTGAGAGTCATGGCACACTTCATACTTAAGGCTGGAATTTAATCTCAGGTAAGAGAGAAAATTAAGCAGTCCTGGATAGAAAGTATTTTATGGTGGAATGAATTTGTGCTATAATACATCATATCAAATTCAAGTTTTGATTTGAAATATCCTTAATATAGTTAAGTTGGATAAGGTTTAGAGGTAACGGAATGAGGCTGTTTATTAGCTATTTCATAAGCCATGTGTACGGAACCTGTGGAAGAATTATTGCTGCTTCCTTGGATTTTTTTCCTTTTTTCCTACAAAGGGAAACTCAGACAACTTCTCAAAATGTGAAAGCAATTATTTGTGTTAAATTTCTTTACATATTCTGTGATCTAACTGCTCGCGAAAAGCCAGATATGAACCAAAATGCGTGAAGCCCCCGTGCTTGGCAGGTGCCCCCCTGCTGGTGGGAGCGTGCTGTTGCAAAAATGGCACAGAAGAGCTTTCCTCGCATCCTGCGTTCTCTCCTCCGTCCGGACCTGCTCCGGCAGCTCTGCCTCAGCGCCGCGGGAGCCCTTTGCGACAGGGGCGGCAGCAGTTGTCTCGCACTGTGAGAGGGCGGCGTACACGAAGCCTGGCGGCTCTTAAAAGACTTAAACTTGTGAATTTCTGTGATGTTTGTTTGGCTCCATCATACTGAAGTGAATTTCTTTACCTAATTTTACTGTTATTTTTTGAGTGTTAGTACAAATCAAGAAGATGCCGTTCTGACATCGATCCTCTTTTGTTCCTGGGAGTTGAGAGCTCGCCGTGTCACTTCTCCCATGTCACGGGCAGCTCTGATGCACAGCCTCGTGTTCCCTGGCTGCTTCCTGAAGTGAAAAGACAAAGTACGATTCATACTGTTCCCCAAGCGTCCTTGTGAGGCAACATAGCTGAGAGCTTGCACAGTCCTTGTTCTACAGCAGTCTTACAACTGCTGGTTTGAATGTCCACGCTCTGCCTTCCCAGGAGCTCCAGTGCTGTCCCCGTAACCCGCCGGGGGGGTTGCACCTCCAGACAGCCTTTGCAGCCGCCCCGCTTTCGCTGCCTCGTTCTGGTGTAGCTCAGGCTTAAGGTTTCTACTTTGGTTTTAGCCCTGAGTCATGCAAAAAAATTGATTTTACAAACATGCAAAAGTGGCCATTTCCCCCGTGTCTGTTGCACATTTGTAGCCGTGTACTGCATCTGTGAAACCGCCGTGTGTACGCGCCAGGAGAGAGAGTGAAACGCGCTGGAAAATGGCCTGGTGTAGTTCAGCATCAGTTTAGAACTTTTACACGTGTGACAAAATCCCATTGATTTAATTTCCTCAAATGAGGCTTAAGTACAAAACTGCAAAAACTGCAGTAGTGACTCGGTGTCTTTCTTACATCGCTGTCTTTGTGCGCTCTCTCGCCACGGCTGCAGGAAGCTGAGGTGGTGGAACTAATCCGATTTCAAAATGCTGGATTCCTATAGTTTTGACAGTTGGGCATTTCTCAGGTTGCCTTATTATTAAGTGCTTGTTTTCTGTGTGGCAATCACTAATCAGGTGAGGTCTCCAGCAAATATGCTATTTCTTTTTTATGAGCCCTTATCTTGGCAGAGTTGAAGGACAGTGCTGGTGCTCACCCATGGTAGTGCGTTATTTGAATTCATGCCAGATAGCAAGGTGGGAGTACATCTCAAAAATAAGTGACAGGTTCTGCTCAGATGTCTGCAGTGTTGAGCATTATGGCTGTTTAATCTTTTCTTGCTGAGTTTTAAAACCAATGGGAGGGGGGCTTGGACGGGGCCGCCTCGCATTGCCGAGTGCGCTCCTCTACAGCGGCAGCCATGTGTTAGAATAATGCCGGGAAATAATCCATTTGATCCTCATAGAAGCAATTTTTAAGTCAGAATTAAATTTTTAAACAGTATTTTTTCCAGACTTCTTTTTGATTTGGAGAACAGAAGCGGAAAACATAAAGGATTTAGGACTGTAGAGGAAAAACTGCAGTGGGAAAGCATGTCCTTTTTTCTGCTGCTTATTTTGGGACTAGGCTGTGCCTTTCTTCTAATCTGTGAGAGAGGAGCATCTTCTCCAGTAGGAATAATATAAAGATAACTTGAAATGTAATAGGATAGGGATAAATCTGTAGTGTTTCATGAGTCGTAAATATAAAATAAATTCAAGATTTTGGAGCTTCTAACTTTTGCTTTAATTAGTGTCCCAACATACTAATATTTCCATCCCATATGGATCATAAAATAACGTTCACCTGCTAATAAAGAGCTTTCTTATTGAGGAAGACTGAACAGATTCCTTGTTCAGATACTTGCTGTACCCCGTCTGCTTCCAAAGACGCTCTTTCCTTAGGACGGTGGTTCAAATGCAGCTTAAATTCTTCATGTTCTCACTGATGAACCCCGTTGTCGGCACTGGGAGGCTTTGAGCTTTGTGGACCCTCTTGTTACGACAGGTGCCAAATGGAGCTTTGCTGGGGGGAGGGGGGACTGCGTAGCTTCTGCCGGAGACAGAAGGGAAGAATCTAAGGGATATTAAAAGAGGGTCGGACAAGACTGTGCCTCCAGATGTTATCAGTGTTTCTTGAGAGAGTTTAATAACATTGTGGAGCTAACGAAGTGGGTGTTAAGATGAATAGAGATGAAACAGTACGATTTGTGCAGATAATTGTCGCTAATTCAAGAAAATTTTTGGCCAAATTATCTATGGTTCAATATGGTAGAGAATTGGTAAAGAATGTAGGCCAAGAGCTGGGCATAATAGACAGGACAGAAAGCAGGGTGCGGGCGGGGTTTGTTTGCAGTCCTGGTACGCGGGACAACTGTCCGGCCCCGAGCAGCTTCTGCGCAGAGGAGCGTCATTGCTGCACACCGCGGTGCAGCTCCCGAGGCCTGAAGAGAGTAAGATCAAAATAGATTCTGGAAAAGAAACACAAGAAGAGAGATGGATCTGAAGAATAAGATCTGATTTCAGAAATTTATATTTGGAGTTGAAAGTTGGGTGAGATAACATTCTCCCTCGAAGAAACTGCAGTTCTTGGAGCTATATGGAAACACTTGGAACCTGTCAATGAGGAGCAGAAGTAGTGAATGCATGAACAAAGGCTCCTGGGGAAGAGTAAATATGACTTTTGCAGAAGAAATCCATGCCTCGAATCTTAAAAACCTTTAAAGATCTAGATAAGATTGAATTGTTGAATTCTTCGAAGCTATTAAAGAAATTGTCATGGCATAGGAGAGTTTGAGCCTCTTGAGGGTAAACAACTGGCTAAAAGGGTGAGAAAAATTACCAGTTTTCCTAATCCTGGAAGTTGCTAAGCAGTCCAACAGTGCTCTATTCTGGAACATGTTCAATGTCTTCATGAAAAACAGTTTTAAAAAAAGGGAGACAATGTTGTAGCAGTCATTTTGTTGCATGGCATGGATAAATATAAAATAATGCTTATGGGAGAAAACACTCCGAACCACGTATGCAGTCATGGTCTGAATAACTGAAGTAATTATTACCACGCAGAAAGAGATAATGGACTTTTTTTTCAAAATAGAGAGATGGATCTATGAAAATGCCAGCTTATTACTCAGTTGAAGACTTAGAAGCCAAGAAATTATTATGAAGGGAGTAGAGAACAAAAAAGAGGGCACAATGCCACTGGGTATGTTCACGGCTTGCCCACAGGGGAAATATTGCACGAGTTCTTATCTACTCGAAATAAAAAATGATAAAGTAAAACAGTGAAAAGTACAGAGAAGGGTAACAAGAACAAGCAAATAGACAAAATAATCTCTCAGTTAGGGAAAGCAGATCAGAACTCTTCGCTCAGCCTGGTAAAGCTATGATGGATATAGGGAACTTGATAGAGATGCAGAAAATCCTGTGTGGCCCTTAGACAATAAGTAGGAGATTATTTTTTTTATTTAGTGTCTCAAAATGCTCAAGACTCAGAGCACACACTGAAGCTGAGAGGGAACAGGCGCAAAATGAAGAGATGGGGCAGCACTTTTCGAAGTATTTATTTGAATTCACTGGCGCGTGAAGTGAAGCTGCAAGCTGGTGGGGGCTGAGAAAATGGGAAATTCCAATTTTATTGATGAATGTGTTGATCAGTGGTTTTAGTAATTTGTGTTGAGCGCTGTTGGACAGATTACTGGGAGACGAGGGATTTTTGATCTGCCTTAGTAGGCCATTCTTTTTCTTAGGTTTTCCTTGATTAGGTGATAGGGATAATTGGAACTCAAAAGCATTATTAAACAGACAGATTATTCATATATTTTAGCCACAATAACAATATCTCTCAACTAGGTACCAGCTATAGCTTCAAAATCTGGCTTTTCAACTTGAGGAGTTTTATGTCTGAAATTTTTATCATTAAAGCTCTGTATGGGTTTGCACCCGGCATACTGGCTCTTAGGGTCTAAATGATTTTTAAAAATCTGTGTCTGTTTGGAGCTCTAAATTGCAAAGTATATTTTGGTTCATCTTTATAGTCGCTTTTCTGCTTTTGACAAAGACCTGCTTGCAAAGCTCGTACCTCACCGTGGTTCTTATCTGCACCATGCTGCAGAGAGAAACTAATTCTCCCCCAAAATCCACGTTCCTTGGTGCGTTCTCATCGCTTATCCAGATCTGTATTGTTCAGAGGCTTAAAAATAACACATAAAATATGTGCCTGTCTTCCATCTTCTTGCCTAATGACCTGCATTTTAATCAGAAAACAGATTCTGTTATTTACGGAAACTGCATTGGAATTACACAAAGGCTTTGGCGTTGAGCATAAGCCAAACTACATCCAGAGCTGTAGCTGATTTTCCCCGACATGGAGCCTTAAGAGACTGTATTAGCTCATCGAGACCATTTCTTTACCAGTTGAGAGTTCCCTATGAAGAGGTATATAATTCAGTTGTCTGTCTTAATGGAAATTAAGAATAATGAGGATCATCTTTTTTTTTTCTTAAGGTTATACCACATCTAACTGAATTAGGATTAATGTCACTATTTGTCTTTGCTTAGTTTCATCTCGCACAACTTCAGGCCACCGCACGGACCTCAGTCCTTAAGAATTTCTCTTTTTGGTATTTGTAAGCAGTGTTCTGCCTCCCTCCTATTGTCCAGACAAGCATGATATGCTCGATTTCGTTGTACCTTCAAGTAACCGGCAGGCTTCTGTTGAGTATTGTTTTCAAAATGTGTCTCACAAGTGAAGCACGTGGTAGTTCTTGTGCTGGGTATGGTTTGAGATTAAATGACACTCTAAACTGCAAAACACTGTCCGGGTGGCTGTGATTGCCTCTCACCTCTTAGTCTTTTCCTTGAACGTGTCTATTTGTATGAGTGTTCTGATTTATTTATTTATTTGTTTTCTATTTTCCCAAGTGCGTGTGTGTTCATATCCGCTTCTTACAGTATTTTGACTGTAGTGTTTGCTGAGATGTCCTTATTGAGGATTACCACCTTCTCCATTTTAATATCCTTAGTGAATGTGACAAATATCCTGCTTATCTTCTTTTCCAAATTATTAATTATCATTTGAAATAGGATTGAGAGACGTAATTTCCTCCAAAGCTCTGTGCGGGTTCTCCCCGCGGTTTGACTGCCACCTGTGTTTGCTGGTGGTGATCTTTTCCATTCAGTACCTGCCAACATCAAAACTATTCCGAATGAGTTTTTAAAAATATAACTGAGAAATCCAATGGATCAAATGATTTGGTGAAGGGCAATTAGATAAAAATCCCTTTTAAATAGTAAAAATTTAGTCACTGAGTTTAGTATGATATATTCTTAAGAAAGGTGTGCCACTCACATTGTATCTTCCTGAGCTCAAATATTTTTTTCAGTTCATGTTATAATTTCAATGTAGTTTTATGGTATTTAATGGATGGTAATTACCAGGATTGGGAGATTTGCCTTTACTATTTTTTAGTTCACTTTGTGTTTTCATTTCCATGTTTCTGTTGCTTTATAGAACACTGGGTGTTCTTTTCAGGATTTGTTTGTTGAATGAATCATGTTCTCAGCTGTTTACAAAGTCAGCGGAATGACAACCACCGTAAACCAGTCATGCTTCACCCACCGATACCCTTTTTCTTAACAAGAGCACCGTATATTTTGTAATAAAGCATGTTGATATGAAAGTGGAATTGATTCTTTACTTTTTTTCTTCTAACTTTACCTTTTTAAGCTTGGTTTTTGTCTTATTTATGATCCCGTTTTAATATGTGTTTTTCAGTTAACTGCCTGCATTCATGGGTCTGCAGCTATGCTCTACCCGATGTTCTGGCAGCATGTTTACATTCCTGTTCTGCCCCCACATCTATTGGACTACTGTTGGTAAGGCTATATATATGTGTGTGTGTGTATATATTATCTATATGTAGATATATCACTTAGATTCACAACGGTTTTCACATTTCTCCATAGTAAGTCTTAAGTCCTCTTATGATGCAACTGTTATTCTAAAAATATATAGACATATTAAGGAAACAACCAACCTGGGAAGTAAAAAAAATTATTTTCATGGTGAGTTATAATTGTCTATCAGTACGTTGAAATACTCTAATGTGAGTGGTTACTATGGAATGCTGAAACTTAGATGTTGTGTAATTAAAATCTGTTTTCAGCATATCTGTGTTAAATGTTAAAATCTGAGTTAAGACTCCAAGGGAAGAGGATACAGTGGAGAAGATACTCTCATTTTTCTGCTTTCCTGAACTTCTGTTGGGGGTGGAGGGAAAGCTATTCATTTTCCTGCCGTCATCTTTTATTATCAGTGTGTGTTTAGAACATGGTATTTACCTTATTTAGGGGAATGAATATAGACCTTTCAAAAACTTATTCATTATCACGATGTGACAAATTTTGCCAACGTCATGTAATGTCAAAGCTGGCCTTGTTTTGACCGGGAGCTTGGACTGGTTGCCTTCCGGAGCGTCATTCCAACCCCTTCTGTGCTTCCCCCCTGCCCAGCTGGCCGAAGGGGCCTCCTTGCTCGCTGCTGGGCTCCGCAGGCTCCCGTGCCGCTGGGCGCCTGTCTTGGACTCCAGTTCCCAGCTCAGAAGTGTGTCTGCAGTGCCCCTCAAATCGTCTCGCGGTTTCCACTTTGGTTTCTAGTGCAGAGTCACACAGTTTAGCCTCATCACCCATAACATCTTCTCCCCCATTTGCTGCGCACAGGAATGGTGGATGAGCGCTCTGAGTAATTAACAAAGAGGAAGTTTAAGATGCTGCTGATTTTAGTTGCTCAGCCCTTAGTTACTGCTGCCCACGCTGGGTTAGCGTGACGTGCCCTTGGTTTTCTCTTCCCTCTGTGTACGTAGCGGGGAGGTGAAGTTTGCCCAGGAAGAGTGGCCTCATCTTAGGCTTCCTAGAGAAGTTGAACGCTCAAGCCCTCTTAGAGAGTTAACGGAACTGTTGCCTGGGCACGCGGGGATGGAATTAGTACGGCTGGAGTTAAACTGAGGGATGTGGAGGGTAACGAGAGGCTTCTACGGGCTTGGAAGGAAAAGGGAAGCACAAGGGAAATGTGGACCTGCTGCTGTGTGGTCACATAGTCAAGTGCTGAAGGACACGGAAAGGGCTGAGGGACTCACTGCCTTTGTCTTCACTGGCTGGCTCTGCCGGCTGGCCTTCGCGCCCCTCGGTGGGAGCGTGGCGCGTCATGCTCCTTGGCAATGGTTTGGAAACATGGGAAGAGCCTCCCTCTGCCCCTGAGCATTTTAAAAAGTCCTTTTCGGTAAAAAAGTTAAAGTCACTGGGTCATCCGATGCCGTATTTGAAGTGGGGCTCTTAGCGTGGAGGTTGGCTGGTTTTCTGAAGAACGGCAGTGTTCAGTGTGGCGCTTCCTCTGCGGTGAAGCGAGTGAGGGACCAGCAGGGATAAGCAGCATTTTTAAGCGAAGTGCTAGGAACTGAAACATGTAGATTTAAAGGAAGCTTGTTCCTCTGCAGATGATTTAAATGTTAAGTATGTGCCTGTGTCGAGGATACACGAAACGGAATCTAAAAACTATTATCTCCTGTAGAAATGAACCTTCAATTTACTCACTGCACAGGAAGGGCAGATTCCAGTCATTTGCGCTGCCAGCAGGTGCCCTTTCTCTGCATAATGGGCTTCGCATGTGTAATTAACACATGAAGGCTGCTGCTGCCAGCTTTTTCTTCAGGTACATGCTGCTAGGAGTTTTCAGGACAACGATGTGGGCCACAAGAGGCTTTTACGCCGGGTTTGAAGATTGGGTATTCATCGACTTTCTGACAAAGCCGTGTTAAAGGGACTAAGTCCAGACCCCGCGTCGGGAGCAGAAGTGGGCAAAAAGCAAACTCTCGGGCACTGCACCCAAGGAAATAGAGACACAAGTCATTGAACTCTGCTGAATGAATTCTTTCATGGCGTCACACGCTGTCCATGTAATGAATGAGCCAGCTACTGTATGAAAAGTATGATTTGGAAATGAGTAATTATTAGGCAGGTTGTAACTGCATACTCATAAATACAATAACTGGTTACCTTATCCAGATACGAACTTTAATTGGAGAGGTAGCTACACAGGCTCTAATTGTTTGAGTAAGTCAATTTAGCAACAATTTATGTGCCATAAATAAATTTCTCAAAATAGAATCAATCTATTTTGTAACCATGTGAACTTAGTGAGGTCATTTTTGCCTAGGAGGACCAAGAAATCAGCTCCGTGCCATCTGCTTTAAGGTGGTATTCTTGCTCATTGACGTCTGCCTCTTAAGAGAAATGACCTAAGATTATTTAAAATAAAAGGGTCTAATTTAAGTATGTTCCACCTGTGATTACTTGGTTTTAATCCCGTGAGATGCAGTGGAAGCTTTTCCTATAAAGGAAACTTCTAACTGTTGGACAGACAGCTCCATGGTTGTGGAATTCGCAATTTGTTGTATTTCCCGGGAAGGGGGACACAACAACTGTTGGGGCTGTCCAGAACCACAGAAAGGCAGAATAGCTCTCTCTGCAGAGAGGGAGCGGGTGGGAACTCTCCTCCTGCCACTCGAAGATCCTTTTGGCCACCGTCACGTACGAGCAACCTCAGGCTTGGCGTGGGGGGTTCCCTTCGGCGCTGTCCCCAGTGAGGCAGCAAAGGTGGCGGATTGGGTATTGCTACAATTTCCCTTTTGAAAGGATTTTTTTAAACTTAATATTTATGTTCACTTGCATTCCTCATTCATGTACCTAACCACAAAACTGAAAATGCCAAAGGCCTCTATCTTCAAAATGTCTGTTCTCGATACGCTTGCTCTTTGTATGAGGGATGCTGAGCTAGTCATAGCGGTGTGGTACCCTGTCCATGTGTCTGGAATGGCTTCGGTCATCCGATCCCTATCATTTAGATTAATTGGGGGGGGAAGAAAGGGGAAGAGTGCTATCCTTTATTTTCTATTTTTTAATTAGGTGCCACTCTTTGATATATTTTCAGCCCAGGGAAAGACTTTGGGTGGAGGAGACTGGAAATTGGTGGGAATCCTATCATTAGATTTCACACCTTAATGCACAATTGCTTGTTCCTTTGAATACAGAACAACAGGGGAAACATAGGAAGCGCTGCTGGTTGGGGGTTTTTTGTTTTGTTGTGTGTTGTGGGTTTTTTTTATTAAAAAAGTACATGCCAGCAGGTGCCAGAAGTACCGTTAATGAGATACTGCCACCAAGCATCAGTAGCCAAGCACATACAACTACTTAAATTTGGCCAGATCTTGTCCATCTATTTTGGTTTGGGGAATTTAAACATTTCTTGATGTGAAAGAAACAGTCTATTAATTTTTCCTCACTACTTCTTCCAGTTTGTTTTTCATGTGGCATAAAAACACTCCCACTGTGTCTGTTTTCTTCCTTTTTGCTCTCAGTGTCTGTGTTTAAAATTAGCCTGTACGAAAAGCCGGTCTTTGCTGACCTGGTAACACAGCTTCGTGTGTTCTCTGAGTCCCAGAGCATTGTCACTCGGGTTATTCTGTGGGCTTTTAGCAGAAGCAACAGTATATTTTCTAGGGTGATTAAAACAGCCTTTTATATTAGATAGACTGCTAAGCAGCCAACATTAATATATTCCGAGAGCCACCTCCTTCGAGCACCCCAGCACAGCTGCTGAACGAACCTTTCTATTGGTGGAGGTTTCCCTTTCTCCAGGAGTTTTTTTAACTCCCTTTCTCCTGGTTTCTAAATCTGCATATAGTTCAATATGCTCCTTTCAGTCGGCGGAGGGGGTAAGCGGAGGGCGAGTACTCCTGCTGCTCGGGGAACAATGACTCCTTCCGCAGGAGCCTCTTGGTCGGCAGTTTGACTGCGCCTGGTACATCTGTGTACTCGCTAAACGCTCTTGTAGTTGCTCTTCTGGTTTCTTAGCTGTATGTTTTCTACATCATTCCAATTTATGCAGTCAAGTTTCTAATTTGCATCAATTATCCCAATAAATTTTGGATCGAATTCTGTTGCATTTCAATGAGTAATCTGAGGAGAAATCGGGAGAGTGCCTTAGGGAGTGGAGTACTACTGGTGTGAGAGCGACGCGTTAAGTCAGTATTTGTGTATCAAGACGTGAACTTACTAAATGTGATCTAATCAATTTTCCTGGAACAACGAAGGAAAATGGTACGAATCCCCACGTAGCTGTAAACTGCGAACATTTTTGAGATCCTTGGGTTTTGCATTACTTTTTCTGGTGAATTGCAGTGTTTTTTCACTTAAGAGGAAATGTCCCTCTATTTCACCTGCTTCTCTTCCAATTAGTAGTTGCCTACCTCATGGGAGCGTAATTAAGAGGTCTCTAGTTAGCCTAAGGAAACGAATTAAAGAAATTGTAAAAATGCAACTATAATAAATGGGCAATATATAGCCATTAAGTCCACAATATCCATATTCATGCTTATGCATTGCTACTTTAATGATTTGATATTTACCTATATAACTCATTTGATTATAAATAATGCTGATTGCATTGGGAACCAGAGTAGCACAAGAGGAGTAATAACTTTTCTCTTTGTTCCAAAAGACTTAGGCAGGCGTTTTGTTTAAGCAGTAAATATGCGTAGTAGAAATTGATACTTCTTAATTTTGCACTTAATGGATATTGGCTGCCATCAAACAACTTGGAGTAATTAGTAGCTGTGGTGGTACAAAGCCCCAGGACGGATGAAGTGTCAAGCAGTGGGTAAGGACTGGTCTGAAGGGCAGTCTTTAATCTGCCACGGGTCCCAGAAGGGTTAAAGGTTGTGCGGAGCGTTTCTGCGGTTTATACAAGCGATGTGTCGTACTGAAAGTTCACTTGAAAGTCTTGGAAATACACATCCAACCTGATAAAATATTAAAAACTGCTTGAGCGTTTCATGTCTCAGGACCTGGATAGCAGTTAGGAAGAACTATTATGGTGTGCTCTGACCAGGGAAGAGGCGGCACACAGCGTTCCCTTGGACGGGGTGGTACCTGGGTATTGACGTAATGGCATATGGTTAACACATGATAAAGAAAAATGGTGATAAAAGCAATTTATGAAGCCTGACATGAACTTTCAACATCTACATTTAGGTGTGTTTCCTTTTCAGTCAGATTGAGTGGTGACAGAAGAATATAATCTCTCTGGTAGATTTTATTGGAAATATACATGCTCTTTACCAGAATTACATTTTATTGACGTTATTTGTGTTTGCTTAGTTAAACTTTTGGGAGTATAAGGAGCTATCATGGTGAATTATCCTTAAAATATCTTTGCTTTTTGCTTTGCTGTTCATGTGTCGTTGACCAATAATGTCAGTTCTGACAAACAAAATGATTTTTGATAAAGTAGGTAGTCAGATAATTTCATTTTTGTTGTCTGTGGAGAAAACACTTTAAGGTCCACATTTGGTTGATGAACAGTAACGGTTATTTTAAAGCAGTTTTGAATAAACAAATTTCACACAAGTGCACCTTCAAAAACGAGTGCTCCATGGGTGCATCACAAATCTCCTTTTCTCTACATTTGTCACCTTTCACACCCCCCGAAACCTGCATTTGTCTCCCTTGGTTCTCGGCGGGGACGTGTGGAGACGCCTCCCATTTGCCATTCCTCCGTGCTGTCTTTCAGTTGTTACAAGCGATGGCTTTTGTGCATAAAACTGAGTTAATTTCTTTTCACGTGTTCCCATAATTGGGAAATTCTTTGTTAGTCTTCAGCTCTGATCCATTTCTAAATGATGTGTGTTTCTTCTGCTGCACGTCTGAAATGTGGCCTGTTCACCTGCGCCGCTCCAGGCAGCTTTGCCCATCTCTGACCTTCGGCGTTTTCCCTCTGACTTCTGTGAGCCGAGCAATTGCTCGTACATCTTGAAAAAGTTCTTGCAGGAACTATTTTCATACGGTTTTGTCAACCTGCTTCATTTACCTTCTGCTTTCCCCATCTTCTCTTCTGTGTCAAACGTGCTCTTCATGTTCCGGAGCCCTTCACAGCGCGTCCCGTCTGCTTGCCCGTCCCTGCGCCAGTGCCGCGGCGCGCGCCAGCCGGTGTTGCACCCATGCATTAAATGCTTCTCGAGAAATACCCGACAGCGTCTTTTGGGCTCTGCCTCATTCCCTTGTGGAAACCGCTGCAACAGTTCATAAAACTAACACAACTATTTGCAAAACTAGCGCATCATGCTTTAACAAATTACTGCTTCGAAGTTTCCTTCTTCATATCAGTCGGCAAAACCGGAGGTGTTTTCTCCGGCAGTGGGTGCGCTAAACCCACTCTGTGCTTCCGTAGTATCCCATTGTTCCTCCTGCGTCCTCCTGTCTAAGGGTGTGCCCAGTAAGCGCCTGGCTGGAGTCCTTTGACGTTTGGTAGTACAACTTTAAAGAAGTAACAGCTTTCAAAACACTGCTGAAGTCAGGTTACTGCAGCCTCGGTGCAGTCCGTGTAATAGTTGTGTGCGCTGTGTTGCCTTTCCACGTCATGTCTTTCACTAGAAGACTGAAGAGATGGCTCATCGCAGCCGAAGCTGATCCACGCATCTTAAGCCACACCTTTCCTCTCATTCCTTAAAATCTTTTGGGGGGTGCATGGTTTTAAGGATTTAGGCGTTCTTATTATGCTTTTGTTGATAAACGGGGGGATTGAAAGGTGGATGTGATACAGTTAATTAACTTTTACAGGTTGAGGTTTTCCTGTGCTTGGTGACAGGCTCTACTTTCGGACACGTTAATAAACGACTGGTTTTCTGGAATACTGCACTCTTCCTGCTTCCTTTCATTACATTCGCCAAGGTTCCACTAGATGAGACATTTGCAGTCTTGAGACTTCCTGCCGAGGTTCAGACTTTGTATTTTTGAGATTGAAGCTGTCGTGTTCATGAAACTACTTAATTAGAAACACATTCATTTCAGTGCATGCCGGAGGAGCCTGGAGCAGCGTAGCCAGGCTCGCGGGGAAGTTGAGCATTTGTGCAGCTGGCAGCTAAACCAATGGTTTATACTTTGAATGTAAAATTGCTGGGTATTTTCTTGCTCCTGGAATGTGGCCATTGGAAATGAAGAGATGTGGGTGAAAGAGATAGCATTTGTCGCAAATAAAACATGCAAAATGACAAATAAAAATACTCCTCAGTTGAGCAGCAATCCATATGTAATAAGTGTGTATCATGTTGTATGGTAAAAATTTCTCTCCAAGAACTTGGATGTATGTTCCGGTTCTCATCCGTGGAATTCCCAAGGGAGCGGAAGCCTCAGGATCTGTACCAAGTTAGTTTCCGATTCGGCAGTCCCTCCGGGCGATCGGTCCGAAGGTGCTGTTTGGGTGGGGGTGGGGCGGGCGCGTTGCTGCCGGCCTGGGGGCGCAGCGCGCCGCGGTACGCGGCCCTTCAGGGTTCTGCACATCAGCTCGTGAGGGGGTTTTGAAGTTATATATGTTTGATGTCTTCAAAAAGAAACAAAGTGTTTTCACGTAGAATGTCTAATACAGAGGCTGTTTCCGTCTCTTGGAACAGCATCCGACAACAGAGTAAGAATTTCAGGGGCTATATTAATAAACGTAATAAATATTAATATGAACATCAGTAAATATGTGGGTTTTTTTAAAAATGGTATTTCTTATGAAAATGAGAACCAGAGTAATTTTGCTGGTCTGGTGTCTTGCAAGAGTTTTTTCAGCACTGTGCATCTCTTACTGAGCAGTAGGCACCAGTTTATAAAAGCAATATGGAAGATATTTTAATCCAAGGCAGTACAGTGACATTTCTCTCATTTTTTCATCTGAAGTTGAAAATGAGCTCTTTGAGCTTCTGTATCCAAAATGAAATGAAGCTCTATTTTAAAAGTTGTGTCTGTCTGTGTGCTTTCCGTTTAACAGGCAGTATATGCCATATTTGCAATTAGCAGCTTTGGCATCCTCTTTGATGTGTTCTAATAAGCAGTGCAAATATAAGCTTTCCCTCACGAGTTGAGTGGGAGTCCTGTAATAAGCTTACTTAATATTAGAAATACCGTATACACAAAGATACGACTCCCGTTCAGTATTCTTCTTGTGTTGCATAGTCCATGTTGGTGTTTGCTAACATTGTGGAAGAGAAGACCGAAAAGATCAATCTTTCTCTTAACTGTTAGCGTTCTGTTTGGTAACAGCAGTATCGCACCTCTGCTCGAGGCTACAAATTTGGCCCAAGAGCCTCTTGGTGGCTTGAAGTTCTGCGTTCTGAAGGGAATACTGGTATCAGCGTATATCCCAGTAACTCTGGAGTTAGTCAGAATCCTCAAAAGTAATTTTTACGTTTTTCTTTTGTAAATCTAAACATTTCAAGATTTATACTTAAATTATTTAAAATGTTTCTGGACCCATATTCAAAGGATTTAGAACTTGTAGACCGGGTGATACGTATACATTAAATTAACCACTTAACACTATAACAGGATCAGCTTTTCTAAAGAATAATCTTAGAAAAAGTTTGGGGTTTTTTTGATTATTGTAATAACCCATTTTGTTTGTTTTCTTAAAAAAGACCCCAGTATTATAGATATATTTAATAGCTGTCCTTATGTACCTGTCTTAACTTAGTCACTTAGAAATTCTGGTGTTGAGAAAAATTAGCCTTACAGTAGTGAGAGGATATTGCATAATAAAAAAGGTTTTTCAAATATGGAATAAAATTTTGTTCACATGTGGTTTGTTTATATATATACATATATAATTTTTTAAAGCAAAATCTAATCCAGTATCCTGCTTTTTTCCTGTAGCTAATTTTATAAGTCATATGTGTTAATCCAGTGTTACGAGAATGTAACGCGAGGTTTTTTTCCCTCTTTGCAGTGCCCCAATGCCCTACCTCATTGGAATACATTTAAGTTTGATGGAGGTAAGTCTTTCTCACCATTTCTGAAACTATATATAGTTTTATGATTTAGAGCCAAGTTCTGCAAGCAATTATACATTCATTCATATGCTTAAAAATTAAATAATGCTGTTAATTTAGGAGTGCTGAGAGAACTGAAATTAAGCATACGTGATGATGTTAAATCTTAAGGGAGTCTTATTTGATCCCTTGTACTCTTGGGGCACACTTTCCGTTCAGTTCAGCCGTCAGTGACGAGCTCCCGTTGTGTTCCCCTCTCCATCCTGTTGCTTCATTTAATCAGTTTACTGCCTTAGTTTGACTCTATTCACAAAGGCAGAGTCGATATTAAACCAAAATGTTGACAGTTATAGTTCTCTTTTAGGCTTTTGCAGACAGATTGTAATTTTTTTAATGTTCAGAAGATCTGAAAAGAAGGAACTTGCTGTTAATGTTACCACAAAGCTGGCAGAAGCCCAGCCCTCGCAGAAAGCCTCACATAGAAACAATTCAGAGTAATTCATGTGACTTTTTAAAAACTCTAAGAGTGGAAATAGCACATTTGCTTTTGCTTCCAGGACTGGTGAAACAGTTGATGACTTTCCTCAAAAGTGTCTGGAGGACAACATAAGCTATGAATTTAGATCCCCATGAAAATCCTCGTCCTTATGAGCCGTGCCCGTTTGCTCCGAGGACGGGCAGCGCGGCCGCGCGCCGCGTGGGCAGAGGTTTCCCTGCCCCGACAGCACTGCCTCTCCGGGGCTCTTCAGTCCCAGGCGGCACTGAACGGCCGGGACTGGCAAATGCCCTTGAGGTTAATTGACTCACATCCCTCTTTTAGAGACCTGTGTTTGGAAAT
The DNA here is from genome assembly GCA_008711295.1 of Anarhynchus alexandrinus. Taxonomy (NCBI): domain Eukaryota; kingdom Metazoa; phylum Chordata; class Aves; order Charadriiformes; family Charadriidae; genus Anarhynchus; species Anarhynchus alexandrinus. Next base: position 53,570 of record VUYV01000195.1, on the reverse strand, counting down.
CTAGGCTCAGGGTTTAGGATACAATTTACAAAGCTGAGTTTTACATCACATAATGTAATGTGTATTTCTAAAATATTTGTTCTTATATTGTCTGTAAAAATGTGTAATTTCTCTGGAAATACTCATCGTCAAACATACTCTCCCACTAGGGCTGGTGTATGTGATAACGATCCTCTACGTCTTTGTGTGTTCAAAATCAGACTAGCGTGCTGTGTAACTTCCCCCTTTTCCCAGCGTCAATGTGAAGTAATTTTAGAAGTGGCTTTTTTCACGAGAAGCTAGATGGAATATGCAGGACCTCTTTTTTCTTTTTTTTTCCTTACCATCCTGGCTACAGATGACTTTTTTATGCCCTTTATATTGCTAAATAAAGCACAGAATTGCAGTACAATGTGTTAGTGAATAAGCAATTATTTTAAAAGTCAACATGTACGTTTGTTTGCACATCATATGCATATGTTAGAGGGGTTTCTGATAATTACCCTTGAATACTGCATAGACGGGACCAAAGCAATATCTAGGAAGAAACAGTCTAGCATATATTTTTTCATACTGATCAAGAAACTTTCTGCGCCGTATCTGTGCCAGGTAATCATTGGCATGCTTGTTACGGTACCTGTCTATTTGAAAAAGGAGGAGGAGACCTGATAGAGGATGGGATAATATCTCAATAGAGATACTTGTCAGCTTTCACAAATATTCTTGCTCACAAAGAGCTGAATGCATGGTTAGCCTGGCAATGGGTGTAGGAAAAAAATTAATAATTACACCTTGGAGTTGCTTTGCATGATGCTCGCTCCTGCCTGGCTGCATGAACCCAGCGCCTCTTCCTTTTGTCTCAGTTTTTCAGATCGCAGGGCTCTGTGGGCCTTCCAAACTCCATCTGTAAAAACTCAAAAAAAGGAGTTGTTCTTGGAGAAGCCAATTTTCATCCGTTATAGTAACTTGTGAAAAAATCTGTTGAGTACTAAATCCAGTACGGCTTTTGAATAGCCGGAGATTCTGGAATGCACACACACTTTGGCAAAGTACAGTTATTCAAAGTGCCTTATGAAATAAATTAAATAAATAAAACAAACTGTCTTCTCTCCTCCCTCTGCTCTTAAGGATAAATTAAATACTTCCAGATAGAAATGCATCTTCCAGCTAACTGTGCTTTTTCCATTGAAAAATAAAATAAAATCACACAGTGGGCTATGGTATCTGTTCGTTGGCAAGTGCTGCATAATTTCTCTGTGCCGTGGGCAAAGGAAAGGTGACATTTGTCAAATGAGCTAGACAATTACTGGTTTACCTCTTCGCCTGTTTGTGATGCTGAAAGCTTGCTCTCTTTGTCCTTTTCGTCATATACAGGTATAAAATTGTGTGTTTTATTTGTTAGAATAACAACTTAGTAGCAACAGCAGTTTTTTTCTCATGATCTAGCAGATACGTATTTTAAAAAATACGTGTTGATTTTTCTATATCGAAATAATTTTATGAACTACGACTGAAAACTACTGTCATTATCCAGTATTCATTTTTCACTAAATGCTGAAATTTCAGCAAATAGATCTTTAGAAGTGTTTTGTTAATCCACGTGTTCTGGTTTCAGGGTAAGGGATTAATTCCCAGTCTTCTGTTCAAGTTAAGACAGGTGGACTCTTTATCTACTGTAGAGCCCCAGGGGAGTAATTGCTGTTAGATGTAGGCTCACGGTTCTGCTCCAGCAGCTCCAATTGCAGAATTTGTCATTGTTGCGTAAATGTTAGTGGAAGCCTAAACTTGTGCAGAGGAAGCTGTGGTGTAAAGGGGAGGGGGAATTTGGAATGCAGGAAAAAAATAATTTTCTAGCTTTACTGTTGTTTCTGTGGGGTTTTGCTATGCCTCTCTTGGAATGGGTCCTCTGGAAGAAACAGAGCAGAAACGCTAATGATTTGAAACAAAATACACCCTCTCTCTTGCCTTGAAAGATTTATTTTTTTTTTTTAAAACTATTGTGTATCTTAAAGTTAGTTTGCAGTTTCCCGTGTTACATGGGGTCTCTGTGGAAGGAGCAGTTATTTTAATGGAAAATGACAAATTTTTCTTATGATTAAAATATCAAGCATATCCATTGACTGTTAAATCTAATTTGCTGTGACTGAAATGTTCTCCAGTGAGATAAGATAATCTCCTGTTATAGGTCAGAGGGCTCCAACTGATTTATGAGGGAAAATCTTGGTAGAAAATACAGAGCTGTGTTTTGTGCTCTTATTTTTCAGCTTTTCTATCATCACCTAGTTAGTCATTCTTTATAAGATTTCCATTTAGCAATCCATAAAGTGACTTCAAAGAAGGCTAAAAGTTTATAAGCTGTTGGATAGGCAAGGCTGGAGCTATCCCATGAATAATGGAACATGCTTACGGAACTAATTGAATTCATATTAGATGAAGATAAGTACTTAGTACTGATAAATATCGAGATAGGAAAACAAAACTCTATCAAACGGACACATCCCTTTCATAATCTCATTTTATTTTCTACCTGCCTACTGTATGCTGTTTTAGTGTTCAAATTATATTAAATTGACCTTTGTGTTACGAGTGGTGTCAAACTTAGCTGGCAGCCTTTTACATTTTGTCATAGTAAACGATTGTTTCAGCAACTGTTTCTGCAGCGAAGGTTATTAGTGTGATGGTGCTGATGGAAGAGGAATGCCCTTGACCTAGTAGACTACCGATTGGAATTTAGGCACATGTGGGTTTGATTAACCAGAGGGACAGTTCTGTTTAGCTCTCGGATACTGAGCTGCTGGCAGCATCCTCCTCTGGGCCAGGCTTCCAGCCAGGCGAGCAGCAATAACGCCCTAACTTATCACGGTCTCTTTGGGGCACAAACCCAACCTTTAGAGTTAGTTAAAGATTAGAAAAGTATTTCTTATACTCTTTTTCAATATTCCAGTCACTCGAGGACTCTTTCTGGGACTTCAGAATTTTAATTCTTGCAAGATTATCCAGAACGGATTTGTGGGTGAAACCACATTGCGTTTGTCAGAATGATTTTCTAACATTTTTCCTAAGCACAAAGTACAGTTGTGCATATCATAAAACCTATACGAGCAGATCTTGGTTTTATTTTAACCTGGTATGAGTAAATCTGTTCATGTTAGGAAATGAAGGTTCACCAAAATTCACGCAGTCTTTAATATGCTCAGACCCGGCAGCCGATCTCACTCTGTGTCGGTAGTCTCTCCTGTATGCAGACAGACGGATGGCGAGCGGTGGGTTCTGTCCGCTGAACCCCCCACACGTATTCTGGACACACTTTTTGGCATATTTACCTGGTCTTTTTCAGGTAGGCGTGAGGCTGCTCTGTTTGTGACCCGGTCCGATGATACGCCAGTTAGCATGCACGGAGTCTGAGCTAACGAACTCTGAGAAATAGGTTAGAGGAGCTCGGGCTTAGTCCTGACAGTGCCACGTGGTGTCCCCTTGCCGCAGAAGCCACTCTGAGAATTCATCGACCACTGGCATCTCCCAGCGGTAGTGTTAATTGTTAATTATATTCTTTTGATTGGGGTGAGGAGTAATACTTAGCTTTTTCCATCCATTTATACTTAGTAAATCACTGCCTTTTCTAGTTATAGCTGAAGAAATGTTGCTTTTTTACAGGGTTTAAATGAAGGGATTATGTATATACTTAAGTCCAGGTCTTAAAAACCTAAATGTAATTTCATCGCTCACAAATATTATAAATATGGCTGTGTGTGGTTTCAGGAGTATTGACAAAAAAGCATTTTAAAATAAGACACATTACTTACGGAATTGTCTTTTATCCAATTATTGGGAAAATGAAGATAACAACTGTGTTTTAATAAGAGATTCGGGGGGGCAGGGATGTTTGAGGGGGAAGTTCAAAGGAAAACAAATGCTGCAGTACCAGGTAGACTTACCAGTAATTCTAGGCGTACCAGTAAGAAGGTTTTTCTTCTGTTGTACAGTCGCCTCAGACCAGCAGTAGTGATGTTTGTCACTCAGTTGGCAACAGCTGCTTGTGATAAGGATCTCGAGCATCACCTGTACAGGATCAGGGTACCGCACGTCAAGGCTGGGAGATGGGCGGAAGAGTGGGAGATGCACGGGAGGGGGCAGCAGCCCACCTGCTGTGCCCAGATCAAAGGGCCGGGAGGTCAGGGGGCACATCCAGCTTAACCAGATTTGTCTGTTGAATAGCTATTTCAGATTGTAAATCTAAGGGTGATTTCATTAAGTCCTTCTGGCTGCTGTTGGGGCATGAAATAATAAAATTTTATATCCGTTGCCTTTCCTGCTTCTGGCAGCCAGATTGACACATTGTTGTCTGCAGTGTTGTGGTGTTTTTCTTAAGAAAATAAATGGAAACTATTAACTAAGTAGAGACAAGTCATTAAGCAAATGGATTTTAGACTTGCTGTGAATCATACTTTCATAATAATTTCAAATGTAATGTACAAACTAGCTACTAAAAATGTTAGGGTTTGTTAAGAGTTTTACCTTTCCAAAAGAATTTGTGGAAGGTACATTTTCTTTTTTCTGATACAACATTTTTTAATATGTTGATCACCTTTGTATCTGGTTATGAAACCTCACGATCAACTTGGTTGATGTTTTGGCACCAATTTAGCCATGAAGCTATGGAAACCCATTTTTTGCGTGGTGAGGAGGGTGGTGTTTGTTTTTTTTCTTTTTAAATTAACTATTCAACAAAACTGTTCATCTGAAAGAAGTTTAACTTAAGACTTTTTTATGGTAGGAAATGCAAAAGCTGCCAACTGTAGACAGTGATAATAAAATAACATTGAGTATAAGCTCATTTCAGTATTATTGATGAATGTTGCTTCTGGCATGTGATCTGAGTGAGGCAGAGGCGCACCCCTTAATACTTCTATTAGAACATAGTTTCTTGGAGTTTTTGCAAACTTTCACATAAAACATTTAAATTACTTCAAGTGTTTGGTTGCTTGTGAGCAGGACAGACGCACTAACTGCTGCTTATTTACTGACCTGGTGTTTAAGGCCCCCTGGAGTTTGTTTGAAAAGTTAAGAGATTTTCACAGTAAAGGTGCCATTTCTGAAATTTAAAGTGCTCTTTTCACCAGGAGATAAGTTCTCTCTGATTAAGTCAGTAATTCTTACTAAGCCATGTTTATAGAGGCCATAAACAATGGGTTCAGTGTGCTTGTTAAACCAGCTTTCCATACCTCTCCACTCTTTTAAAAAGAGACATTTAAAATAAAAGGCAGGTGTAGATGTTAGTTCGATTTGATGGTTTTTACATGATTAATTATGGCTACAAGTAATTCGGTAAGGATGGTTAAGAAAGGTTTACAGTAGTGATAGGTGATACACATTTTCACTGAATCACTTCTTTTGCCTCAGCAAATCCCTAGTCTGTAGTAAAATCAGATAAGGAAACTGTAATTTTCATATTTCCTCTTTGCTTCTCCACATTTTTTTTCAGCAAAATATGAACACAGTGAATATAGTCCGTTCCGTTTAACAGGTACCACTGTGTTTGTAAAATTTTGTTTAGATATTCAGGAAGTTGTGAAATATGGAATGTGACTGTATATAGCTTAGCGGCTGTCCCTTTGTATTTTGAGAAAATTACAACACCACGCAAACTGTACCTGTCACAATGATCTACATGGATTTGCGATTCATAGAGTCCAACGGTATTTAACGTGAGAACTGCGGTTGGATGCTGGGAATGCTTACTAACATTCCAACAAGGGAGTCAATACCTTTATTTCCAGGTCACTTGGGCTGATAGGTATTATGTTGAGCAAAAGAACCGTTCGATTATTTGAGAAAAGCCCTTATAACTATCTGATAATACCTATATCAAAGATTATAGTGAAAGGAAAGATGACAAAAACAAATAAGGATTAAGATGAACTGGTCAATCTGCATTTCTCTAGGATGAGCCACAATTGGACCACTGAAAATTTGTATTTTTTTCAAATGCATTGCAAGACAGATGCTATAAATCAAGTTAGTCTCAAGTGTTTTATTAAATTTTAGGGTTTCTCTCCAGGGAAATCCACTGTCTTAATAAAAATATTGAGAAGTTTTAAAGTAAGGTTGTGCTCTTCATGGTGTAAAGGTATAGCATAGCAGCGTTTAATCTTAACCTTCCTTTCGGATACGATTATTTCTGGGCCATGTGTGGAGATGATTACGTTGATCAGCATTTATAGTCCTCGCACCACAAGCAACATCCCTTTGCGCGGTAGTCCGTGGCAGACAGCCGCTGGTCACAAGCCTGTTCTGTGCTGCAGAAATGCCCGACGTTCTGCTGAAGGGAAGGTGCAAATTCATCACCAAAGTTACAAAAACACCCTTTGACGAGTTCAAGCAGGTTTGTTGCTTCTTCGGCAGGAATCAGGAGAAGGTTTTAATTCCTTCTGTCTTGTCCTACTAGCACTTGATTTTGACAAGCTTCTGGCTTTGGTTAAGTACATTGCAAGACCTTTTTGTTGGAGCTTTTAGACTCCTCTGAGTATAAGTGAGATTTTTAATTTTCTGAAACAGGAAGGAGCAAATCAGTTTGTCTGGTGCTTCCGGACTCCTAGAAGGAGCGAGACTCCTGGATTGCTTTAGCGTTTATCAGATGCAGCCAACAGAGTGACCTTTGGTGCCTGAAATGTGGAGGAAAGTACCTGGTTTGTCATGCAGTACTTGTGCTTTTTATGTGGAAAGCATTAAACGTAATATTCTTCCATTTAAATTAAGAAATTTCTCATGGAAGACCTGAACTTAAATGTCTACAAAGTGTTTTTTATAGTTGTTGGCTTTCCCCCCCTCCCCTTAAGTACACAGCAGTTTTCTTTATAGACAGAGGACTGAGCCTTGAAAACTGAAGGTAATTATTTAGACGCCTAAGGCTCAACTTTGCCATTGTTTTAGAGCTTTGGTTCCTTTCTTTTAAAGGAAACAATTCCCTCCACCCTGCAAAACCTTAATTAAAAATTGAGTATGTTTTTGTTCATTTTCCTCCTCAGTAACTTGCATTTGGTCCTACAGATAGGTATGTAGGTATTAAACGTTTGTTTACAGTGTCACTGGAAATTTCCTTAATTACCATATTCTATAGTTCCACTTTTTCTGATTTCGCATTTTCAAAGCTGTATTTGAAGAGGGCATTTAATATGTATGATTAGTCAGTCAAAAAAAAAAAAAGATTCAGTTCTCCTGTTAGTGGAAAAAGTGTTAAAATAAATATTTAAATGCTGCTGTTTCAGATCAGTGATTCATTTACTGTTTAAGCAGGGAAATAAAGTCTGATAATGTTTAAAATTGCTTAGATCACCAATACCTTCAGATACTTAAAGTCAACGGTACTAATGATCATTGTTTTGAGAAATAGGTTATGCTTTTCTCCTGTATGTCCATGTACTGTTACACATGATGTGAACACTCAAACTAGATTAGAGACGTTTCTTTCTCTCAATTAATGGGAACAGGATAAAAAGTTCAGACTCTCTGAGCATTAAGAGACCAGGATATGGTGGAGTTATTTTTCTCCTAGCTTTTTTTAATTTTAATTATTTATTTATTACCCCTCTGGTAGTGTCCATTTTAGTTACAGACAAGTTTACAACTGTGTTTATTAGAGCTGCAAAATTCAACCTGGAATTTGGAAAGCAGTTTCCATGCCTGACTTACAAGTCTTAACTCCCAGAAAAGCCCCTATTGATTGTTATTTAAATTAATTTTTAAATATAAAAAGATATACTTGAAATCTTGACTCAGCTAGAAACCACTAAATGTGCAAACAGGGTATCAGAATTAAGATAAACATTAGTAGAGGTGCTTGAAATAAATAATCTCACACAGTAACACCCTGGCTTCAAAAATTTCAGTACACACAATGTTAAGGACTTCCCTCTGCAAATTGCATGTTTATTTTTCATCATTGTGAAATGTGAATAAATAAAACAAATGATGACAGAAAGCCAGGAGTGTTGGTTGTTTTTAAAATGCTTGAAGTTTTGTAATGCCGCGATGTTCTGCCGTCACTTGTGTCCTTTATGCATAAGGTCTAACTCTGCATACTTATATTTTCCTTTCCCTTTTCTTGAATATGCTCATATTTAGAAAGTAAGAAACATGGCCCTGGAAGATGTAGTGATTCTTAATGTAGACACCAACACACTGGAAACCCCTTTTGATGACCTTCAGAGCCTTCCTAATGATGTGGTATGTATGAAATGATTTATTCCGCTATTCCGTTACTTAAAAGTGTAAATCCTTTTGACCTGTTCGGTCTGTAACTGAGATGTCTCATTGTGTTACTCTCATTATAAGAAAACTGCTTTACCTCAATTCTGTCCTGTTTCAAAGTGTTAAGCAATGTTTGTTTGAACATTTGCAGACATATTTTTAAGCCTCTTAATGAAAATTAGCTAATGCTCACATAAGCTGGAAATACTGCAACACCCCAGTTTGGGTTTTGGAATGGCAGAATCAAGTTTCATCTAAAGAGTTAGTCTTTTATAAGGGAAAAAAGATAAATGAAAACCACTCAGGTTATGGTACATCTGAACAGGAAACAAAAATTCAAACTTCTTTCTTCATGGTGTGAAAAAGAAGTACTATTTGAAACCGTTTTATCTATTCCATTAGGGAAAAAAAATCCTGCATTTTAGATAACTTTTGTTTTCAAGTGAACTTTTTTCCTCCCGTGACTTCTTCCAGGTGAGTTTTAATGAACTTCTGCATCTTATATCCTGAATTATGATATCAAATGGACTCCCTCATATTCAGTTCTAGCACTGCTCAGTGCATATAATTTGGAAATTACTTTCTTTCTCATTCAGACTTTTAATTGGTTATTGGTTTATTTTTTTAATAACTTGATAGAAAGTTGTATAAATACTTGATCTTTCCCTTTAATGGGACAAAAATACATCCAGCTTGCTACTTGCTGCTGTAATCATCTTCACCAAAGCTGAGAGGGAAGAGTGGTAAAGTGAGTAAGAGTGTAAGAAGCTATTTTTAAGTCAGAGGGGGACTGTTTAGGAGAAAACAGCAGGGGAAAATCTGGATTTCTTTTACTAGTTCAAAATAATGTGCTGACAGTTAGATCTATACCTTTTTATGTCTAGTTGAGAAATAAAATTGATATGCAGGGAGATCAATATAAGCTGGTGTGTTTGAGGAAAATCTCAGGTCATGGTGAATACCCAGTGCCGCCTCCTGTGACATCCCATCATTTCTCTGTGATCCGTGGTGTGATCCGTTCCTCGAAAACAGTGAGCTCTGCATAAAAGGTCCATCTTGATTGTGAACGTTTTGGCTTTAGTCAGGCGTTTACTCTGTAAAAGTTACTTCCATGAATTTTTCTGGCTTTATATAGTTTTTCATTTTGATTTCACTCCCAGCATCCAAATCTGCCAGCTGGTCATCGCTGGTGCCATTATCCACAACCCGGAATGACAGACTTGTGAATTTCATGGAATTATGTAAGAAATGTCTGGAGACAGTGAGCGCGGGGCCTCAAACATGTATATGATTTGTCAACAATCAAGTATTATATTAGATTTTATGAGACTTCATTAAAGGAGCTGTTGTAGGTGCACTGTAGAACATCAGAAGAGACTTCACCAATAAACACAGAACTTCAAGCTTTGGAATGTAATAAATTTTAAGAGACTTCCTTCCTTTCATTATTTACTTTTACTTCACTTTTATAACAGTAGAGAGTTGTGTTTTATTAGTTCAAATTTCTTGATTCAGTTTTCCTCGGGTCTATTTAAAAGCTACATTTTATCTTGGAGGATGTTTGGAGCATAGCAGAGGAAGTGCTGCCAGCAAATTCAATTAACTGGCATGGCTCACCAATAGCGTACGTGGTGTATTTTTTTTCACAACTGCTATATAAATACAGCTGGGATTAATATTTGTCGCAACAAAGCCTTAGCTTGAATCGTGTTGCATTGTGTAATTAATGTTTGGGATCAGTGTTTATGTCTTATTTAGCTTTGTTTCATTATTTTAGTTACCTAGATAATGAAGTATTCTCCTCTAGGTCTTTCCCTTTGCCTCAGACTGCTTAATATTTGGCTTTGACCACTAGAGAGCAGCTGCTCTTCTGTGCAAGAATTGAATTTCTGTCAGTTCTTTCATGCATCATGTGTTTGGAACTGTAAGTGGATCAAGTTGTTCATCTCAGCAGGGAGACTCTAAAGCCAATCCATTATACTTTTTTTCTTTTTCTTTTTTTCCTTTTGCTTCCCTGGGAGGATGGGGAGATTCTGGGACTGGGTCTCCCCACTGGTCTCAGTCTCAACAGATGCATTTATGATCTGAGAAACTAAAAATGTCTTCAAGTTTCGTGGTTGTAAATGGCTGTGATGTCAAACTATTCTGCCAGTTTTGCTACTTAACGTGAACAGTGAGCAATTCATGCACTGCTGAATAGACACAAAATTTACTTTGCTAAATTAAATCTGTCTATATTCAACAGTGAGGAGAAACATCTTCTGTGTGATGCACTCACCATCAGGTGATTAATCCAGTGGAAAAAATTTTAAAGCTGTTTTCCCCCTCTTCTTGAACAGCTTTTTTAATCAAGTAAAACAATGCCATGAAGTCCTATGATTATTTTAGAGCTTCAGGTAGTGAGTTGTGCTTGAGTTTCGTGAAAGTCATGTCGCTACCTAAACTGTTGATTCTCAGAAATCTGGAATGAACTATCCACTCATCTTTTACTCCAAGGATCCAAACCAACATAGGCTATAGAGAAATGCCTTTCCAGTTAACATTTGCGTCACAGGAGCTGGATAGCATTGAGACAGTTCCAGCAGAATCAGATTAAGTCATTTCTTTGCCCCGATTTACCTCAGCAGTACCTGCTAGCAGTCAGACTCCCCGAACTGTTCAGGTCAGGTCCCTGGAAATCAAGGTGTGCACTACTGCGTTACTGATTAACTGTTTGAAATGTGAAAAACTGTCCCTCCTTCACCTTCTGCTTCTGATCTGTTGCTGAAAATCTGGCAGCATGAGAACGCCCTGGGAAGTAACTTTCCTTTTAAAATAGTCAATATTAAAAAAAGAGATTTATTAAGGACTGTGATTACAATAAGTGCATCTGCTGCTGACAAGTCTCCTACACCACCGTCTGTGTTGCAAGGAATAGCAAAGAGGGGGTAGTAATTTTTTTTTATGCAACCCTTATGGATTTTTCATGTATTTCCAAATAAGTGTCATCTTCTAGTCTTAGTTGTAGTCAGAGCTTCATATTACAAGGAATAAAGCATAAGCTCGCTCTGTCAACTTGTAGTTTTTATTAAATGAAGCCCTGATGCAATGCAGTGTACTGCGCCAAAGAGATCTTGCGTATCTGATGGCTGTGAGAGTATTGTAAATTTGCATGGTCCTATGAATATCTCAGACTGTCAGTAATGTAGTTGTGGATGCTACTGTTGTCCATTCATTAACAAGTTACCACAAGTAGGAATCCTATGCTACTGCTTTGCACTTAGTGGGAAATTAACTGCTTTCAGGACAGCAAGAAGTACTAAACTACAAGTCTATAGCAGAGCCATTTTCTTAAAGGTGAATCCATTTTTATTTCTTACACTGTGTTTGCAATGGGATGTTTCTTGCTTTATTCATGTTGACAACTGAAAAGCCTTGGACCTAATTAAAAGAATTTCCACTAGCACCTTTACTGAACCATTTCATTATGCTGCATTGCACAGATTGCATTTTGAAACATGGTGATAGTTTAAATCTGACCTTTAAACCTGAACTGCCAGAAGTATAAAAATCTTCTTTAAAAACACTCTCAGGGTAGACTGCGTGTATATGTGTCTGTTTGGCTAGAAATAATCTTCATGTTGAGTGGTCACAGTCTTATTTTTTTAGAAGTATTACTGCCTCTTTGGCAGTAAACAATCACAATTCTGTTTGTATTATCTACTTTGTCTTACGTACTAATTTATTCCTGAGTAAACATGAATATTTTTTTCTTACCTGTTAATCTCTTTAAATACGTTGTTGTTAACATTTTATTTTTAAAAAAACTAGGACATGCCTATTGCAGTAGTCCTGATGGAAAGAGTAAAAGTGTGCATATATAAAATAGACATCCTACAGTGCTCAATTTAGTCTTAGAAGAGAACAAATGGTCTGAAAGCTTAAGGAATTAGCAAAATACCTATCAATATTCTACTTCTATACCAAATAGGGAAGCTGAACACAGAAAGGCTGTGACTAGCCTTCTGAACTTTTAGTTTGTTGTAAAACAAAGCATAGAGCCTTTTCCTTCTATATAGATGGCAAGTTCTTTATCTTCATGTGAATGTTTAAAGAAAACCACTTATAAAAATTTTTGAGAAGGATTTGGAAGTTACTCAGAGCCATAGACATTTTATTGCATTTTTAAGAACTACTGTTAAATGGTTTATATAAGTTAAAATACGAAATAAAGGCATCCTTCATCCTTACAACATCAGATTCCTTCAAACACGGAGAAGTGTGCTGTTCAGGTTTGAAAGTCTGATGAAGCTTTTACATTTTGAGAATAACAGAGTTCCTTGAGAGCCGTTATCTTGGTGAATAGGAGCGAGCTTATTTTATGGGCGTGATAGACTTAGTCCGTTACCAGGTATTATGTTAATATGTGCTTATGGGCTCAGCAGTGCATGGATCACTGGCATAAGCCACAGCATTCAGATTTATAAACAATGCTGGACACGCTCTTGCTTTTCTCTGTTTTACTAAATAACTGTAGTGAAAATCCTTCTACAACAGAAACTGCAGAAAATCTTAACTAAAAGTAAATCTCTTTGCAACTCTTTTGGTGAACACAAGTTTTCAAAGAAGAAAATGCAGTGCACAGTATGGATTATATATTTCACACCTGTATAGCCAGGCAAGGAGTCACTTTCCTGCTCTCCCCAAATGTGAGACTGCTGAGGGGGGAAGCGAGGGATGCGCTTACAGGAGGGGTAGGACTGAGCGCTCAGGAGCAGTTGGTCAGTAAAGTCAGGCTGCCGTTTTGCTGCCGGCCTGCCTCAGCAGCTAACCCTGAGGCAGAAGAAACTCATCTGGTAGATTTTGGAGATATGGATGAGGCCAGAGCAAGCTTTTGTTATGAGCTGCAGGATAGGGGGAAGGTCTTGAAAGTGAATTTGAACATTTGAACCGTCAGCTTGTATTTTCTGAGGTATTATTCATACTCTCAGAAAACGTAGTTAGTTATGTTCACTACAACAGAATCTGCCTACTCTGTAAATAATACTCCTAAATGTTTCTTGATAGTATGAAGTATATAGAGCTACCCTAATGGAGTTTTTCAGAATAGCATTTGAAAAAGAAAGATTTGCTAGTTATTGGAAGAATTGTTTCTGTTAAATTCATAATATGGATATTTATGGAGTCATTCATGTTCTTCTGCAATTCAAGATGACTGGGGATTCCCTGGCTTTCTGCTTTCCTTCTGAAATTGTGGCTCCTTCCTGTCTTCTGCATAAAGTATCTCATCAAACTCAGGTTTTACACGTGGCATGACCGCATCCTCTAAAAGCAGTAGTTGAATTTCTTTCAAGAATCAGTGCCCAGATTGTTGTTTCTGTATTGTGACGTGTTCTGTGAGATCTGTCTCAAAAACTTAGCTTGCCCTGGTTCTGTCTGCAACACCAAAAAATTGCTACTGACATAACTATTTGTTAATGATTTAACGTAACCTATAACCGTTGCAGCACAGGCACAGCAAGCTTGATGTTAATCTTTGAAAGGTTTTTTTATCTCCTTTCCCAGCTTGTGTTTGGGAAAGAAAAACACTGTCACTAACAATAATGTATAGATACACAACTTTACTTCAGTAGTTACTGAGCTCTAAGCACTAAAAAAGAGACATCAAACCAAGTCACAGCCTTCTTGTGTGTGCGAGAGATTCTGAAGCACAGGGAACAGTAATGGTTAATCCTCTAAAACGTTGGCCCTCGGTGTACACAGAATACAAAGAATATTCAGGTAACTTGGATCACAGTAGTTTTAACTCTGCCCGCACAGAATGTCTTTACTTGATATTTGCTAAGTTGTGGTGGATAAGTGTCACTGTGTAAATGGTAATGAGACCGTTAGGGCTGTGTTGGCCTAAAGTGCAGCTGTGTGAGTCCTGAGGTAACCAAAGGCCTCCACGGTGGAAGGGGGAGGGCACCGAGGGTCAAGAGGAGAGCCAGCCCGCGCACAGGTGGTTTAGATCTCTTGAGAAACAGGAAGAAAAAATCCCACAGTAGATACTGACCATTTTGAAGGACAGAATGTCGTTAATTTGAGACTTCAGGGTTTGTGTTCTTGATGGCACGGCGTGTCGGTGGCGAGGCGTTGGCGGGGCCTGCGGGGCTCTGTGAGGAGAGGCCCAGCCGAGCCCGCCGGCGAGGGCAACATGGCGGGGCGAGGGGTGAGTGAAGTGTGGGGAGGAAGGAGCTGCACGGAGGGACTGTTCCGGACTGACCCTGAGCCCCGTGTCCATCGCCCGGCGCCCCCTGGGGAGGAGGCAGGGAGTTGGGAAGGGAGGGGGGAAGCTGAGCTGGGGGAAAGCAGGGGGGAAGGTGTTCTAGTTTCTCACTATCCAGCTCTATTTTAATTGGCAATAAATTAAATTAATTTCCCTAAGTCGAGTCTGTTTTGCCCGTGATGCTAATTGGTAAGTGATCTCCCTGCCTTTATCTCGGCCCACGAGCTGCTTCTCCGTGTTTTCTCCCCCGGTGCTGCTGAGGAGGGGGAGGGAGGGAGCGGCTGGGTGGGTGTCTGGGAGCCGGCCAAGGGAACCCACCATATGCATGAATAAAACTCTCATTTTGTTATTTCGCATTAAGTCTCTGAAATAAAAGGGGATGTAGCCTTAAAAGGGAAAAAAAAACCCCAACACCTGTATTTGTGGCAAACAAATTTTTCAGACCTACAGAATTCGTTCTTAGCCTTGGTGGTGATGGGTGGCCTGATTATGCAGAACAGTTTCTCTATTAGTCTCATGTTTGAATTAATTTAGCTGAAAATCTTTCATGGATTCTAATCAAGAATGACACAGAACTTCATGGACTACCTTTAAAAGAGTACTCAACAGCATGTTAACAGTGGATTTTAAGTAGGAGGGAAGGTTGAAATGAAGCTTTTATTTTCCTATTGGTTTCTGAATAGAATCCACTCCTGGAGAAGCAAAACACCTTGAAAAGTAATGCTTTTAGAACTGAAAAATTCAACTCTGAACTCACAATGTCACTTTTTGTCGTAACTGCTGCTGTGGTTAGTGCATTTTTGATTTAGCTTTGCCCCAATGTGTTAAGCTTTGTTTGTGATATGAGAGTGATCTGGACCTGTTGTGTGTTTTCAGGTTTCTGCACTGAAGAACAGATTGAAGAAAGTCTCTACAACCACTGGAGATGGTGTTGCAAGAGCGTTTCTAAAAGCACAAGCATCTTTCTTTGGGAGCTACAGAAATGCCCTGAAAATTGAACCTGTAAGTAGGAAATTGGTAGGCATAAGATGTGAGTCTGCAGCTGTGGTGGGGAAAAAAGCTAACAAGAATTCAAAGTGTAGTATAACCTACTTTTACTAAGGTCAGCATTGTGGCTCTTTGGCTAACTAGTACTGACAATGGTGTTCCAGTTTCCAAAAAAGAAAAAGGTGCAACAAACATGATCAATCACACAGGGAGATAACTTCTTATGGAAAGGTACGGGTGTTGCTTGTTTCTGAAGACAGTTAAGTTAGAAGAGAGATTATAAAAAAGTATGAATTAATGATCATAGGAGACTAGTGCAGAGTTGACCATTTTCTTTCACTTGCAAAACCTGGGTATTCATTGCAGGATTTTTAAAGGTAGTAAAATATATACTACATTTTACACAATATATGATTAACGGTGAAACATGCAAATTTATGGAATTTAAGAACATAATACAATTAGTAAAGAAATTGCGATTTTACAAAATACAAAGAGTGTCTGGAGTTGTTACTATTGACGATAAATGTTCTGTTAGGGAAATTCAGTGTCTTGCTTCTGGTTCGGAGCTAATCTCTATTTAGCAACGATTAAGTGCCATCTGAGTGGGGGAAGGATTTTTCTGTACTTGATCTGGGGTTTTATTGCTTCTAGTGAGGCATCTGTTCCTGGCTTACTGCAAGTAGCTTCATGGACTTCAATACAAATCAGTCCAGCCAAATTAATGTATTTCCACATATTTTGTGACACTCTGGTTTTGCTACTGTGTACTTAGGGGGTTCCTGTTAAAGGATAGCCAGTTAGAGACAAGGTAGATAGTCTGAGGAACATTCAGGTGTAATTCATGAGATATGTCCCAGAAATATGTGGGCTGAAAAGTACTAACTGCAGAGTGATTCGCAGAATATTTAAAAAATATTCCATGTTCCCTATTTCTGACGCAGGGGGAACTAACACCTGTGCAAGTCAAATGCAGTGCTAAATCTCAGGGCAGTGTTCATGGGCTCATTTGAACTGGTGTTGTTTAGACCTCTGGCTGCTTAACAAGAAGGTGTCTGTAGAGGACAAAAAATTCTTTTGTCTTAATACCTTCATCTCTCATCTGCAAGCATTTGGAGGCAGAACAGAAAATGGGTGGTAGCAGTGGAGAGCTTGAATACCACTGGGGGATACTGAGATGAGTTCTGAGTGTAAGTGAGGAGGCTGAATGAGCGGAGTGAGAATGAAGGCTTACTGGTTGAGAAAGGGTGTTGTATTTTGCATTCTTCTGCTCTGTGAAGATTAATGAAGAGATCTGGTATGCATACAAGTAATAAATCTAGTTTTAATCATGATGTTAAGTGAAAAGACCACAATTTGGACTGCAGGCACGGTGTTTCTTGAGGTAGAGGATGTTTCTGTAAGTCACGTCTCTTCAGTACTACAATTTGTCTTACTTGTTATTTTTAAAGCCAGAAGGAAAAAATAGCTCAGTCTGATTATTATACAGTCCAGTTACCACCATCAGACAAGCATCATTCCAAAAATTCATATTCAGGGTTCAAAAATTACTTTTGAAGTCAGCATGAGTCCTTCTACATCTTACTGGGGGAACCTGTATATCGCGTGTGTGTAAAAAATAAATTGTATTGACTTGTGTATGTATGTCTGGGTGTAAGTATTGGGCTTTTGAAGCATCTAAGGTGAAATAATGAGAGGTATTCAAAATGTTGTCCGTAAAAATACCAAAATGAAACCAGCAAGGCACTCTGGCAGTAAGCCTCCTTTATCCATGTCAGGGAGACACTGACTTCCCTTCATCCATGCAGGCTTCCTTGTTCTCCGATGCTCCTCCCAGTAGTTGCCAGGCAACTCTGGGAATATTGGTGTATGCTTTGCCTGGATGTGTGCGTGAGATTAACTAGTTAAGGGATTTTTGAAGAAAATAAAAATTTAAATTGCTTTTCTGGAAATACCATCTGGTATTTTGAAGGCTGAATGTTAAAGATGAACATTCGAAATCAGTTGACAATGGCACACCCCTAGAAACTGCAACTTCGAGTGACAGCTAACCTGAGAAAGTAGGAGAAACTGTTCAGTTTGCTTATGATTCCTTCAAAGAAAGCTTGTAAACATAATTGCACGAATATGTCACAAAATCCAATTTTAATAATCAGGAAGTGGGAATTTTCAGGGCTTTCTTTTGCAAGTCCGTTTATAAATTAAAAATTTAATTTCTGATTATATGTTTCACTATTAAGATAGAGAGATAGATATAAAGAAAATTTGCAAGTGTTTCATGTGCTGAACATGTCAGAGTCAAATGACCTGCATTCTGTTTCCACTGCTGCCACAGCCGTCCTGTGAGGCACTGGACAGGTCACACAACTGCTTTATACCTCATTTCCGTTTTGGAATATGCCAACAGTGAATGCAATTACTGAGAGACTCTTGTTACTGTTAGGCGCTTAAAAATTAGTTCAAAAATCTTGGAAAACCTCATCTTAAGAAGATGCAGCAGAACTCCAAACAAGAGTGTGTGATGAGTAAAACAATTAGGAAATGTTCTTGCTAAGTTCACAGAAGAAAATGGGATTGTAATCTATTAACAAGGCATCGTAACTGGCAATTAGTAAGGCATCCTGCAATTTAAAGCCCTGTGTTTCTCTGTTGTGCTGTACTTCGAATGCTGCGCTTGAAACAGTTTTCTCTGCTCTCACATAATTCCATCTTCTACGCAGCAATTATGTTCATTGTTATTTCCTGTCAGCTGATTAGCTCAGTTTGCCGAGTTTGTGGATTATATACTAGCAGGTGTTCAAAGTGGTCATGATACGCATCTTCTCACATAAATACGGAGTGACAGGAATTTCTTGTTGAATAGTGGAAGAATATTAAAGTGTATGCAGCAACTCTTTGATTCCTCTCTATTGATGTATTAGAATCCACAAAGGCCACAGTGGATATCATAATTTCCTTTAAAATTTTAATGTCTGTTTGTAAAAAAAATTATTTTGAAACTGTTACTGTTGTAATAGTTACAAATAAAATAATTTTGGTACATCTGAGGCAAATAGAAAAGCAAATGGAAGAAATAGCTTCTAGGAAAATAACATATTTTCAAATACTTCCATTGTGGGGTCTTTTTCCTCTTATCACCTTCACATGTAAATATGGGGCATAAGCCATACTGAACATGATGTAGTTCTTTGCGTCTGACATCCCATAACTCAAGAAATGTGACTGTTCATTTGAAATTATTGATAATTAGGAAATAAATTCAAAGAAGCCGTAGCTTTGCCTCCTTTCATAGTTTTTGTCTCATAAGACAATTTAATTTCATAGATCATCTCATCTGGTATGAGTTGACTTTTTGGGATAAATGGTGTGAAGCTATTTTTCGTTATTCTCTGTAGACCCAGAATGTATCACAGAACAGACTTGAAATTCACATTATACTTAAGCATAGTAGGAGCTCTTATTCTGTTCAGAAGCATTTACTCTAAAGATACAAGGTTATGTGATGTATGTACGAACCAGTACACCGACAATGAAAAAGTCACTGTTGCCGTAAACTTTCTAAGGACTTCGGTAACTAGAACTTTTGCATGAAAAAGCATATCCAGATAATACAGTCTGCAAGTCTAATCATAAGATTTACTTAACAAAATAACTGATTCGTGTATGTTTCCTATTGTATATACGTTTTCTGTAGCTGCATTAAGCCAGATTTAAATGTGGAAATCTGTTACATGTGGAGACTTAGAGTCTCCACAAACCTCTGTTGCTATTAAGTACAGTAAAACACATTAGAAGGAGTGTGTTTACTTGGCTGTATTGAGGCAGATTATTATCTTTATGAATCTTACTGAAATTTTTAACAGTGACACCGATGTGAGCATTTTGTTCACTTGATTGACTTTTTTCTAAATTCCTGATTTTTTGCTGTTTGCAGAGGGAATGTTTTTATCATCTTCTAAATATTTAATTCACAAAATTAGGTCATCTTCAACAGAAATAGCTGTATAATTACTACATGTGTGCAAAGATGGTTTGTAGTACTTAATAGCTGGGTATATTGGTAACGGAGGAGGGAAATGAGACTCATTTTCTGCATCAAAGCTGTTGCCGGTGCACTTTCTTCTGCTGACACCTAGTGGTCAGAGACAGCATTTAATTGGTTTTCTTTCCCAGACAATCTTTGTTAAGGAACAAACATCCTCCCACCTGTGAATAACGGTAAGCTCACGGTGTGGGGCCAGGAGAGCAGTGGCGTGCGGGGGATGAGACCCCAGGACGTTCTGGGTTGAGGGTGGGGTGCTGGGACCGCCAGCCTGGGCGGCTGCTGCTCTTTGCCCTGCCTGGGGTAGGGGGGTTGGCAGCAGGCTCCAAGCTGGACGTACGGTCTTCTCAAAGGACAAGCTTTCTGTCTGCTCTCTGGGCACTCCAGTGAGCTCTGCAAAGGGAACTGTACGCTCAATACAACGTTTTCTAGCTTGACAGATTTGAAAAGCTTCTTTACTCGCACTTTGCTTTAAAATCTGTATGCTCTGATCACATATTTCTATTGCCACGTCCTGGTTCCTTTTGTCTCTATTTCATTGCTATAAATACACTGTAAGGTGAAAATTTCTGTGCTTATTTTTCTTTTGCAGTGCTGCTACATTTTGTGTGGATAATTAAGGGGGGGTAATTTTAACATTCATAACCCAAACAGGTATCATGATCTAAGTGACCCTGCGGGTAGTTTTCTCTCTAACTTTGCTGTTTTGCATTGATAACTTCTTATATGCAGACACTGTAAAATTCGGTGTCTCTTTCACAGCACAGCATACACGGTATGCTGAGGTGAGAGGTACATGTGATGCAGTGTGAGCTGAAGTAGCCCGTTTTATTTCTGATACACCACTGCGGAGATGTGTCTGTGCACGAGATTCTGGTGTTTGTTTGGGTTTGCATCAGGATCTCCTGGTTTGTTTTTAAAAGGCTGATTTAGTTGTTATGGACTTATTAATCTAGTTATTAGGGTAATGAATTCCGCATTCTTTGTAAAATGTTTTTGTGTGTGTGTGTATTGTCATATTACCTAAATCTAGTCCTTCTTCTCATTTATAAAATCCGTGTAAACCTGATTTGGGTGGATTGTGAATATGCTAGATATTTGTAATTTCCATATTTTGTGCTGGATTTATACAGTTGCAACACCTGTGAGTATTTCCAGTACGTGCCAGTCTGTGCCAATGTCTCTGAGGCGGTGAAACAATTGATATAGTTGTATTACTTGTGGCAAGAACTGTATTCCTTATTATTTGGCTCATACCATCTTCTTGGGGCCTGCCCAGCAAAATCTTCCATTGCTTTGCTCTCCTTGAGAGGCCCTTCTTTCTCTTGGGGAATGAGCTGGAGTGAAGCAGTAACAGTGCTGTGATCTTTGTCCAGGGCTTAGGGGTGTCACTGGTTACTTGTTAAGTGCCAAAGTTTACGCTGTTTCTAAACAAAGTAAGCCTGAAACTAGTGGGGGGAAGAGTGTGAATGGAGCTGTGATGGCATTAAAAGTGTAATTAAATTGTTTGTGAGGACACGAGAAAATCAATGTCAAAATGAAAAAAATACAGGAAAATATGACTTTATTTTTAGTGTTTTATTATTGATTAATACTTTATTAAGGGATTTTTTAAATTTATTTTTTAAATTGAAAACTTGCCTTCAGCCCTGGAAGGGAATGGCCAGTAATTGTCACTGTTTGCAGATGCCTTGAAAATAGTGTTGTTCTGTTTGGTGATGTTTCTCACGAGAATGAAACTGTTTGCCTCCGTCTCAAACTGAGGAAGTACATTGTTGTAGTTTAAAACATCCCCTGTTTTTCAATTACATAAAACATACGGAACAGTAGTTGGGAGCTTACTGAAGCTTTAAGATGCTAATGATGAAATGAAACCTTTTTAAGTAACTACTGGTGGTGCAGTGGTTCTGATAGTGGATGGTACTTTTAGTAAACTGTTGTATTATGTACTAATATGATACTGTAAAAATTTCTACATAACCTACATCTTTCAGGTGGAACTAGGATCATAAATATTTATTGGTACTAACTTGAATGTGTTGGTAATTACTGATAATAAATGAAT
The DNA here is from genome assembly GCA_008711295.1 of Anarhynchus alexandrinus. Lineage (NCBI taxonomy): Eukaryota > Metazoa > Chordata > Aves > Charadriiformes > Charadriidae > Anarhynchus > Anarhynchus alexandrinus. The sequence goes on along the minus strand of VUYV01000195.1, from coordinate 32,003 downwards.
CTCTTCAATGGAGCATCAATTAATTTCTTTTATGTCTTCGTGATTATTCAATCTTATTCAGGTTTACTAGCCTGAGCGGCCATTAGTTGTATAACTGGATAATTTCTGATTAACTTTAGTTGTTCTGAAATGATTTGGTTTAAATTTAACCTAAATATTCTTTAGATGCATCCATTTAAGAGTAAACAGAAAATCTTGGAGGATAGACTCAAGGTACTTTTCTACTTCCACATTTTCTATATGCTTTCATTGGTGAAGTTGCTAACAACAAGTTAGTGGACAACAATGTGTTTAAGACATTACAAAACGTTTTCTAATCTTAATATGAAACTACGATTGAAACTCATATATGCATTATATATTCCAGTTTTCAGACTGCTTTAGCTGAACTACACCAGATATATGTATATATGGTTTTATGTACACGTTGTAGTTCTGTTGTCCTGTCAAAGCCTGCTGATTTATATTTGGATTCTAAATAAAGAAGACAACATACTACTATTTTTCATAATTGTAACTTTGATACAGGTTTTCTCTTAATATGATGCAATTTGAGCTACAGCAGGGGAAAAAGCCATTATGAATAGGAGGAAATAAAACGTTAACTTTTCAACAATAACATTCAATTCAACTTAAGGAAGTAATGTAATAAGCCTTTTCAGTTTGTGGTTTTATCATACTTCCAGAACCATATAGGGACATCTGGGGGAAGTGTAGGACATTATTCTTTCATAAGGGGCGTATAATTAAAAAAAAGTGTCGCCTTTATATTTCCAAGGTCTTTTTTTTTTTTTTTTTTTCAGAAAAAAGTAAAAAACTTTCCTGCCTTTGCACAGTAGTGTAAAGACATTTCTGGAGAATCCTTTTATCCCCTTGTTCTCTTTTGACAGTTTCTATTATCCATTCTAATAAAGATAGCACTTGTTTGATTGTCCATGCTGCAGCCGTATCCATACCTCTGGAGATGCTGGTGCTGACCGCTGCTCTCTCCTTTGGGGTGAGCTGGCCACAGAGTCCTTCAGCATCCGCAGGGACGCAGCCTGCCTGATCCCACTTACATCAAGTACCAACTGCAGCACTCGGTCTGTAAGTCATTTTTAAAAGGCATGCACCTGCATTCTGGACAGGACACAGCTTGTCAAGCATCCATTAAAAATTAATGTTGTAATTTCCTGCATTTGTTGCAACCTCTTTCTAGAGAATCTGTTAACAGCTGTTACTATTCTTGGTATCGATACACTGGTGCAGCCACTGAATTGCTATCTTACTTGTACAAAAGTAAATATTTTTCACAAATCCGCTTGCACGTGGCAATTCCCTCCTATCCCAGGATATTATGTTTAACATCTCATCAGTCTTGGTGGAGTTGTTCCTCCTGTGAGCTCTAAATTGGTTCGTACTATCCAGGGTACTGCAGTAACTGATGAACTGAAGTATTCATGTTGCTCTGGCATCGTCTGTTTGCTGGCCGAGAACTCTGTGCACTTTATAGGTAAAGACCAACAGCTTTCTTTTGTTTAATTCATGGCCAAGGAAGGTACAGTTAAGATTAGTCCCACAGATATTTAGGTCTCCTACAACAGTGGGAGTTTCAAAGTGTTTTAAGAGGACAGTTTCCTTACCCATTTTAGGTTTTTACACCACTAAGGATTTTTGCTTTACAGATTCATAAGTAATACCATGATAGCAGTAACACAAATTGATACGTTTCTCAGGAAGACGTTGAAGTGGCAGTGTGATGGCATGACGTAAGGCCACTGTATTATTTTATATCAATCCCTTGCCCAGACTAACACTATGAATTCCTTTAACAATTCCAGATCCATGAGATCTGAGTGGGACAGAAGTCAGAAAAGAAAAGTAGCTGATGTGTGGTGCAGAGTAAAAAAGCAAATGCCGGATGAGTCCAAAAAGAAATTTTGTTGGGATATGTGTGCAGTAACATAAAGAAAGTGCATGTTACACACTGGTGCATAATTCATTTTGAAGAGGCTTTGTAGCATTCAGTGCTTTATCTACTATGAAGTATGATTGTTGCCATGGTGAATTATTTTTTTAAGTTATTCAGTGGAAGAGTAAATGGTTGTTTCCAACTCCCAGTAATTGCCTCATCCCAGTTACTTCCTCTCCATAGCCATCTTTTGCATAGCTTTTTTTTTTCTGCAGATATATTTTAAAGGTATACATTGTATACAGAGTAGATCCTTCCCTTTCACCAGAGTTGTCTTGACAGGTCAGAGTTTTAGGAGTATTTGTCCATATATAGGAAAAACGAAAGAAGATCACTAATGCTTATATTACATGTGTGCAACTTGTTAAAAAAAGCCCAAAATTGTAGGGAAAACAGTGAGCAGAAGCACATCAAGTGTTTTACTTGCAGTTTTGTTGTGCTCCTTTTAAAGTTAGTGCTGATGTATATTTAATAGGAATTTTCTCCCACCCAGTTTTACTTTTTTCCTGTTCAGTTGCTGTTAGCTCTCAATATAAGCCTGTATAGACAGTCTAGTAGTGCCTAAATGATGGTAATTTCTGAATCTCATCCTGATGACTTTACTAACAGATAGGAGTAGACAATGACAGTGGCATTGACAGTGACAGTGTGTGAAACCTGATGTTTGTATGATAAAAATGGAGATCAATTGAATTTCTGTATATTCTGGAACTGAAAATTAAGACTTTTTTCCTAGTGTGAAGACTCTGTGTTTTGTGGCATTTTGAAGACCCTAGTTTTCAACAGTCTCACTTAGAATCTACGGGTAACTATTGTTATGCTTTACTATTTATGGAAAGTGTTCTAGAAGACATACTGCCCAGAATTCAAAATCACTGACTGAAAAAGATCTGCTGGGGAAAGACAGTTTTGTTTGTTTGTTTTCTGCGTGGTTTTTGTTTTCATTTCAATCCTGTTGCTGTGTTTTGTCTCTGAGCATTACAGTTGCTATAGACAAGTTTCAGCTTTTGCTTTTGCTGGTTTAAACCTTAAAAATGGTTCTTTTTCTAACAAGCATTTACTGTTCTTCAAAATGCATTTAATAACCTTCTTCTAAGTCTGTTGAGATACACATATGTTAATGAAACTGAAAAGACATTCTCTTTAATCTCTTATAGCAGTCTGTTATGTAGTAAATAGAATTGTTTTGTAATTTCCAAACTGTTATAAGACACTGTGTTGTATAGTTCTCTGTGCCAGGGGGAGAAAAGTAAGATTCTGAAGGAAAGGTAATAAAAAATAGTAATTGAGAAAGTTAGCATGACCCTCTGCTGAATACGGCATTTCTGCCATAAAAGACGCAATTAAACTTTCCTGTCCATCATATGTGTTAAAGTAAAAAAAAACAACAAACAAACAAAAAAAAAACACAAAAAACCCCCAAAAAAACACAAAAAAACCCACCAAAACACAAAACCAACAACTACAACAAAAAAGCAAAACAAAACCCAACCAAACAAAACCCAGCATGGGAATGGTTTTGTACTTCAGTCTAGAAACATTGCCCAAAGTTAAGGGGTGGTGTGCGCTGCATCTTGTAGGGCACTAACAGCAATAAGAGATGAAAAGTTAAGTTCCTTTGAGTGTGGTTTTCAGAACGTTGATGTTCACAGGACTGCTCTTGAGATTATTAATGTATTACCTGTTTCATGCTGACATTTAAGGTTTTCTGGTATCTTAGTTTGTTGGAAGCTGTGAGCAAGCTGAAGAGAAGTATCTTGCATTTCATTGTATAAGTAACTTTGCAGCCTCCGTAGAAACTCTGTGCTCAGCCGCGAGACTGGATAGGGTCACTCTCTGTGCCTGCTGCGTCGGGGCGGCAGAAATAAAAGTAGCTTTGTTCAAAAGCCTCCAAATCTTCCTATTACCAGGGAAGGTTGTACAGTGAGGAGCAGCTCCGTGATACTTCAGCTTTACTGTGGAAGGATTTGTACATTCAACTGATAAATTATTCGTCTGTGCCTTTCACACCTGATTCTCTGTTTTTTGTGCTATTTTATATATTTGGTTTTGTTTCTTCTCAATTTGTTTCAAGCCTTTGTTTGTGTGTTTTAAACTGACTTTTGCCTGTGTTTTTATTGTGTTTTCTCCTGATACTTCACTTATAATTGAGAGTGCACAGCCTCAGCAAGCAATGAAGCAGTGTGCAAATGCCTCCATGCAGGAAAAGTTGAAGATATTTCCTGAACTAATAAAGCGCAGGGGACTTAGAGTAGAACAATGAAGCAAGTAAACAAGCACCAAGCATCAAATAACATGAGCGTTAAATTCAGCTTCTATGTAAGACACTCAGTGACTGTGTGTTTTTTAAATGAGCTGTGAATGAATTGCATTTGGTAGTAGGAAAAAAACCCAAACAACACACACAGCCCAAAAAACCCACTGCAAACCCCCACCCCAAAAGACCCTTCAGGCGGGTAGAGAGAGTGCCATTTACACTCTCACTCGTATGAGCAGCTGTACAGTTGAACAGAAAGTATTACTTCCCTGGAAAGAAGATGGTAGAAGAGATTTTGGTATTTGGATTTGAAAAGTAGACTTCAGTAGCAGGCGAACTTGATGAAATAATGATAAAAATTAGAATATTTAATCATGGTAGGAACAAACTAATAGAGCTTCATGATAGAAAAGTCATGCCGCTCTGGTCTTTCACCGTGCACATTATAGATTGTGTACGAGTTGGAGCATATAATTTGTACTCTTACAGTACAAAAAGAGTGAAGTGAAAGGCAGTAAATCAAAATTACTTGTAATGATTTGCGGAGATGGGTGATAGAGCTCATACAATGAAAGCCTAAAATGCTGTCGGGTTAAAGAGAGAGTGAGACATTTGTATGCATGACATAATTGACAGTTCAGTTTGATTGCTTTCCATGGCAGCATAGGAGACCTGCTAACATTCGGAGTTGTGCTTTTCTTCAGAATCACGTTGAGATATTCTGATACTGCCCTGGGGCTTAGCAAAATCACATGGGAATGTCGCTTCGGTAGCGTGCTTGCTGTCACCTTGATTCTTCAGTCCTGGGGAGGGATGGGGTACCGTTTGCCTGGGCATTCATCTTGTACTTGTGACTTGCTTAAGGTTTCTGGAAAGGGGAAAATATGGAAGGGGACTAAGCCCCTCTTCTGGTTTGGCTCTTGCATATCATCAGAGACTTGGGCAACTTTTTTTCACAAATATGTTGATTTTGGTATGGGCAGAGTGTTAGTGAAAGATAAATTCTGGCTCGTGACCGAAGTGCTATATAGGCAAAAATTAATTTAGCATTGAGGACCATCTTTTTCTTCTTTCTTCTGTTTTGGGCAGCACAAAAATGTGAATACTGCAGAGGGCTGATAAATGCGTTGTTCTTTAAAATACGTATAACTTCAGTCTAGGAAAACATCAAATGAAAAGATTCTGTCTTTTCGTATCTTTTTCTAATCTAATTCATTGTTTTGTGTTCCTTTCACTCAATGAGTAGCAGCTTTTGGCAATGACAGATACTCTATTGTGACTGAAATATGCATTTTGTAAGTCATAACTTTACTTGGTATTTAAATAAACTGTGTATGTACAGCGTGCAAGATTTATGCAGAACACAGCTGGAGGTATTCTGCTTAGAATTCCTATGGTTTAAAATGTCTCTTTCAAGTTTGAAAATGTGTTGTGAAGTAGATACCATTATGATAATTGGAAGTTCAGCTTCTCTGTCTTGCTCTATTATTTTTTTTGAATACAATTAACACATCACACACACTTCACCTGGTCTCTCCTCATTTACCTCTGACACTTCCTTGATATTTATTTAGAGACATGTGGTGTCTTTGCTTTGAACTCAATAGTTGGTATATTCACTAGATTTTTTTTAATAAACATTTTTCTCATTTAGAGATATACAATTAGTTTGCATTGTTAGAGAAAAGTATACATATTGATGTCAATTTAAGTCTTTTACTTATTTGTTAGATGATCAGGACATAAATTATATAAAGATTGTAGAGAAAACTGTGATTACTCTCAAATCAAAATACCTGCTGAGAAGTTGCAGAAGCAGCTCATTTTATTATGGTTCTCACGAGGGAACAGTACAGAGAAGATATGCAAAAAGCTATCTAGAGAAAAATTTTTAAAAAATATGAATAATACATTTAATTTGAAATTGGTTTTTTTTTTAAGGTAGTGCAAACATGAAGCACAGAACTCAAATATTTTCTTTGAATTAAGCTTTAGTCTTTCAGATTCAGCAGCAATGCTTTTATTTCTGAAAACAAAAGAAAGACATTACTGTTTGTTTTAAAAATAAAACCAAATTATTAAACTGAACTTAATAAAATACTATTTTTTATATCTTATATAGTTTTTATATCTTAAATAAGGTATGTAGTGTGCTGTGTTATAACATGTATAAAACTATTAGCAACGTAATGCCAATATCCTCCAGAAGATGAGAAATTGATATGAAATATTTTTTATAATTTTGGAAAAAAATAAAGTATCCGACAGATCAAATTTTAGTGATACCACAGGAAAAAAGAGTATGAAAATATCATAATACTGTACTTCATTTGTGGAAATTAAGTTTGGAGTTTTCCTTTTCTTTTTTTTCCTTTTTATTTTAGTTTTAGGAACACTCCTAAGGCTTGGAGGTTTAATAAGGAATAAATCCAAAATTCAGTCTAAGCTTGATCCTGATGATAAAGCAGGAAATAATTCTGGATTATTTCATTAATTTTAGCTGCAGTTTGGAATGAACTGGAGCTATGGTTTTGTCGAGTTCCGGTTCGCTGTCCATTCCTGTGAAAGCTGTTTTCCGTAATATTTTCAGTAACTGTATTACTGAGGATGTCTCATATTTGTAAATTAGTTTATTACAGGAGAAGGGTGTCATCTACTGAATAAGAATTAATTTTCTTTCTTTTAAAATTTAATTGATCAACTCCAAGCTTTTCAGGTCCAAGACTCCATATAAAAGTTAAAAGCTGTTTAGAAAAAAATGGAAAGTAAGCTGTGACCTTGAATGTGTTTTATAGAAAGCGTGATTTTTTCCTTACGAACTCTCCGAGTTCTCGTGCATTGCAGTCTTCCTTGTTCCTGCAGCACCAGTTAGCTGTGAAATGGAAATCCCCACAGTGTGAAGGGTTCTGAAATGTTGTCCACAACAAAGGAAGTGTGGTTGTGACAAAATACAAAAATGAGGTGTGTTGGGTTGCTTCACCGTATCCATCACCATGGAGAGACCCATTGTTCTACAGTTGCATCTTTGCTGGGTTGCTTAGGGAATGGCATGAGGCAGAAACCATTAGAACGGGGCACTTATAAAGGAGACCTATATCGCAATAATGCAAAAGGAAATCAGTGTTTTCTGTTGAGATACCTTGGGCTTGGACTTCCAATTTTCAAAATGCACATTTAAAAATTACCTCTGTAGAAAACTACTTGGAAGACTGTATTTTTTTAATTTTTTTTTTTTAATGAAATCATTCTGTAATAAAATATTTCAAGTACTGGTTAAGCTGTAAAGCTTAGGGCTGATAAACAAAGCATCTGAAGCCAAATGGCCCCTTAGCTAACCCCAATTAAAATAAAGATTTCATTGCGCTCTGTCCTGACAGAGAGGGAACATATTGTTGCCTTTAAGGGAGTTTGGTTTAGTTAATGAAAGAATTTATTTCATTTTTTCAAATACAGAACCTAATTAAATAAGTTTCAACTTGACTTGTAGTTGAGGACATTTTAACTCCTTAAAGGTTACTTTTGTGTCCAAGCATAGCTCTCTTTTGAGTAATTTCTGATGCACTATTTAGTTTTGTGATTTATATAATAAGAAATTTTATAGCAGATCTCATGTGAGTAACTGTATGCCCGTTATATATATATATACACATACATATATTTTGTTGATTCTAAAAGTGTAAAACTTGTTATTGATGTTACTCTCTTCAAGCATCCTTTCTGGCATGAAGTATTACTCAGATAGTAACAAACACAATAACAATAGATTCTTAAAAGTAATATGGAAATGAAGGTGGCATGGTTTTGCTCTGAATGCACTTTAAAAGCTGTAAAATGATATATGTACATTGCTTACTCTTGCTGTTCAATGAAAAGGAAGATATATCAAAGAATTATTTTTGGTGAAGCTCTCCAAGCAGTAGTTAAAATCCGTATCTCTAGAATGTTTTTTCTTAGAGAGGATTAATGGTGAAAATGAAAGCGATTTGTAAGGATTACAAATGTGATTAGTTTGCTTTTCTTCAGTATCCATCTGTACTTGTATAGATAAAGTTCATCCCCCATTTGTCAACTATTAATTTATTACGTATTCTTCACTAAGAATATATGAAAAATAAAGAACACCTTTATCTACAGATGTTTTATTATTATTATTATTATTTTATACTTGACACTTGAAGGCAGTCAAAGAATGGGAAAGCTGTTGCTTACCTTAATTTCTTGCCTAAAATTTAAAAAAATGTTAAATGGCTGCTGTGTCTCTGATAGTAAAATCATGTGAGAAGAGTTACAGTCTCTCTTGAATGATAGTGAATAATGCGGTTTGGCTGTGTTGCTCGTACTTTGTCAATGTAGTAACTAATTAAAAGGACCTAACCAGCATTAGTTAGAAAGTGATGGGTTCTTTTAAATCACTTGTTACAGAAGCTGAATCTAATCAATGAAGTTCATGCTTAAGGTAAATGATTTTTAGTTGTAACAGGTATGTAAATATTTCCCCAAACATATCTATGAAAATATAAATACACATTGTTTTTTAGCAGTGGCTTTCCAATTAATAGGGAGGGCTTCTTGATCAAAATTTTAAAAACATACTTATGTTGCGTCCCCTTATTTGGGGATTTTAAGATAATTTTTGGAGTATGTGTTCTCTTCCAAGTGTCACTTGGTTATACGTTCTCCTTTACATGTTGAATAAATTGCATTCCAGCTCTCTTAAAATGAGCGTCCAGGGTGAGCAAAGAAGCTGTCTCTGGTAAAGGGCTATTGATTTCCCTAAGTCAAAGTCGTTCCCAAGGCTTTTGACTACTTTTGCTTCAGGTCTGTGTGACTCCAGATTTGATTGTTACCTTCAGCTATGGAGGTAAATGATAGTCAAAGAATTTCCACCTGTGTGAGGAAATAAATTAATTTTATTTACAGATAAGTCACAAAATACTTAATAGTTTGGGACAGGCTCATGGGCGCTTTTTAGTTGAAAAAGAGTTCTTTAATGTGGGTGTGAAGATTCATGAAATGAAAGACTAGATGGTACTGGAGTCCTAAAAATCTCTTACAAATGTTACAGACCTTGAGATAACTGAAACGCAGTGCTGTTCTTTTCTGTGAATTTCTGTATATCATTATAAAAGATGTGTTTCAGAAATCTCAAGAATAGTTGCCAAACATAACCAAAAATAAAGCATCGCATCTAGCCAGAGTTCTAGATATGCTCGCTCTGCCCTAAAGCTATGTTTCCCATCCATTATCTTGTCATAGCTTATTGTGCTCAATTTTAATTAAATTTTAATGGCAATTTTGCAGTCATAACTGACATGAAAGTTTTCCAAAGACTATTATACCCACAGGATATTTCCCTTATGTGTTTTTCTTGTTTCTTGTTTTTCATCTTGTCCAAATTCTGTTCTTTGCAAAAGTCTTTGGTGACGGAGAGCATGAAACAGAAAATGGAGAAAATGGTATAGGGACTTCACTGTATCAGTTTCCAACCAGAAGTAATCAATTGCATTTTGTATTCTTTGGGAACGTTGATTTTAATAGTCATATAAGTCTTAAAACCTGATATATTTGATAAAGATCTTGGGTTTTATTTAATTTTACTTATGTTCAGTGTAGTGTATACACTGAGTATTTTACATTTAAGTTTCAACATACAGATGCTGAATCTTTAAATAGGAAAACTACTTTTGCAACGCTGCAACCTGCGGTTCTTGCTTTTCTGCCTTTAGGGGTATTGTATTCACAAATGTTATGCACAGGTTTTACTTTGATAGCCCAGAATCTGAGAAGTCACTTTTTATGCTTAAAGAAACCCAATACAACCATCATTGGCTCATCAATCCTTATTGCTGCATAGGAAGCCCTGTAATATTAATTGGTTGTCAAATCCCCAAGAAATAATGGATTAACGCGCTTGATCATAATGCCCTGCTCAGAAGCTGAAGTTCGCTGATGTCCCCAGCCTCTCTATTTAACGCAATTACAGATACGCATTCAGGACATTTGAGTGGATTGCATTTCATTAATACGATTTGAGCAGACAATACTAAGTTGCTGTTGGGCCCGCTCTGACAGCTAATTACTGAAATGAAGTGTGTACATGGCTAAGAAACAATGGAGCACTTGTCAGGAACATTAAAACAATGCAGAAATAGTGCCAAATCTTGGAATCACTCCTCTGAACAGTTTTTCTTGCCTCTGCAGACCAACCTTGGGACATATATGATTGTAGTGGTGTGTTACACTTTAGGGAAACAAAGTTTGTTACCGTTGACTAAAATGCAATATAGTTTTGTTTTGCCCTTTTCTCTGTTTAATTCAGATGCTTGTATGTACTTACCCTGATTGCTAAACACGCTTACCTCTTGCTTACAGACATCATTGCACATTTTCCCCCATGAAATGTCTCATCTGGTTATTTGAATACCGGAGATACTGTGAATGTCACACATTGTAATGTTTGTAACATTATTTACAGGAAAAGCTCTCCCTGACAGTTTGAAGGAGGAGGATGGGGAGTGAGTTATCATTGTCTCTTCCAGTACAAAAAAACATGGGCAATCAATGAGGTTTGTAACAGCAAAGGTTCGAAATAAACGAGAAGGAGCTCTTCTTTGTACAATAAGTAGTAATCCTGCCAAGCACTTCATCAAATGGTACTGAGGAAGTTTATTGGTTTGGGGGAAGATTGGAGAGATACTTGGGAGAGGCCTCTGTTGGGGTGTATTTAATACAAAAGCAACAGCAGACTCGGTAGATTTCTTGAGAATGAAGATCTTGGTCTGATAGAGTCTGAGGGGAGAAAGAACATTCAGGCTTTCTGCCTTCCTGATCTTTCCTGACCATCTGCTATGAGTACCTTGGAGACGGAACACCGGGCAGCTGGACTCTTCATGTGAGCAGTTATGGCCCTTGTGTTCTAAAACTGGGGGCTTCAACTCTTCTCTTGTCATTTTAATTTTTTTTTTCTTTATCTTATATTTGGGTATCAACCACTGGGAATGACTTGTTGCTAGAGAATTGTGGAACTTGTCATAAAGCAAAGTAAAAAAGAAAAAGCAGGAACTTGTTTCAGATGCTGGGTGGACAAGGCTCTCCCATCCCATCTCCATTTCAGGCATTCTGACGTGGTTTTGGTAAGTTGACTTTTGGAAGAGATGATGTTTCTGTTTAAGAACCTGTGCCACACCTTCGGCATCGAGCACATTTTATACCCATCTGAAACCTTCTTGCGCACGTGTCATTCTAGAGTAGAAGCGGCAAAAGCCACAGTGTGTTCAGTACTGGGGAAGGGAGCTCATCTCGAGGCTTTTGCAAAAACCTGTATTACCCAATGTGGTTTTGTCTTTGTGATGTATCTGCAGAATTATTAAAAATAATATGATGCTGGCTGCGAAGCATTTTTATCATCCAATTCAACTGACTTCTGTATTGTAAGAGAAGGTGCTAGTTATTATTGGAGATTTTTTTTCTATTGATGTTAAGAGGAGTCTTGGATTACCAGTGTAGTTTATCTTGATGCGTGCATCCATATCCCTGATTATAACGAGAGCCAGTGCCACCTCGGAGCAGCTTGTGTTATTTAATCTCTGCGTCTCCAAGTCCACAGGTAACATGGAGACGAGAGTTTGTGTTAAAGACACTTGAGCCTTTATTACCTCAGTGGTACTTGCCCGTCTTTCTGGTTCTGTAAGGCATTTTTCTTTTTAATCCTTAAACATTTCAGTTAGTGAACAGAAACAGAGGAAACTGAAGTGGTTTTTTATTCTATTGGCAATAAGGATCAGCTAAATATGCTGATTTAATCATATTTGCAATCTGGTGACCTATACAAAATTGCAGCTTGGCTTCTTGGTCAGTATGAGAATGCATCTTTTAAAATGTACCACTTTTAATAACTCAAGAGTTACAACTGAAGTGCTTAAGAGATTTTGCTTTAGTCTTCATTCACAAGTAATTCAAGGACCACACAACATACCATCAGGCAGTAAAATAATTGCAGTAGAAAAATATTCTATTTCTTGTTGAATTTGAATTGAATCTAAAATTTTTTTATTTAAATCTGCTGCTTCAATAGGAGAGAAAAAAACACCGTAGCATGTTGCCAGTAGAGGGTCTGTTCTGCCTGATCAACTCAAAAATTCATGTTGAGGTGCTGGAATAGTTTGCCATTCTTGCAATTCATTTTACAAAACAAGTTCCAGACTGAGCTCTGCTTTCATGTATTCTCTCTCCGTGGAAATTATGTCCTTTTTCTCATTTCAAATTAGATGAGTACAATGAAATCCTTATTTTACATATTTATTAACACGGCTTTCATCCCTGTGGTATTGTAACTATCCTCACTACTTTATGCAAGGAAGTTACAAGGAGAACTCCACAAACCTTTAGGAGGTATATGTGATCACTCTTTTTCAAGCATTATTGCTCATATCTGTATTCTTCTTGCATGTTGCTCCACCAACCGTTATTTACTGGCCTTCCTTTCCATACACTGTTGATGGCATTGATTTTTATTTCTTATTTTTTTAGTTCTGAAATAAATACCGTAGACCTCATGCCAAGGTCAAATCTCTTTGGCTATCCATTGTTACAATCTTGAAGAGTGAAGAGATGATGTTGGCTCCACTGTCTGGCATGTGGAGGGTTAAGGAAATTTTTAGCCTCACCAAAAAGTATTTGGTCAGGTACTCAGGTGCTGGAAATTTTCTTAGCAACATCAGTCACCTAGGAACATGATCATCTGCTGTTCTGGGGTAGAGATTACAGAGCTTAATGATTAGCTACTATAAGCTGCAGCTGATGCCAGACTCTACCCCCTTTACACCTAATTAGCCTCATTAATGAGCTCTTCTGCTCTCCACAGAGAGGGCTTCCTCCTTGGAATAGGAGGCAAAAATACTTCACCCAGGTAGATGTGCTGAAACCTTTAATTATTGCCCACACCTGCAAAGCCTTGTGTCTCTGACAGCAATATTGCTTAGCTGAAATTGTGCTTATTTACAGTGACCACAGTACAAAGTATTAACTCTTTAGCACCTTAGGAATACTTTTTAAGCTTTGAAAGTATTTAAATAGGGTATAAANGTGGGCGGGTTGGGGGGGGGGGGGTGTTGTATGTGACAAAAAATGGTTTTAAAAGTTCCTGAGTATTTTGTTTAATCCTGAAAAATGAGTGTCAATGGCTGTTTGAATGTCAAATATTGCATTACCGGAACTAAGAACACTGTTAGTGAAGTTTCATCCTTTAAGTAAGCAACTTTTGCATTTGGAGCAACGTTATTTATTTACTGCTAAAATTAAAATATGGAAAAATACACGTGCAGTAATCAATGCAGCAGACAATAACTGAGCCAATGAAGCGTTCTGGCGTGATTCTTAGTTACAGCAATTATTGGTAACCATCTAGTACTTGCCAGTGGTTAAATTTCTTGAAATTTGGTAACATTGTGTTTGTTTTATTGTTTATCTGTTTTAATGCTAAAATAGCTATGTGACATTTTTGCATGTACGTTTGGGTCAAAGCGGTTGTGGCCACGTGGAGCAAAGGCGTACGTCCGTTTGTCAGGTTAGCTCCAAAGGCAGCTCAAGGCTGTGCTTATTCTAGTTTTTAATGGGGAAAGTTCAAAATGCTGATTTCTCAGGGCAGGTACTTTGTTGGTTATTTAGTAACTTTTCCCACAGTGGCCAACTTTCTTGAATTTTCAGCGGGAAATGCGTACTGTGAAAATACGTAGCGTCCGTGCAGTGGGTGCTCCGCGGCCCCGGAGGGAGCGCGATCCGGCCCTGCGGAACGCTCGGCTTCCTTGAGGAGGCAGCGGGCAGGTGGCCAGTGTTTTCTGTGAGTGTCGTGCCGTGGCTACTCACCTGGCTTTCTGGGCTTCTGCCCCCGTTGCAGCAGGTGAAGCAATCGCAGAGAAAATCTTGGGCTTTGGGGTGCTGGGGGTCTGCAGGCAGCGGTGGGCACAAGCACTCCCTCTCTCCGAGGGCGGTTGAGCCAAGGAATTATTTTTTTCTTGTAAATGCATCTTCTAAGATGAATAGAAGCTGGTGTGCCTCCTGCCAGGCATGTTCCATGCCTGTGGAGAGTGATGGGGCTTTCCAACCAAAGTTGTGAGGTTGTTACATTTCAGTCAACTTTGCTTCCCTTGAAGGTATTCTCAGCAGAACGCTGAGCTGATTTGACTACCGCTTTAAAGTTAAAAAGGAATTTGGAACAGAAACATGTATTCGTACTGCTGAAAGAATATTAAGAAAATGAAAATAGGGTGTCAAAGCTGTGAGATCACAGCAGTAATAGACATCATTATTAGCAAGTCTTATGAATAGGTAGAGCAAAGTTTGTTTTACTTTATTAATGATTAAAACAGCATCAAGCTTCCCCAGCCGAGATGCAATAATGCAATGTGTGAATCACAGAAATTCACATGCATCTTTCCATGAATGCAATTTGAATTGAATGCCAAAATAAAGCATCAAAACGAGGGTTTTTCTGAGAGATTTGGGTAATGTTTTGTCAATTGTTAGTGCTCCTTACAACTATTACATAAATGGGATTGAAGTTTGCGGACTCTTCTGATGGAAATCTTGGCAGGTTTAGTTGTGTTTCCTAGGTGAGAAAGCCTCAGCTTCCAGGGCAGATGAGAAGGACTTTTACAAGATAAAAATTATCATTGAGGGCATGTGGGTCTGGGGGGGAGCAGAGCTGGCATTTTTGGCCCAGCGGATATCTGCCCATCTGCTCTCTGTCAGAACACGTTAGAAGTGCATCTGGATCCGTGCCCCAGCGTTTCGGCTCGGAGCAGCTCGTGTGCTTGTCTCCACGACAACTCGAGGAACTGGGTAAACTGCTGCGCTCCCAGCCAGATGCTTCTCTGCACATGTGGTCTAATTAGATGGCATTTTCCCCCCTCACAATAGAGTTCAGAAATTTTGCATGGTTTCCATGTCAGAAATGTGTAGCTGATATAATGGGAGTTGGGAGGAGTCATGTGGCCAAACACTAAATAATTACACTTGCTGCAAAGCTGGGCTTCAGTGTGTGAGAGCTGTAGGTCTGCAGGAATGCAGAACAAATCCCTTCGGCTGCTTCACCGTGGATTGAGCAAAACCTGCGGGGGAAGTGGTGAAAGGAAAAACCTGCTTTTTTTTTTCATCCTCACGCTGGATGCAACTTTCTCTTTATGAATATATCAGGAAGGAATTGGGGGACTGAGATTACATATCTTGCAATAAATGCTTGCAAGACAGCACTCTCAGTCTCTCAGAGGCGGGATTTCCTTTTACTTCTTTTTTTTTTTTTTTTTAAAGGGTTTGAATAAAAACTGCAAGAAGTGAGATGTTGTACTCACTCACTTCCACTTGCCTGTGGAAGTAAAATCAGATGTAACTTATAAAAAATGATACTTTCTAATATGGCAGGATCCTCAACTTATTGTGAGATGGGAAAAGGGCTTCATTTAGTCCCAGTGGTCGAGGAGCTCTGTTAAAAGGAATTGATAAGTAACACAGTTTTTGTGATTATACTAATGTGGCTTTTTCTCTGTCTTGCCTTCTCACGTGGTAAAATCTGAGCCTCTTTCTTGACAACAAAGAATTAATAAATGGTGAGGAGAGAATGAGGAGTTCTCATTTATTTAAAAATGCAAATGCTTTACTTTGCTTTTTTCCACCTGTGAGGAGAAACATCTTGAGCGGTTGTGGACTTGATTTCTTAGTTCTTGCCCAGAAGTTGTTGGGGCAGACATATAATATACTCATGCTCTGTAATGAGCAGTATAGAGGCAATTGTCTTTGGTGGGGCAAGTTCCAGTTGTTCCCAGGAACGGATGCTGTTGCATCTTTGAGTCTAGTGACTTAAGTTACTTTACTGATTTATAATCCCTCTTATATAGTAAATAACCATAGCAAGCATATGTGTGTATGCATTTATATATTATTCGTTGACCGCTTAGGTTTCCCCAGAGACAGTTACCTGAGTTGAACAGAAAGGAATGAAACCTTTTTGCAGTGTTCCTAATCCGGTGCCTTTGATTATCTTTCTTGGAGGATGTGATAAATGCCTCCTCTAAAGTGACTTCTTTTCTCGCTGTGTTTTTTCATCGCAATAGTTGAGGTTTCCACACCAAATTATCAAGTGGCATAACGTGACAACAAATCAAACCTCAGCGAGTTCTGCTATGGTAACAGCGTTTACTTTGCCAGGTATTATATGAAGGAGGTGGCACTGCATATCGTGTTATCTTATATCATGTGCATTGGTGCATCTACCAGAGCCTACATGTCTCCAAGCCAGTGAAAATTTAAAGTTCAATTCTATGATATCCATTTAATTTATAGAGATGGGGGTTTTGTTACTTAGCTAAGAGAGTGGGATTTTATGACCTGCCTTTATGATGGAAGCTTCTCTCACATTGCTTTAGTGACGTTAAAAACAGTTTATTCTCCTTCTGCATCTATATTAGCATCTAAATATTATATTAAAATATTTCCATCTTGAAAATAACTGTTTTATTCAATGTGGTTTTGGGGATCAAGATACAAAGGAGTCATACACATCTTTCACAAAAACATATTTTCAGCATATTTACTTGGGTGAATCCTGAAAGCTTAATTGATTTGGATGAGTTTTGGCTTTTTACATGTATCTTAAGAAATCAAAAGAAAGTAAAATATTAACACTTGTGACCTCTGGGGTTATTGGTCACTTCTAAATCTTCATCAATCATTTCTTGGTTTTGCAGAGATATTTTTTTTTCCTATTTTAACAAAATATTTTGTATTCTATTGAGTTTTAATAAATGAAACAATAACAAGAAAAAAAAGCTTGTCATTTATCTCATAGGAAATACCTTGTGTAGATTGTGTTTCCAAGCACACTTTTACATTTTGTCGTAGTATAAAATGACTCATATAAAGAATTGCACTGTAATTTTTCTCCTTTTTTGTATTGTCACTAATGTTCCACAATAGTTAAAATAGAAAAAGGCCTTTTTATTATAGGGAACCTGAATTGGTAGCTGCTTTGCATGCAGAACGTACCAGCTTCAATGGGAGTACTGCTCATGGAATGATTGCAGAACTAGGCCCTGAAATTACCTTGCCAGCTAATGATAAAATCGCATGCAGGCCACAGGGGTTTTTGTGGAATAAATATAAGAGTGGAACAATATACAGTACACATTATACCAGTAATTTAAAGCATATTCAGGACAAAGAGAGAGTTCCTGGTGCAGGCAGCATCATAGAGATTTGCTGTATCTGATAAAGATTAGGTTTCTCAGCTCATAATACCATACTATTACTTTTCTTTTGTTAGTCTTTCAACACCTACACTCATGCATTGACACAATATCAAGTAGGAAGAGGAAGAATAGCCTTGTATTTAAGGTACTGAACAGGGATTAAAGAAATTTTAGTTCTTTTCCCTGGCTCTGCCAGAGACTTTTGTGACCGTGTACAAGTTACTTATTATTTTCATGCCTCTATTCTTGATCTGTGAAATGGTGATTTATTTTTTTTTTTCTTCTTCCCCCCTAGCCCTAAATGCTATCTTGCTGGCTTCTTTGCACTTTATCTTCCAGGTTTGTTGCTTGAGTTCTGGACACACAAGGCTGTATCAGTTGCTTCGGGCCGGCTGATGGAGGCGATTCAGAAATGGGGGCAGGCAATGGCTTGAATTAGCCGTATAAACACTTTGAGAGATGGCTTGCTCTATTACAGTAAAGTGCTTTTGTTAGTTGTGAATATGAGTATGTGTCATTTTACTGGGACTACCATGAAAATGCCGGGTATCCTAAAAAACTGAAAGGGCTTGAAAGAAGAAGCAAAAAGATTGCCATGTGACATAAATTTTTTTCCAGTTACTCATTTTTCATTAGTTTCTTCTTTTATTTGAAGTTATTTTTATGCAAAGTTTGTCAGATCCTGTAATGGTGTTGGATATTACCATCTGAAATTATGTGTACAGGGGTGTTTTTTAACTTTTGACAGATCTATCAGTATCTGAGCTGGTTTTCTTACAATGTTTTAATGCAAATAAATCTTATTCTTTATTTTTTCTACACAATTTTCATAGTAATTTTAATGCGCCTAAGATTTTTTGATCTGAAGGCATTTTGGATGTTGAAGAATTGACTGCAGCTTAATAATGCATTGCTTTAGAATAATACACGTGTTACCAGAGTTCTAAAAGAAGCGCAGGCCACAGAGTTCTAATTACAGTGTTAAAATAGATTTTGATGAAGTCTGAATATCTGCATATTATAATTTCACATTTAAGGTTGAGTTGTGTGTTTAAATTGCTTCATCCTAGTTGGCAGCCTGCTGGTAAATATTGATGATATCTTCAGTGGTTGTAGGAAAAAGATATGTGTCCTTTTTGAGGATGCTTTACTTTAACTTATGTTTTGATCAAGAATGTGTTTGTTGATATGAGTCCGCATTCTTTGCTGCAGTCTAACTCAGAGCTCCGGTTGGGAATAAAGGGAATTATGTGACAATTTTAAAAATGCTTACAATGTAAAATTTTGAAATCTATTAAGTTCCAATATCTACATGAGAAAACTGGGTTACGGCCGGTAACCCCAAACAACTCTACATTTTTGCAAGCTTTCCCCGTTTTCGCTTGTTAGTGCAAGGTGCATTCTACTTCTTTGCCGTACAATCAGAAAAAATACTTCTGTGACCATTGCATCCAAGTTAGGAGTTTGGGGAAGCATGTTGTTTAAGTTGTTTCGTGCACTGCAGAACATGTCTGTCTCACCTCATGGGATCTGTCTGTCACGGAATGTTTTGTAAAAGAAAGCCCCCCAAGCCTTGTAAGGGTGATGCCGTGTAGCGGAACACAGCCCGCTGTGTCTGCCTCTGCCCAGCAGCCGCAGCGCAGGTATAAGCTAAGTTTTGGCACATGACATTTTGAAGGGGGTGTTGGTGTGATTAAGTGTTATGATCGGTGTCAGTGATTCGACTGCCTTGCAGTCACCTTTCTGCCTTTTATTTCTTGTTCAGTGATGTTATTACGACTTATTACAGGAGTTATCAGATCACATGCAGAAGAATGACAGCTGTCAGAAATTCCCGTTCATCAGCAATTGCAAGGGTTGAGAATTTAGAGAAATGGCCCATTTTGTTTGATACTATAAATCTTATTAAAAGTATCTATAAAAAGTATCGATACTGTAAATCTAATTAAAAAAAAAAAAAAAAAGTAGTGAGGATATTCACTCGATGTTTCTCTACCAGAAGTTATATACCCTAGTCCGGAACATGAAAAACAGTCTGAAATCGGACAGATAATGGTAATGGGCATTTACATGAGACAGTAGAGTCTTTGTTGGTAAATACATATTTTTTAAATGCTTTTCAAGATTACACTTAGCAATACTAATTTATCAGAACTGATAGTCTTTTTTTGAACAGAGTCTTAATTTAGTTTTCTTTAGAAGTGTGGTCAAATCTCCGAGCACATGATTTCTTTGTTCCTGAGCAGCATCTTGAAATGCTAATAAAGCTGTGGTATCATTTGCTTAATGCAGAGTATTTGATCTATGCTTTCTTGATTCCATTATGACTGAAGCAGATGCAAAGAGCTTTCTTGTGCTGAACGTATATACTAGTTATAGGGAGGTTATTTGTCGTTGCAATTGCAAGCTGAATGAGCTGATGTCCTATCAGGTGTCTGTCACCAATTTCAGATTTTCTTTATGGAATCCTGCTGGCTGACTGATGATCCTTCTTCAGCTGTGATGAGCTAATCTTTTCTTGACATTGTAATCACAATTCTTGAAAGGTCTGCAGAGCAGTTGCTTGCCTTTGGTTGCTGTTGTATCTGACACTGACATATATATCCAGATCAGTAAGATCATTCTCCTATCTTAGTTTTGTTATAATTCTGGATGGAATTAAGGATGATGATTCCTACAATATTCCTCCAGGCTTTACTTTATCATTTGCGACATAACCAATTTTAGTAAAGGATGTGGCTATTTGCAACATCTAGGTAGTAATAAAACAGTGATATATGAATCTCTTGCATGTCGTTGTTCTTGCTGTATATTTGGGGTTTTGCTGCACAGTATACTGACACTAGACTTACAGCTTGTAGCCTGTCAGATTGTCATCTTGTTCTGCACCTTTAAATTCCACCCACATTTTTTCATTTCGTGGCTGGTTTACAGAGCAGCTCTAATGGCTTGTGTATTTATTAGAGAGGCTTTGAAAGAGCACCTACATGGTTTAAAGGCATGCATACAGCAGCACAAAATTCATTACCCTGCACCACATGCTGACCATGATAATGCAGAAGAGATTACATATATCTTCCATGGCATAACTTTTAGGGTTGTCTAAACAAAGTCTTCAGGTTTGGGTTGTTGGTTGGTTTTTTTTACCCTTAGAATCAAGTTTTGTGAAATCTTTGCTTGTGCAAGAGACTCTCCCTGTAGACCTAATTTGAACCCTGTCTTTATGATCTTAATGTTTTCTCCAGCAGTCACATGCTGGCTTTAAAGCCCCATTATCCAGGTACACGCTTGGGTGTCTCAGCTCTTGCAGGACTAGGAGTAGTAAGACTTCCATGAATTCCACCTGGAAAGACACACAGGTGCTAAGGCATCAGTGGTGTTTACCTCTGTCCCTTCTTCCAGGTCCTTCTCTACTCTGTGCTGTCTTCTGTCCCACATAGTTTTAGTCCTTTATATGTGAAAGTTGTTGCCATAACCAGTTAGCTAGCATGGTAAGCCAGACAACTGCGATACGATTCTTCTCTCACTGACAGTAACTGTCTGCACGAGGTCCTGCACTCTCCCCTGAAAGAAAGTTTTTTCTTTCTGAGGAAAAGTGATTTCCTCGGAAGATGGGGGATCATGGTGAAATTTTTCAGAGCGTAGCTAATAAAAATCGGGCTTTATCTTTCAGTTTGCATTGTGGCTTCTTAAATTAGTACAGCAGGTTGCAGGAAGCTCTACAACAGTCTGCAATAATCCTAGACTCCTTTCATTTTTCACTTACTGCCTTAAGTAGTTTTAAACATTATTTTAGAATGTAACAGAATTCCAATTTTAAAATAGGGCTGCCGACAGATCAAATGTGGGCTGAAACTTTTCAGCTTTTTAAGGGATCGTCAGATAGCAGCACTGCCCTGATGAACTTCGTTATGCCGTAAGAATATAAAATATTCATATAAAGGGAGATTTGCAAAGGCATAAAGAAAAGGCACCTATTTCTTCAGTGCATCTGGGAGTCTTAAATCTTAGTCTTATATTTGAAAGTTACTTCTCTTGTGTTAAGATTGCAGATTAAATGTCTTTGAAGTGTGTAAATTTTTGTATTGAAAATAATTTTGTGATCCAATCTTGAAATATATGAATTGTCTAATACTGCGGATTAGATTCCTCATAGAGTTGCATTGTGCACATATTTAGAGCATTTTCAATGCCATATCTTAGCTTCTGTTATGCCTTTATAGTTGGAGAGAGAAACAATGGATATTTAAGGTGTTGATGAATCAAGACCTAAATGCTAATTGTTGGAAACAGCAAGTTTAGAAGTTGATGGGTTTATTGGGACAAGTCATTATAATTGTTTTACATGTGAGCAGGACCGTTCATTTCACAAAATATCTGCAGTTCTGTGCATGTCCCCTCATGTATAATGTCATCTGTCAGTAAAACCAGAGCTGATTAGCTTTATAATTTACAGTTAACTAAATCTGTCAAGAAAATGGTCTTATTGTCCATCTTGTCTTTTTGTAATGAAGCTGTGGATGGGGGTTAGCAACAGTGTGTGCACCCTTCTGGAGGTCATGGAGGATGGAAGGTACTAATGCATTCTAAGCTGCAAAGCTCACGCTTGACCTCGATGATTAAAGTTTTTCCGATCATCTAGCAGCAGTTGAGCCTGAATTGTCTCTACAGAAGTCAAAAGGTCTAATCAACCTAATGAACAAAGTCAATCATTAATACTTTGGGGAAGGAAGTGTGTTAACATGATAATACTACTGGGCTCCCCCAGCTGCAGTGCGAGTGTCTACAGGAGTGGTATGTAGCGGGACGGCAGGAGGAGGGGGTGGTGGCAGCGTGCTGGGTGCACAGGGGAGCAGAGGAGGCCTCTCTTTGGCAGGACGTCGTTCTTTCCACAGTGTTCATACTCTGCTCTGGCTGTGGGAGAAATTTTGGGTTCGCGTAGATTGTAGGGAGGGTTGCTTCTTTCCTTTAAAGTGTTTTGTAAGTGAGGCTTAAATGAAAGCTAAACCTTCCTCTGATGAACAACTTCTCTGGTCATGGACTAATCCACACTTTTCTTCATGTATTGCTCCCAGCTCTTTTCACACTCGAGATTGTATCTATGTCAGACACAAATATTTTTCAGGCATCCTTTATTGTGTTCTGGTAGCTGAATTTGATGGGAAAGCCTTTTTCGTACTGGTCAAGTAGACATTGCATCCTGTTGTTTGTTGTACTGTTTCCTCAGCCCCGCTGGGACAGTGTCTGTCGCTGCAGCTTCGGTACTAACAGATGCATTTGCAATTTCCTAAGATTCTTACTAATTGTAGTGCTCTGTACTATCCTGACCTTCACTTCCTGGTACCTGTCAGAGAGTATAAACAAATCTCAAGTGGGATGGCAATAACTGAATATAAGATATTAAGTTCTTGTTTGGGGAGCTTATATTAGTCCAAATTGTCAGCCCCATCTCCAAATCAACTAATGGCTTTTTCCATTTGCCAAGTTACCTCTTGTTCGAAGTCTTGTTTTGACACTTCCATGTCACGCAGCAGTTCTGTCCCTCTCTGCCATCTACTAACAGGAGTGCATGATCAGCTGTTAATCATTTAATTGGCCTGAAGAAGAGAAGGCTCCGGGGAGACCTTATAGCAGCTTTCCAGTATCTGAAGGCGGCCTACAAGAGAGCTGGAGAGGGACTTTTTACAAGGGCATGTGGTGATAGGACAAGTGGTAATGGCTTCAATCTGGAAGAGGGTTGATTTTTATTAGATATCAGGAAGAAATTCTTCCCCGTGAGGGTGGTGAGCCCCTGGCGCAGGTTGCCCAGAGAAGCTGTGGCCGCCCCATCCCTGGAGGTGTTCAAGGCCAGGTTGGACGGGGCTTGGAGCAACCTGGGCTGGTGGGAGGTGTCCCTGCCCAGGGCAGGGGGGTGGGACTGGATGAGCTTTAAGGTCCCTTCCAACTCTAATCATTCTATGATTCTGTGATTTGAATGCATTGAAACCTTTCAGGCAGTACATACCTCAATTTTTGAGACAGAACCTTTGTTTGATTGTAGTGATGTTGTTTTTCCCTGTAAATAACCTGCTAGAGTAAATCAAAGACAGGTTATTATTTTTTAAAATCAGTTATCCTGAAACTGTAGTTGTCACATAAGAAACCTGTTTTCTTTTCCAAAACCATGGAAATTCATTGGCTCAAGGAAAAGGTTAAAGAAACTATCCTAAGAGTGACTTCTTCCCTGTTTGAAAGAGGAACCATCCTGTTCTTAGACAGTCACTTGCAATTGATCCTTTTCCTCATGTCAAGAACAATCTGTGACCTCTGGCATTTGTTGACTGCTGGGTCAGAGGTGAGGTACATGGAGTATCATCTTGGTGATTCTGGTTGTCCAATTCATTGGGGGCCAGGAAGAATTTTATTACTGCAGTCTGATTATTTGAAGCCAAATAGTTCCTTCACTTTCCTCATAAATTGCATTTAAATCTGACACAACTGTTTGCAGCATTTGGTGACAATGGCGAGGTCAGTTATGTTGAAGGACGGGCCATGGGCAGTGGGTATCAGCTGCCAGGTTGAGAGCTCTGGAGCAGTTCCAGACCTCAGTAGGAAAAAGGTGAATACCTATGGATTTTAGGAAAGGTCATCACAGTTTGCCCAACATAATTTTGAGGATTGGTTTAGTGGTGGGTTTGGCAGTGTTATGTTGATGGTGACGGTTGGACTCGATGATCTTAAAGGTCCCTTCCAACCTAGATAATTCTATGATTCAGTATCCGTTTAATGTGGATTAGGTGTTAGACTTTCTGGGGCCACAGAGTGGCTTCTAACATAAATTGGTGGGGAAAACCCAATATGCTCAAAGCAATGCTGTGGCGTGGGATTTTTTTGAGCACAGTTGTTTTAGTGGCCATGTTATCCTGGCTTTACACAGCCACTGGTACACAAGATTGCCGATATAAAAAGCTCTCGGAAATGGAAGGATACCACTCTTTTAAGGGGAGTGCTTTAGGGTTTTTTGCTCTCTAACGTTGATTTCTAGCACTCAACAGATGAAGAGTCCAAATATATTTTAATATGAAGAAGCCTCCATATTAATTATACATCAGTATAATTTTATCATTCTTCTTTACTTTCTTGGTTTTAATTCAATAAATATATTTGCTTGCTACATTGATTATTTGTAGATTTAAGTGTGGAGGAAATTTGTGCCCTTATGGCAGATGCACAGCAGACTTCAGCATTAACATAACTCATTAAAATAAGATAAAAGTAGAGCTGCAAAACAATTTGTCTTTCGCCAATGAGGTTGTGAAAAAGGGAAATTTCTCTCATTCAGTATATGAAAGTCTCATCTTTCTGTGCTGTGGAGAGAACAGAGTAGGCATTCCTGGCGCGTTTGTGCAGGTTAACTGCCCGGGTCTGCCGAGGCAGATAAGCAGAATACACAAAATTCAGATGACTGCGTGTCATGTTTTGGGGACATGAAGTAAAATTACCTGTTTTGGATGATGAAAGCTCCTTCACCAGCATTAGAAAAATGTACAAAAGGGAATGTGTTTTGTTTTGATGATGCACAATTTGCCAGTTTCCAACCTGTTTCTCAGTCACATGGTTGAAAACTGGAAATAAACTGCTGTTTCCTCAGTGTTGCGTAGGGCCTGCCGTACTGAGCTATGTATTTTGGAAGGGAAGTAGACAGTGGATTCAAATGGATTCAGACAAAGCTTTTTCAGTGTTTAATGCTCTGAACTCCACAGGGTGAACCCATCACTTTTTGTGAAGAAACGTTTGTGTCCCATCGTTCTGCTGTCATGAGGCAGTTTCTTCAGAATGCCATTCAGCTCCAGCTCTTCAAGCAGGTACTGCCTTAATTACTCTAATGTAGAAGCAGATTCTTTAACAATACAACTGGGTTTTTTTGAGGGCTGTTCCTATATTCCTTGGTCTGTCAGCCACATAATGAGGAAAATTCATGTAGTGCAGCACCTTAATTCCTGCTTGCTGCCTTTTCTCAGATTCGGGTGATAAGGCTTTCTATATTTTAAAAGGTGTATGGTTTTCTCTGTGCTCAGTTTTGATCTGAGCATACCGAGACCCAATATATCTGCTGTAAACTCTGTACAGAAAGCATACTACTGTAAAACATGGTATTACTGCTTCAGGGAAGCTGAAAACATGTATGTATAGAGAAACACAGGAACACTGCTTTTTGGTGAAGCAGCATACCTTTTTGCCATGGTAAATGGCAAATGCCATTTTGCCAGTTTTGGTTGTATTTTCCTTCTATTTAGAGTCCCTTCCCAATAAGAACATTGAGGTTGTTCTAGCAAATGCAAAGTAAAGTCCTTCTGAAAAGATAAAGGATGGGATGGTTGATTTGTTTCCACTCTCTTTTAATGCTGATGTAGTTCATTGATGGCCGTCTGGATCTTCTTAACTCTGGAGAGGGCTTCAGTGATGTGTTTGAAGAAGAGATAAATATGGGAGAATACGCAGGTAAGAAATGCGGTATTTTAAAGTCATTTCAGACACTGTTCTTGACTTACTGTTTGTGGGCCATCACGATGTAATGGGTCATTGTGGTTACTCAGGTAAATAACTGAACCTTGCAGTGATCCCTGTAGGATGAAGCGTCTTAAATTTTTGTTCTTTCCTCTGTCAAGAACAGAGTAATGTATTGTAGTGTGAATAAAGTCTGTTCAGTCTTGCAAAACCTCAGCTTTACCACTTGGCTAAAGTACAACTAAAAGAGTTCTTGTAATGGAGGATACTGAAAAACTTTGGCTTTACCCAGAACCACCTCAAATTTCTTTTAGCGATCTTTAAAAAAAACCCTCAGAGTTCTCAAATGTCTGAAAGACAAACCCAGATAATACAGAAATGCCCCTTCGCAAGTAAAAGAAAAATTGTAGCTATCTCATCCAGTTTTTGTTGTTGCGTTTCCATTAAAAGAAGAGGCTGGTTCTCCTGTTCTGTTTCTGTACTGTTCATGCTCCTGGAGCCAGCAAGCGCTAGCACTTCACATTTCTGCCTTGTTTTCTGTTCGGTAGAGAGTTACAGTTTGTTTGTTTTTGTGATTCTCTCTAGGTAGCGACAAATTGTACCACCAGTGGCTCTCCACAGTCAGGGTAAGAGCACAACATTCTTCAAACAGACATCCTGATTCTTGCCGGACCATTGTACAGTTCTGTGTGGCTGTTAACGTCTGTCCTCGTGAACAGAACTAACCTGTTGCCTGCAATGTTTACCTGTGACCAACTTGAGTTTATTTTTGAGAAACTAGTGCGCTCTTCAGGTGCAGGAAAGAACAGAAGAAAAAATACACTAAAAAAATAAATCACCATGGGAATTATCAAGTTTTTGAAACCCACTTTTAATGTCTTGGAGACAGCTGGAAATAAGTTAATGTCATCTTAGAAAAGAATGTGTTTTTTCTTTTCTTTCAATAGAAAAGAAAAAAGGAAATTGCCACACCAAAAAGCTCTTTATAAAGCTAATTGGTGTGAAGTGCTGAATGGGGACAGCACTGTTTGGGATGTTTTTTGTATCTCTTTGGTTTAGTGCTCTAGTTGTATAAATTAAAAATTTTAATACTTTTAGAGAATAATATGTTATTATAGCTGATAATTGACAGCTGATTTTAAAAGTGTCTTGATGCATAAAACGTGATGTATTGAAAAGTAGCATACTTCTGGTTTACGGGTTTGAATCAGTAGAAAAGACTGAATTGTTTTCTGACAGAATTGAGTTTTGCAGCATTCCATTTGCCTCTTTTCCTGGTTATGAATGGAATTATGTTCCTTACACAACATATTCAGCTCAATATTATCTTGATGATTTTTAATTAAACATATTTTATAACAATAATGAAAAAAATCCATTATATTGTTGGATAGGTAAATACATATACATAATATTATAAATATATAAATACATAGGATTACAAGTAATTTTAAAATTATAAGAAAGGGGAATGGCTAAGAGTGAATATAAAAATACTTGTAATTAAATTCAACAGTTCATAATTTTTGTTGAAGATTAGTTGTCATGCAGCAACAGAAATTGTAAGTCTTAAAACTGTTTGCATCTAATTGCCTCTGTTTTCGGGGAATGTAATGTTGCACTGAAATAAGAAAATATAAAATTACCTAAGATTTTATTCCTTGGATTTTTTCCATCTCCTTATCAAACAAGGTGCTGTACAGCAATAGTCAATGGTGTGTGGAAGATGTGTAAAACACCGACCAGACTAACAGATTATTCTGTCTGACATATTACTGTCTTATGACTTTTATTATGTTCACCACATGCAATTCAGCTTTTCTAGAATTAATGTTTATGACTGTAGTTAGATTTCATTTTCCCTCAATTTATCCTTTTATTGACTACTTAGATCTTTAAAAGGCAGCATGCTTTTGATAAATAGTATTGTGGGATCATGAAAAGTAAAATAAAAAAAGATCTTACGTCTTCAGACTGCATGTACAGGCTTTCCTGAAACTGAACTTTCTGCCCCAGACATCGAGTATTTGGTAGGATGCTTTTGTCTTAAACTTGTTTAGGATTTTAGTGCAATGGACAGGACACCCGTGGGGGTGAGTGGAACAGTCATAGAACACCATTTTGTGAGACGACCTATAGGACAAGGGCTCTTGATATTAGGAGATCCTGACATTTCTCATTTGAAAACTGCTGTTTTAAACAGGATTGAGGTTCCTCTGGAAAACCGGAGAAACATATAGTACGTTTTTACTTGTGTTCTATTTCTTTAAATTTACTGTTTTAATGTTCAGCTCTGTTAATAAGCATAGTTAATGCTTTGTAATTTTAAGTTAAGAATGGTGGATTTGAGATTGCCGTTTGCTTTAAAGAGCTTTGATAAAATTTATTCTATTATTCCTATAATTATAGAAAGGAAGTGGAGCCATTTTAAATACAGTAAAGACCAAGGCTAACCCTGCCATGAAGACTGTCTATAAGTTTGTAAGTATCAAGTACTGGCTTACTACTGAGATAAGAGTCTAATTACAATTCTGTTTTAACCTTTCAAATGAAACTCAAGACTTAAATTCATTTTTATTGGACTCACAAAATTACTTAAAATACGCGTTCATCTAAATTTCAAATTTAAATGGAAAAGTAATTTTGAAATTTAAGCATAAAGGAAATGCAAAGGAGACGGGGAACTTGTGATTTCTTTTGAAAGTATAGATGATAAATTCTATTTATTGCATAGAACTATTTCTGGGAAATCATGCCTGTATGCTTTACTAAGCAGCTCTACCATCTCATCATTACTCTGTTGGAAATCATTGTTGCCTCAGGTTTCCCTGCTTGCAGCTTTGTCGAAATAAGGGAATCCTCTCATTTTCCAAATTGTTTCCATCTTTTCTAAATGTCAATTAATTTTTCCCTAGAGATTTCTTATACCTGCTCATTTAGAGCCCAACTGACTGAGTTATTCTTTAAACGAAAATGTTTTCAGTCCTGTTAACAAACAGCTAGTATGTTACTGGGTTGTCCTTTGCGGCTGCCAGTTTCACTGTGCAAGATAAAACTACATAGAAACAAGCGAGGATTTCTTCTAAGCTCAATTTTAGGAAATAATGCTACAAAAAGCCTTGAGATAACTGTTCAAACTTTTATTTTCTCCTGCCTCCCTCCAGCCTGAGAGAGATGAGTAAAATGAGATGAGCTCTGCTAAATGGAGCTGGCATCTGGAGTATTGCAAGGAGAAAGTTTGCAGGCTTGCTCTTTCTCGTGATCGTTAACGTATAGCAAAGATAAATACTTGTGGAGTGCAAAAAGATGAGAGATGTCTATGGCATCAAAACAGAGAAAAAATTTTTTGCAATGAATGTGTGTGTGGGCAGGTATTTTTGGGTTTTTTTAGCTTTGTTTGTTTTAATATGTTTTCAGTATCCTGTTACAATTTTTTCCTTGCCATTTTTAGTAACTAGAGAAGGTGAATCTTGAACTGAAATCAAGCGTTGTCACTGCTGGAAATAGAAGGGGATTTTAACTTAAATTAATTTTTCATGCAGGCAAAAGATCATGCAAAAATGGGAATAAAAGAAGTGAAAAACCGCTTGAAGCAAAAGGTACTTGAAGTTCTTATTCAAAATGTATAAGCACCATGTATGAAATACTTAGCCACGAAAAGCATTATGTGATCAATAGGAAGCTGTTTGATACAGTGTTGTTAGCACACTTCAAAATGCATTACCAGCTGTCCCGGATTTTTCACACTGTTATAAATATTCACAGACAAAAAAACCTGTCTTCAAATACATTAAGGCTCTGACTTAAACCCACAAAAGCCAGAAAATTGAGTGTTCTATCTGGAGTGGTCCCTCTCCTGTCCTTTGTGCTGGGGCATTGTGGAACAGGACTTTATGTGAACTGGGAGATCTTTCCTACAGTAATGGCAGTGAACTTTTTGCAAATGGCAAATTGTTGTTATTTCTACAGTAATCTCTCAGGGAAAATAGTACAGGGTCAGTCACGAGGAACAGGATTTATATGTTTCATGAGTGTCTACTGCCAAGTTTAGGCATAAAGGAATTAAATTAGAGTCAGTTTTCATTTCAAATTTCAATTATTGCGGGGAAAAAATACTCAAACTGTTTGTTGTTTTCCAAATCTGTCTTTGTTTGTAAACGGTACAATTCCAAGAATGCTGAATTGTGTTTGACGAATGTGTTTTCCAATACCAACTGCTCCTTTTAAGCCAGAAGCACGGTCATATTGATACATACCTTATGAATGAATGGTTAAGTCTGCCTTAGGTTTATTTCAGATACTCTATTTGTTCTTTGAAATAGAGCTATTAGAGTCTTTTGGGAAAACAAAATAGCACTGGATATAGAACTGAAGTTCCTATCAGAGATTTTTATTCAATTTGTTGCATAATAGTTTGGGGGTTTTTTATCTATGCTATCTCAGTAAATTTCTTCTGTAAATTTCTTAACCATTATCTTAAGACAGTGCTGCAAATGTATTCCTATGGCACAAACAGAAATCTACCTGAACATGTCAACAAAATGTTAACACAAAGGGATTATTCTGCAGCCAGGTTATGAACTGATGAAATTAACTGTGTGTCCAGCCAAATGCTGTTCGCTCTTGAAATACTCTAGCAGATTTTTGAGGAAGGTAAAGTTGCTTCTGGTGCTTTTAATGCTATTTTATCTTATTACACTTACTACTTTATATGTGGCCACTTCAGGTATAATATGAAAATCTTAGAAACTTGAAGCAGTTTTCTTGTACATGGAATTTTTTATGTAATTCCATGTGTTTCACTTCTGGACATAACCTTCATGAATAATAAAATGTTTGGCCTTCTTATGTGCATTTCTAAAGCAGTTGGAGCTGTGTAAAATGACCAATTTTTTTTCCTCTATTTTAAATGCTAATATAATTGCGTGCTATTCTGTGACTTTTGTATAAAAGGTTGAGAAACGTCCCATTCATTCATTGCTTTGTTTTATTATTATTGTTGTCTTTCTAGTCCTTCAAGCAGCGTTCTTTTTAAAAAACACACATAAATAAATGGCTCAATTTTGTTTCGTCTTCCTTATTACGTGGCATTTCTGTAAGTAAGGTGGTTAAACATGATTGTTCAACATACGCTTTCGCAAGATCTTAAAAGATTTCTGTGAGTAGTTGACACATACTGCTCTAGCTCTCCTTTCTTCATTAAGTCTGTTCTTTTCTATCCCATCCTTTTCTCCCATTTGAATGGAAGATAATTCTAAAATGAGGTATTGCTCTGTTTAAAGTGATAACAATAGCAAAAATTATTTTGACCACCCTCATATTATTTTTAATCTAAGTGTCTGTGCTGCTCTGTTGACAAATCTATTAGTACATCCTCACCAATTTTCATGTGACAACATTGTATTTTTCATGTATTTACTTACCAGTATGTGCAAGTGTTAACTGTTTGAAGTTCTGGCATCATTAAATTATTTTTGCCACATTTGGGATGCTAGTCTTTCATCTTCTAAGGATAACCTAAGGTTATTTTTAAACTGAACTTACTATCCACTGCATTTTAACATATTATTTTCCATTATTAATACAAAAAGTATGCAGGCCACTGGTAAGGAAAAGTCAAATATAAACATCCCTTTTCCAGTTTTCACTGCCAAATATGAGCAGCTTCTGTACAAGATAGAATTTAAAAATGCAATAAAGCTAGAGGTCTGCTTCCTACAACTCTGCATAGCAATGGTGACCTCTTAAATATAATCAAGAGCCCATTTTGCCCTTGGTCTGCTCCAGTCTTGGGTTTGAATTGCAAATGGGAAATGCAGGATTGACCTGTTGAGAGGTCACTGTGGTGTGTGTAAGGTCCTTCTTTAATATGATAGTAGAGATTGAATGGGGCTCTATTTCCATCCCTTGTTCATTTGTGGTACAGTATTTCAAAGCAACAGAAATAGTTTTCAGAGGATTCTTATGAGTGATAGCAAATAATTGTTAATAGATACAGCATGGTAGCTTTATTTTATATCTGATACAGTACTTTTTTCTTTCTCTTTCTTTTTTTCTTTTTCTTTTT
>VUYV01000194.1:1789901-1824207 GCA_008711295.1 Anarhynchus alexandrinus | reverse complement strand
AGGGGGGCTGAGAAAGGCCCCGGGGGGGCTGGGGAGGTGTGAGGAAGATGCAGGGCTGGGACGGGATCCCGACGGGAGAGCTGGGGGAGCTGTGGGGAGGGACGGGGGATGGGTCCAGGGTGGGTCTGGGATAAGGCCACTTAGAGCGGCAGCTCTGCCTTTGTGTTGCTGGGGAGCGCTTGGCTCTCCACGAGGTCCCCAACCCCAGGTGTGGTGCTGTCCCCTCACCCCACCATGTGTCCCTGGTCCCCTCCCGGGGTGAGGGAGGAGGTGATGGGTTATGGCCTGTGCTGCCCTCATGGAGGGGGGGGCAACGGAAGTGTGCTGCTGCCCTGGAGCGGGGCATTTTCCACTCTGGTGAAATAAACCTTCTGTTTCTAGCCTGGATGTTACCAGTGCTCCCTCCTGGCTGCTCCCAGGGGACAGTTCCTCCTCGGTGGCTTTGGGCTGGGGCTCCGAGAGCAGAAGGTGCTCGTTGCGCTGGTGTGGGCGTCCTTTCATCTTGGGGTGATGACAGAGAAGGAAGGGAGCACTCATGCTCTTGGTTGGGTACAGAGAGTACTATATCATTGGGGTTTAGCTGTTAAGCTTTTTGCTCAGGATGGGGTAGTGGAATTAAATCCTTTTATCAGGTGAAGAGGGCCCCTGGGTGTCTGTGTTTCTCGGACCAGAGGTGCCCACGTTGGCGTGTGAGCTGCCCTGGCGGGGGTATGGTAATCACACCGGGTGCTCTGTGCCTCGTGCTGCCACAGATCCTCTGATAGGATCTGACTTTGCGCGGAAGATGATTTCAGTTCGGCATACTGTGCCGTGGCTGAGCTGGTTCTGCAGAGCTTGCAGGAGTACGAAACCACCGTCGTCGTTGTCACTGCCCTGCTGCAGTCTCTGTATCCACAGACAGCTGAGAAAGGAAGTGTCACTTCTCTGTGTTTTTTGGTTTTTTTTCCAGCTAAAATGCATTAATGCATTCTGAGAAGAGCCGAATGGAATATTTCTCTTTAGAAGAACTACTGGTTCTCCTCAGCACAGAACTTTTGCTGCATTTGGTCCACATTTTGGTAGCCCTGTTTAGAAGTTCTTGTGGGTGATAACTAGAGTGCAGAGGAGGCAAAAGCTGCCCGTCTGTGAAGTCTGCTGGTTGCGGACTGACTCCGTTTCTTTGGAGCTTCGTGTGAGCTCAGGACCAGGCAGCACAGTGCGGGGTGGTAGGTGGACCATCTGGTCATGTAGGTCTTCCTTTTCTAACGTCTGGGTTAGGTTGGTTTTTTTTGTTACACTGACGTTTTGCATCTCGGGGAGACAGATTGAGTTTGTGAGGACCAGCACAACGGTGTTGTGTGTCTCCTGTTAGAATGGGACGTGCTAACGAACAATTCTGCTGTCCAAGTGATCCTTGTCCTAAGAATACTTTTTCTTTTCCATTTAGCCTGTTTTTACTTGTACCCTTGCAAGAGGTGCTCTGAGGTTTGCGCTCTTCTGCGTATGCAGAAAACTTCTTGGCTGTGCATCAAGATAATCCTTTAGTCTCCGGGGGTTTGTTTTGGTGTTAGTAAGTAACGCTTGCAAATTCTCTGGATGTAATAATTCTTCCTTCGTCTTTTGGTGTGTCAGGTTTTTTCCTTGCAGTATTGTATTCTTTGTGGCGATACTGAAAAGGCACCGAGGGCTTTGGGGCCAAGACTGCCTGACCTCATCAGCAAATGACAGACTGGAGGGAGTATCCAAAAGGTTGTACAATAATCAGTTTCAAAGCACTAGGGACCAGGTGAGGCTTTTAAAAGTATGAGCAGCAGCTGCCTTTTGGACTGCTGTTGACTTTGGATGGCAGCAAAATACCTGATTGCTGTGCTTCTGAGCATGTCTTCAGGTCAGGGCTTGTGCACGTCGTTACTCCGGAGAAGCGCTTCTGGAATAATTGGACTTGCACACAGTGTGACACTGGAGTAGTGACCTATATCGACCCTCATTTAAAAAAAACCCCAACCTATCTCGGCTCAGGTTTGCACCTGGCCGTAACCTGCAATCTCTCTCAAATGTCATGGTTTTCTAGTTTTAAAAAGTAGTGTAATGATTCCTGGCGATCAAAGGGAATGCTGCAATGTGCTCTCCCCGCGTGAAGCCCTGTTAATGTGCAGGTAAAGCAGAACAGTTAACTGCCAGAAGAAAAATATCTGCAGCGGGGAACAAATGTCCTTTCAGTAAAGCTTCAAGTAGTTGATGGAAAAGTTTGAGGTTTTTTTCCATTGTTTGAGCAAGCATTATTTTTTTTTTTTCATAACATAGTATTAAAATGTCTAGGATCCGTAGTGTCTTGTATCATTAACTGGTTGTAAGAGATCATGCGGTGGTTTATGTAACTGGAGCGAGCCTCTTGCAGTACTGCTGATGCAGTGAAGTTTAGAAGAAATGTATTTCTTTACAGATAAAGTTTGGAGTCCATACACTCTTCCCCAGCTCCGTTAAAATAACTGCCCTAGTTTGGGCTTTGCAGAATTATGTAGGTTAGGGAAAGGCTCGTGTTTGTACGAAGGGTAGTTGTTCTTTTCCAGCTCAGCTGCTAACCCAGCCTGGGTGTTAGGAGAGCTTGGCGAGTTAGCGACGGACCCAAAATCCGGAGGTTTTTGGTGCATTTTACTTCCTCCTCTCTTCCCTAAGCATCACCTCTTCTTGGGCAGAGAAGGAGGGAGAGAGGATTTCAGCTGTGCGCTCCTTTCTTCCAGGAATTTCTTTGGTTGGGTTATTACAGCCCCTTGCATCCAGGAGGTGGTTCGGATGCTGGCGGAGGTGGTCTCCGTAGCTTGATAACTGTGGAGTTGGTGGGGTAAAGGTAATCCTGGAGCTGTTTGCCTGGCAGCTTCTCCGCCGGGATTTCAAGTCACTTCATCACATTTCCCTTTCACAACTCTGCAGTTTTATAACTCCGAAGCTTTTGTTTTGTTTTGTTTTATAAAACAAAAGTAAACCTGAGCATTGAATAGCGACCGACCCAAGGTCATGCCAACCCCTGCCCGTGTGATGTCATTGTTGTTTCGTGCCCGAATGCCATCGGCAGCTCCTCTTGAAGCGGCGCTGGGTATGGTTTGAGTGACTGCGCACCAGTTTGCAGCAGCAGGTAAATGCTTTCCGCACCAAAAGCCAGCGCTGCTGCGTGGCTGGGAACAGCCTGGGAGTCCTCCCTCAAATCCCCCCGTTAAATGCTGCCTCTTTTCTCCTCGTTTCCCTCCGGGAAAACGCTGCTCTGCAGGCGCAGACATGCGATTTTTGCTGACGTAGAAACCTGTGGGATTTTCCAGTTGGGATGAGCAGCCAAAATGGAGGAGGGCGTGAGGAACCCTTCCCGGTTCGTTTAGGTGCTAACCTCCTTAGCTCCGCTCTCCAGCGCCTTTCAGGTCTGGCATGTCGTGCCGGGCTCTGTCTCGGGGGGAGTATTGTGTGACACTGAGTGACAAAGCTCGTTGCTGGATGCACGAAGTTGTCCCATTGCCAAATCCGGCCAGTTTCGCATCTCTGTCCCGACTGGCCCGTGCAAACGGCATTTCTGTGGCTCCGGCCATGCGGGTGCAGCCGGCGTTGAGCTGTTTGTGCCTAAAACGCGCCGTTATTCAGCCTGCTACGATTTTACTGGGTTTGGATCCTCTGTGTAATTATGTTGAAGCGTTCCTGCTAATTCATGCAAAAATAATTAAAAGCATAAGTTTGTTCTAAAATAGCCTTCATCTACATAACTAACCAAGCAAACTGCAAGCTCTGCTGCTCCTGGCAGCCTCTGCTTTTTTTTTTTTTTCTGAGACTGATTTTTTCCAACCTTTTTTTTCCCCCCTAAATTCACCAAAGCTTCCTCAGCACCGGTGCTTAGCGAGACTCGGTTATGTTTTGGTAAAACGTAGAAAAGAGCCTTCTAGAGATGCAAATCAGGGGAAAGCTGGTGCTGCTATTTCTAATATTGTTAACCAGAAGTGGCTTTTCTAGAAACGCAGCTGCTTTCTTGTGGGTGCCTATTTCAGAGGGGACCATCAGGATGTCAGACCTGGCTACTCCTTGGCTCTGGAGTGCCTTAATGTCCTTTGAAGGGTGACACGAAGCTCTGAGGTTGGGCATAGGTCTCCAGCTGGGGTTGTCCTGGCCCTGCGGCGGTGGCTGCTGCTCCGAGCATCGTCCCCAGCTGGGACCCTGCTTGGGGGACCTGCAGGGAGCCGTTGTCCTCTCTGATCTTTGAGCTGTGTCTGGAGCTTTCCTGCCGTGAACTTTTTGAGGTACACACTGTGTATTTTGTGAGTCGCGGCCATACGAAAATTTTTCCTTACAAATGCAGCAGTCAGGCTCAGCCCCAGTTGTGTTTTCATGAGACAAAAATTAAATACCTCAATCCAATTAGCTTGAAGAGGTAACCGGTGGGAGTTGGGATGAGATTGGTTTAGTGCCTGACTCCTGGCTCAGGCTGTGAAAGATGCTCTTGATGTCCGAGATGTCCCCATCTTTGTGCAGAAGTGTCACAGCCATCCAGTGACTGCTTCCCAGTGGTGAATGATAGAGTCAGGTCTTCTCTCTGAAGACACAACGCTTCTCAGCTGTGCTTTGAGCTTCTTGGAGGACCTGATGCACTTGTCCTCTACCGAGGTGGAGGTACTATCTGTCCTGTATCTGGTATTTCCCTGTCTTCAGATGTTGGCGCTGCAACTTCCAGCCGTGTTTTCCCACCTGCCTGGGTGAGGATCGAGCTCAGGATCTCCGCATACCTTCTGCTTGGCCTTCAGTTCTGCCCTTGACCCACCAAAACCAGATGCAGGGCAGGCAAAATGTTTCTTATCTGCAAAACAATCGTTCTTCAGAGTGACTTAGCCTCACTAGTTTTCTGAGGAGTCAGCTGCGATTTAATCAGGGCAACTGCAGCTTGGGGAAGGAGCCCATCTCGCCACGCTGGCCGCTGCTGCGGAGGTGCAAATTTCTGTCTTCTGCCCGATGTCACATCCGATGGCATTAACCAGCTGCGGGATGGGATGACTCCTGTCTGGCTGAGGCTGCCTGGGTTGTGTGTACATCCCAAGCTTGTGTAAATAAAGATGGGCGAATGCGTTTGGGCCCAGCGCTGGGAGCTGAGGACAGACAATTTATAACACACGGAGTGGCTGGCTGGGGAATTGGGATTTCATCCTATCCTCCAAGAGCCCTCTGGACGTGGTTCAACTTTCATTAAATTCCGAGGCAGAGCATTGAAATAACTTTTCTTGGAAGAGGAGAGTGTGCTGTGAAGAAGAATTTTTTAATTAGAACAGGGCTCTTTTTTTTTTTTTTTTAATTTTGAGCAAGTATAGCTGTAAAGGCGTGATGCTCCTCACTTCACATGCATGAGACACTTGTTCTCATGCAAGTGGGATCGAGCAGCCGTCTCTTAATGACTTAAACAGGGTTTGCATCTGAAATGACCGGCAGATGCTGATTATTTTGCTAGCGCGCTCTTTGTGAACGGGGTGGCGAGACTGGGGCGATACCCCGCCACTGTGCCGTCACCTTTTGTTCCCCCGCGGGTACCCGCCGTGGCGGCCATCCGATGCCTGTCTCTTATTTCATGTTTTCTCAGTTGGTGTTTGGTAACTTCTCTGCCTCGTTTAACCTTCTCTCGTTACCAGGCTGGCACTGGCTGGGTTATCTTTAAAAACAAACAACGAGCAGGATCCGAATTCTGGGGCCGAGCGGAGGCGCCGGTGGAGCTCAACCTCCTGTAGTTTTGTGTTTTGGGGTCTCTGTCCACCGCGAGCTGCCTCGTGTTTGAGGAATGAGCTTTTCCCTCAGCGGGGGAACTAACAGGCTGTTCCCCACCCGGCTGCTTATTTTGATAAGTGTTTTTAACAACTCGGGACTGTTGTCCCTGCATCAGATTCAGTGGATGGTTGACTTTATTCTTTTTAAAAACAGGCACATCACAAGAAGAAACTTGATACTTGGGAGACCAGGCTAATGAAAATCTTTCCCAAACCCCTCTCTTCCCACTGTTCCCTTCCAAGTCATCTGTTGCTTTCTGATATAACTTCCATTTTATAGGCCCTGCTTGGCTGTTTCTCTGTTGTCTTCTACCCATACTAGGATCTGAGCAGACCAGACAGTGCCTTTTTTTTATCCCGTATCTCTGAGAGCATCCCCTTGGTGTGAATCCTGCCCGAGAAGGATTGGCATTACCGCGTTATTCCGTGGCATTCGGAGGATGAAAAAGCTGCCGTGGAGTGCATCTGCAGGATGACTTTCGCGACAGGTTAGGGAAGAAGTTTGCTGCATTTGCGACATGCTGCAGCACTGGAAGCTGCTCCTCACGCTCAAACTTAGGTCTGAACGTAAAGAATATAAAAATGTAGGTCTGAACATAAGGAGCTGTCGGTGAGCAAGGGTTGCCCAGGAGGCCCAGCCAGGAGAGATGTTCATTTGATCTTCAGCCAAAAGACACATCGCGGCGTGTTGCGTATCGGTGGGTGTCTCGAGTCCACGCTGCTCAACAGCAGGCGCAATTAGTTTAAAACACTCCCAGGAGTGTTGTTCAAAGAGCTGCAAAAACAACGGCAAACCAGAAAATCCCGGGTTGGCTCTTCGCTGCGTAGCTTAAAACGCAGCAAAGGGGCCTTTTGCCGAAGAGGACGAGGTGTTTGCAGCTGATTTCAGAAAGGATTTGAACGCTGTGGTCGGGGAGGAGGGGATTCGGGGCTCCCTCGGTGAGCATTTAGGATACAGGTTGCTGGCGGCGGTGCGGGTTGTTAGAGCATCCAGCCGTGAGCGTAGCTGGTGCTGGCTTCGCGGAGGAGAAGGGCACAGCTGGTATTTGCAATTCCCACCTTTGGGCCAGTTGGCCACTTCATGGTGGGACTGAAAAGCTTTGTTTCCACCAGGGAAGTGTTTTCTCAGGTGTTTGGGTTTGTGGCTGTCGGCAGTTTCAGTTGTGACAGCCCTTCGTCCCCACGCTGGCGGTGGCTGTGCTGCAGAGTTGGGGTTAGGTAACGCGGTTGGTAGCGTCCCTCTCCAAAATCAGATTTGAACTTTGTTTTGATTCTGGCCGTGGATGAAAATAGGTTTTTTGTGCAAGAAATTTTGTATCAAAGGTTAAGAAGTGACATTTGCAAAGATCAGGATGTTCATGCTGGCACCCAAATCCTCTTGCACGCTGCCCTTGCAGTTTTTTGAACACAGAAGACCGTCCCCCGTAGGACCAGTATCCCGTGGTCACCAAAAGACTTGCTTTGACACTTCTTTGACGTTTATTATTCCTGAGGGATGACAGTGGAGGGGCATCAGCAGTTGCTGTCTGTCCACTTCACAGCTACAAGTGGTTGTAAACCAGTTGTCCCCTTACTTGGCTGTGCCTTTGCAAGTTTACGCAGTCATTAAGATCTAACCAGGCAAGGAGGGGAGAAAACCAACCTGCCTGCCTTCCAAGACTGAACCTTTTTTCCTTTTTTTCCAGTTTCTATCTTTAATTTCACCAGGAAAAACTTCCTTAACTTCTTTAATTTTGTAATTGCATGATTTGGTGCCTACTTCTGCAACTCCTTAAGCAATTTCTCAGTGATATCGACGGCCACTTGGGTCTGTGTGTGGGTGACACTAGCTCATCCTTCCCGGTGTTTCCCGGTGCTCGGCAGGACTGGTGCAGAATTCCCGGGGATATCTCAACCTTCTTGAATGGTCACGGGATGTTTTTAACCCCGCTCCGGCGTGAAGTGGCGCCAGCGCTTCGAACCCAGCGTTTCCCAGGCTGCTGTTAAGTTGTGATGCGGTACGATGTCTGCTTTAAATGCCGCAGATGAAATCGGTTGCTGGTCTCCCCCCGTGCTGGCACCGACTCCTTGGTTTGACAGACGCGCTTTGGCCTCGGCGCTGCTCTGCGTGGAGGCGATCGCCATGCCAAGGCCTCGAAGGCTTTCTCTTGTAAGGCACCTGTTAAAAATCTCCGCAGAAGCTTTAAGGGAATCGTTACGCGTTCAAAGCCTTTAAGTAAAACAAGGCTAATGCCCTAACAAAGGTTAAAGGAAAAAAAAAAGCTTATACAACATAATGCTTGGATGCTCAGGGGTTAATGTTCATCACTGAGGCATTTACAGTTTTATGGTTTCGAGTCTTAATTTTTCTGGCTTATACAAACAGCGCTTGCAGGCGTGTTGAATGGCTGAATGTAGGACTGATTCTATCCCTGATTTTTTCATATGGGGACGTTATTAGATTCGTATGGGAAATAAATGCGATCGCACGCAGCGTGAAGTGCCTGTGATCTGTTGTAATCATGCGAAAGCGAAGTGGAAACCTGCAGCTCCTCGGTGTGCCGTGGATTTGTGGGCTGGGCTGGCCGGAGCCACCGGGACACAGCTCTTGCATCGCTCGCCTCCGGGCTGGGAAGTCCTCCGGGGCTGCTGCTGGTCCTGAGCATCTTCTGGGTACCTTCTGGGGGGAAAAAAAGCTGTCTCAGCTGCAGCCCAGGTAATCCAGCAAGCAAAGCAGTACGCTGCGTTTCGTTTGAAAGCTTGTTGAAGTGATCCTAGGGCTTGTGTTACGTAGGTTTTCAAAATGGCATTCCTTAAGGAATCCTCCATTTTTATTTTGTCCAGCGGCAGCGACGACTTCAAGGGGTTTGTCCTGTCACGTTGGCTTATCTTACCTCCAACATTAAGCTTTCGTCAGCCCATGTGCCCTATTTTATTTGTATATATTGTTTTTTCCGATGTGTAATTATTCTTGTAAAAGCATAAGTGTCAACCTAAGCTGCCCGGTTCCTGTTGACTTTTCTAACAATAGCTATATTTTTGAGGCCCGGTGCTATGACTCCACTCCTTTCTCTAAAGTTTTGGGGTTTTTTCCCCCTTTTCCTGATTCCCAGCGCAATTCTCTCACTGCATCTGATTCTGTAGTTTGGACCCCTCTTGGCCTTGTGATACCCAAGAGCTTTCCAGGGGTGCATTGAAATAAGAAAATATCAACAAGGGGAGATGGAACTATGAAATAGAAATATGTATAAAAGAAGGTGAGGATGTCCGGATTTGAATTCAGTGTGATGAGGTTGGAAACCAGGAGGGAAGCGGCAAAGGGGAAGAGGACCTGATAGTTCCGCTGTCCCGAAATTCGAGGGAGGTCATTCTCCCCCTCTACTCTGCACTGGTGAGGCCACAACTGGAATACTGTGTCCAGTTCGGGGCTCCCCAGTTCAAGAGGGACAGGAACTGCTGCAGAGAGTCCAGTGTAGGGCAACGAAGATGACTGAGGGATTGGAGCATGTCCCTTATGAGGAGAGGCTGAGAGCGCTGGGACTCTTTAGCCTGGAGAAGAGAAGGCTGAGGGGAGACCTTGTTATGGTATCTAAAGGGTGGGCTTGAAGGAGGATGGAGCCAGACTCTTCTCAGTGGTTCCCAGTGACAGGACGAGGGGCAACGGGCACAAGGTGGAACATAGGAAGTTCCATTCAAATACACGGAGAAACTTGTACCCGGTTGGGGTGGCAGAGCAGTGGCACAGGCTGCCCAGGGGGGTGGGGGAGTCCCCTTCTCTGGAGGTTTTCAAGCCCCACCTGGATGCAGTGCTGAGTGCTGTGCTCTGGGCAGTCCTGCTCTGGCAGGGAGTGGGATGGGTGATCTCTAGAGGTCCCTTCCAACTCTGAAAATTCCATGAAATGCGGGTGCACGGGTACAAGGGCTGCAGGAGGGCGTGCGGGGTGGCCAAGAGCCTTTCCAGGTGGAATACGAACCAGGAGGTGGGAAACTACCTTGGGAGCGTGGTGTAAGGGGGGTATTTGGGTGCGCTTGCTAGGGTGGGATGTTGGATAAATGCTGACAAAAGGAAACATCTGTTTTATCAGGGAAATATCCATCGGGGCGTACGATGATTCGAATACCTCCTGCTCCATGCTCGCGATGGCTCCCCCGATGTTTTAGGGGCCGCACTTCTGACAGCTCTGGCATGCTGCTGCTTTGGCCCCTTTTTTTTAGTCTGTCAGAGGGAAGATTGTTGGGGTTTTTGGGGGGGGGGCATTTGCAGGTGGGCTGTAACCGCAGCTCGGCTATTCGGTGTCACTGCATAGCTGCACCTTAGCATGAAGGGGTCGGGTCATCTTCTCAGGTCCATAACTCAGCCCCACGGCTTCAGGCTCTTCAAGCGAAATGTCTGGGGTTATTCCCCAGCTGTTTAAGAGGGGATGTTGGAAATACTAAGAAATTCCCGTGGATTTCGGAGTTCAGCGAGGGTTGCAGCATCATCCTGCCTCAGGAATGGTCTGGCGAAGTTTCTGCCAACCCCCTGCTGAGATTTTAAAGCCGATACGGGCTGTTGCTGTAGTTACAAGCTGTGCGCGCTCTCCTCCAGAGGCTAGAAATCAGAAACATGTCAGCCTGTGAATTTTTGTCTTCCTCGCTTGTACTTTAATGGATATTCCAGGTGCATCTCTTCTGTGTCTCTACTAAGAATTTGGTTCAGCGGTGACCTGATTTCTCTTCAGAAACTTTCAGATGCTGCAGGGCTTTTCCCCTTAATTGGGGGGAGAAAATTCCTCACCCGAAGTACAG
Organism: Anarhynchus alexandrinus; assembly: GCA_008711295.1. Lineage (NCBI taxonomy): Eukaryota > Metazoa > Chordata > Aves > Charadriiformes > Charadriidae > Anarhynchus > Anarhynchus alexandrinus. Next base: position 1,813,681 of record VUYV01000194.1, on the reverse strand, counting down.
TTTAATGCAGTTTTGATGCACTTTGGAAAAAAAAAAAACAAAACACTTAAGATTGTACCTTCTGAAGCAAAGAACTGGATGCTCGTGTCTGGAAGATGTGGGTAGTCTTTGACCTCCCTTCCTTATTTCCCAAGCAGGATGAATTAGGAAGTAATTGGTTTAAAAGCAAACATTTTGTGCAGCATGTAGTCGTGTAGACCTGTAATTCCCAGTCCAAGCTGTGTTTTCGTAGCTTGCTTGTTGCTCTCTTCCCTGTAATCTCCAGCGCGGGGACGTGCTGAGCTGCTTGGCATCCCATCTCCTGCTACAGGAAAGCCTCCGGCTTCCTTAGGGGAAGTGGTTGGGTGATAATTTCCTTCCCTTGTATGCATCGCTCTCCCAGGGCCGGTACTAATATGGTTTGAAAGCTGCTCGGGTCCCCTCCCCTCTCCCTTCCCCCTCCAGAAGGAAAAGGGATCTGGCTGTAGGACTTCATACGGCGCTTGTCAACCTTGGAGCGGAAGGGACTTCAGCGCTGGTCGATGGTGCCGAGCTCCCCGCTAAGCGCTTGGGGTGTTATTGGGATGCTTTGGGGTGAATTCCGGGGGTTTGCGGGAGCTGTGGTGGTTTCTGAAGGGTTCCTAGCCGAAGGAGGTGTTGGAGAACAAGGACTTTGCTGCAGAACATGCATCGATCAAGTGGGGCAACCCACTACAGCAAAAACCAGCCAAGGCTTTGTGATGGCTTAGCTGCTCTTTGTGTCTCGGGTGTGCAAACGGAGCTGGGGGATAAACGGACTCCTCGCTGCTAATTTGGGAAAAGAGAAGTTAAGACTTCTGAAACACTTTTTCCATGGGGTTACGACATCCTTGCTTAGGTCAGCCACCGTTCCTGTGATGAAACGTGATCCCCGTGTAGCTGCGCTAACCGGAGCAAAAAGGAAAGGTTTGCTTTTCCTTTTACAGTGAGAAACAGCCCAGTAATGCTCTGACTTTCATATTTTTTTTGAACCCAGGAAGATACGGTGTCACATTTCATGATTTTTGAACACTTTCTAGCTCCCCATCTGGTCCCTGCCTGCCATCCCAGGGACTGGGTGCTTCCCCTGCGGAGTCCGTAAGAATTGCAGTGTAACTCCATCCACTCGCTCTCGTCGGCTTAGTTTCTAATGCGGAGCATCGGTTTTCTGTAGGTTGGAGCAGTGTTTCAGTAGCATTTAAATTCCTACTCTTTTTTTTTTTTCCCCCTTACTAAAGGTACTTGACTGAAGGCTTCAGCCACGCTGTAAGTGTAAACACCGCGCATCGGGGTAAATGAAGCTGCCTGAGAGCAGGGAACAAAGGCTGCGGATTAAAAGCTGTTTACCGAGCAGGTCCAATATGGATCTTTTTATGCAAACCCTTTACAGCCACTCCAGTGGGTTGGAAAAAGGAGAACAGCAGCGTGCGTGCGCCTGGCGTGTACATCTGCAAATGTTTAGAGAAGTTTCGAGTGTCAAAGAACAGAAGCGAGACCCAGAGGTGTAGAAGCTAGGGCTGGAAAGTAAGAGTAAAATGCAAATGATTGCGGACCTTGTTTGGGGTGGAGGGTAAGATAAGAGTAAAATCAGAGGCACAGAATGAGAGAGGCCCCTGAAAAAGCCTTCTGCTGCGTGGGAGGACGTAGTACAGGTATCTCAGAATAGACCAGGGCAGTGTTAATGATTTTATTTTCTTTTTTTTTCTGAGCAATTGAGAGGAAACCGTGCCTGACGTTGGCCGTCTCATCGGCCAGCAGCTGCCGCCCCAGCAGGACCTCCAGCAAACCATTACAGAGCTGGAGGGCAGACGTTTTTAAATGACTGTTTAATGAGGTACCTTGTCTGGATGGCTTTGGCAGGAGCAGAGAGCGAGTCTGGGAGAGGATCTGGAACATCAGGAAAAACTCCTTTAGGAATAATGTCCCAGAGGAGGTGACTTACTGCTTGGCTGTGCCCTCGTGGCTGTGACTGCCATTCGTGTCTGCTGCAGGAGCCAATTCGGGGTTGTGTGCTGGTAAAGAGGGAAGTTTAGAGGATGTGGGTCACTATTTCCTCCCTCTGCCCGTCCCTTCGAAGGAACAGGGCGAGTAACCTCTGCGAGTGTGGATTGCAGCTCGTTGAAACCCCACTGAAGTGTTGGGGGGGTTGGGAAGGAGAAGGGAAGGAGTTAACTGAATGTGGTTTGAATTAGTGTTGTATAACCAACTTGGCTATGTTGTCATGGCATAATTGTATCTGATATTGTTTTGTCAGTCAAATGACAGGTAGTACAAGTTCAGCATTGCCTGCTGCAGCAGCAGATTATTTTAAGATAATCTAAGGAGGAAATGACAGCAAATATGACGATGAGAAATGAAAGCCAGAGAGGTTGTGTTCAAAAGTCTCTTCTAAATTCCCCTCTGTTGGGACTCGGGGCTGAACACCGCTGTTTGGGGTCACCAAAGCTTTCAGGGAATACAGGGAATGTGGAGGATGGCTGTGGAAAATAAAAATGAGGGTTTGTGTTCCTCCCGGGGTGGAAGTGCTGAGTCCATAGAGCGTTAACGTTTTCCCATCTGACCACAAACGCTGCCGTGCTGCGCGCCCGAGAAGCCGTAGCAGGAGCACCTAGATATTCCCAAGCCCTTCTTGATGCCATCCCTGTTAAAATCCGTGCCAGCCAGAGGAGGAGAGGCGCAGACATCTTGGCAGCTGGGAGAAGAGGCGATAACAAAAGAAAACCCGCCTGCTAAAGGATGTTTTCCTGCAAGCTGCTGGTTTCGGATGGAATCTCGCCGTCACTGGCAGCAGGGAGCCCTGCTGGCATCGTGTGCTTCAGGCCCCGGGATTTGCTTGGGTGGAAGGTGTTAACTCCAACATCTGAGCAGATTTTGGGGGATTCTGCTTAAAACCTGCTTCGTTTTTCATCCCTGTTAATGCTTCCTGAAGGTGGAATCTAGTTTATATTGCCTGCTCTAATTGGGGCTGAACTGGCAATAGCTTTTCTTTAAGGCTTGAGGGAAGAAAAAAAGAAAAAATATTGAATTGCCTTATGCTTAGGAATAATTTAAAAGTTGAAATTCTTTGGTTTCCAGACATTTAACTTGGCAGCTTGCAAGTATTTGATCATGAGAGGCTCTAACCTGGTAACCATTCAACCTAAACTAAAGGCTAATTGATTTAAATCGCACGACATGCCCTATCTTGGAAACGGTTTTCCCGCTGTGCGGGGCAGCTGTTGGCGTGACAGTCCCTTGAGGGGGATGTCGAGACAGATAAACTCGAGGCAGCATCTCAGAAATCAGCGTTTAAAGGTGTCAGTGCTCTTAGATATATGTCCTGGCCATGGCACCCCCCGGAGCTGTGCAGGAAAGGCACTGGGTACTTGTTCGTTGAATACCGCTGTGTTTCTCTTGTTGCCTCCCTATTCTCTCCGAAACGGATCCAAAGAAGCAGAAATCTTTGTCCGGCCGCCCCGTGGTGGAGGTACAGCCCTGTGACACCTGCAAATAAGGAGTTAAGGCACCATTTGACTTGAGTTTCCTCCACTTTGGCAGGCTGAGAACCTGCCCACGAAGGCGCTTGTCCTCCTGTGAAATCTCTTACTGTGCGAAGAGGCTGATCTGCATCTGCTCTCTTCGGCCACCGCGAGCTGTGAAAATATTTGGCCGCTTGTTTGGTTTGAAGCTGTCTTAAGTGCAAATAGGAAAGGCACCTTCAGCTTGAAAACGACCTTGGCTGATGTTTGGGGGGGACGACGACACACACATGACTTTCTGTTGTAATTTAATAGGGCAACGGGTCTCGGGAATCCTCATCAACATCTGGGAGCTGACGGGGCTGAATTTGGGAGTGAAATACAAGTGCGAGGCTGTAAAGGCTGCCTTGTCCTCGTTCGGTCCCGATTGCCGACGACAGGTCTGGGCTCCGGTTGGCACAATGTGTTCACCGCTGGTGAATGAGCTGCTTGTATCCTTATGGGTCCCTTCCAACTCGAGATATTCCACGATCTGGCTGTTGTGTAACTGTACAGAAAGCAGCGGTTGTGTCTGCTCCTTCCCGGCCACCGCCGTAACCTGCACCTTAACGTTCCTGCCAGTGCTTTCCAGTCCCTTATCAGCCAAAAAGGTTTCACTAGTGATATTGGAAAGAACCTGAAGGAATGGGAAATAAGCAGGCTAAAACGTGTACAAAATTGTAAGCAAGGGAATAATTTGTACTTATCACAAACACAGACCCTACAAAATGACATCTTATCTTCAGGGGTTTGGTTTCGTGGTTCCTCTGCCCGTTTGATGCGAAGTTGTGAGACAGAGAAGCGAATTGTGCTTTTTAAAAAGCGCTGCCGCTTCCACATCCCGCTCGTGTGCTGTTCCTCGGAGCTGCCCTTCCTTGAGGCTTCAAGGATGTGAGAACAGAACTGGAATGCAGTGTTATCCTCTCTGGATGTTGCAAGAGCCTTGGGAAGCTCTCTCCTGGAATCCGTGCTTCCCAAAGGTAGCACCAGAAAGCTTTTCTGCTTTTTTTTTTTCCTGGAGAAGTATGCCACAGCCCAGTCTTGACGTTCCTGAAAGCTGTTCTTTTTTTTTTGCCCTGTCAGTCTGATAATCTAAAAATGATATTTCTCTTCCAACAAAGCTCGCCTTGCTGGTAGCAATGCCGTTCTGGGGTTTAGCACGCCGCTGCCTTGGGTGGACTCTGCCGGCTGGGACATCTGGTGCCCTGCTGCTAGAAGTGAATAATGGGAGCTCTCGGGTCTTTGAGGCCATCTGGGACCTCTTGAGTCACCTCTCCAAATCCAGGCAGGCTCAACCTCATTCCTTCGCCTTCAGCGAGCCCAGTTCTGCAGCTCAGAGTGAACCTTTTAGGCTGAGGAACCCTTGAAGCCGGCGGCTGGTCGAGCTCGTTTGCGGCAAACTCCCGGTGTTGCGGTCACACGAGGTAGGGTGAGCCGGGACCGGCGTTTCTGCTGATGTGCCGTAACGCCGTGCCTGCCTTCCGCGTGCCTCACGGCGGGGACAGGCATGCACGCGGGCAGGGCTGCTGCTGACTCCAGAGCTCAGTAAACCGTGATAACGTGATGGTTTTGAACCCCGGAGTAGGTGTCTGCTGCACCGAGCTGCGCGAGCGTGTCGGCTGCTGCACTGGTGCGCAAAGGTGGTTTCTGCCTCCTGCCTGCGGGAGGGGGACACGGTGTGCGAGTGCTCTGCGGTTTAAGAGCAAAAACTGTGAAAACCAGAATGACGAGCTGTTGTTTTGCAGACAGAGAGAAACTGTTTTAAACTGGAAGAGGGGAGATTTAGATGAGATATGAGGAAGAAATTGTTGGCTGTGAGGGCGGTGAGCCCCTGGCGCAGGTTGCCCCGAGAAGCTGTGGCTGCCCCATCCCTGGAGGTGTTCAAGGCCAGGTTGGACAGGGCTTGGAGCAACCTGGACTGGTGGGAGGTGTCCCTTCCCAGGGCAGGGGGTGGCACTGGGTGATCTTCAAGTTCCCTTCCAACCCAAACCATTCTGTGATTCTATGAAATGCTTCCAAATGGGATTTCTCATCCAGTTGAATGTGCAGCGCTGTAGCTTTGCCTGTGCAAAAGATGAGAGAGTTGGAGGTGTTCAACCTGGAGAAGAGAAGGCTCCGGGGAGACCTTAGAGCCCCTTCCAGTCCCTAAAGGGGCTCCAGGAGAGCTGGGGAGGGACTTTTTACAAGGGCATGGAGTGATAGGATGAGGGGTGATGGCTTCAAACTGGAAGAGGGGAGATTTAGATGAGATATTAGGGAGAAATTCTTTCCTGTGAGGGCGGTGAGCCCCTGGCGCAGGTTGCCCCGAGAAGCTGTGGCTGCCCCATCCCTGGAGGTGTTCAAGGCCAGGTTGGATGGGGCTTGGAGCAACCTGGGCTGGTGGGAGGTGTCCCTGCCCAGGGCAGGGGGGTGGAACGAGATGATCTTCAAGGTCCCTTCCAACATAAACCATTCTGTGATAACTCACTCCCCCAGGTCTGCAGAGGTTTGGCGAGCCAGGTTTCTCTGCCTTCCTTTGAAGGAAGGCTGTTTCAGTGCAGACATGTCCAAATACCACTGCCGGCAGGTCTGATATTTCAACAAGAAATCATCATTTCCGAGCTAAACCTGCGGGACTCTCTGTCCTCAGTTTCCCAGAATAATAATCCTTGTATTGTGGGAAATGATCGGGAACGGAGCATGTTAATCAATTAACATTTGCCTTGCGTGTTCTGTGGGTGGATGCGTATGGGTGTGCCACGGTGCAGATCCCCGAGTTGTCTCGTGGCTGTGGGAACCAGCGTTGGCAGCTGGAGGGTTGGAGCAGGAGCCCAGGTCCTTGGTCTTCCTGCTGGTGATTCACAGACACCTTAGTTGCCACTTCAAGTCTAGACAGGTCTCTCCTTTGAATTTTGCCGGAGCCTTTTTAAGCGTGATATCTAGCTCAGGAGTGGTATCGGTGTGCCTACCGCTGCGCTGTAGTCGTGGATCGTGGGAGCGCACCTCGTCCTTCCACTGCGGAAAAAACACATCGGTTTGAGTGATTACGGGCAACGTTTGTGCTAGGCGGAGAAGGGAACTTGCAAGATCCATTATGGTGTTCCTGCTCTGACACAGTAACATGTTCCTGGGCTTTAATGTCTTAAGCTGCTTCCCCTGGATCTGCAAGAGCAATTTCTGCGTGTTTTTGAGCTCTGTTCTGGGTCTGCTTCCCTTCCGCTGTGTATCACACAAGATTGCTTCCGAATTAGATGTTCTTTGTAAAAATGCTCTGGGATGGGTGATTGCATCCACCTGGTTATTCGAGGCTGATGCTTTTATCTCGCACGGCTCGGTACCGGTGGTTACCAGCTGATGACGTTGATGCACTTAGCTGTAGGGCTAGCTGGGACTGTCGTTACTGAGCTGGAAGAGAGGGATGGCAGATAGTCTAGGAGATAAATCGTCGTCCTGGATTTTCAGAGCTGCCCCCCAGGTGGCTGCTCTCAGCGATCAGGAAGTGTACTTTGGAAATTCAGGAACACTAGGGTTGGGGTTTTTGAGCAGATGAATGCATAATGAGTGTCAGCATCTGTAAATCATAGAATTGTTATGGCTGGAAAAGACCTTCAAGATCATCAAGTCCAACCATTATCTCACTCTACCAGGCCCACTTCTAAACCATGTCCCTGAGCGCCATATCCAGATGGCTTTTAAATACATCCAAGGGTGGCGATTCAACCCCTTCCCTGGGCAGCCTGGTCCAGGCTTTGATAACCCTTTCAGCATAGAAGTTTTTCCTAATGTCTCACCTAAACCTCCCCTGGTGCAACTTGAGGCCGTTTCCTCTTGTCCTATCGGCTGTAACTTATGAGAAGAGACCGACCCCCGTCTCCCTACCCCCTCCTTTCAGGTAGTTGTGGAGAGCGATAAGGTCTCCCCTCAGCCTCCTTTTCTTCAGACTAAACACCCCCAGTTCCCTCAACCGCTCCTCATAAGACTTCTCCTCCAGACCCCTCACCAGCTCCGTTGACCTTCTCTGGACCCTCTCCAGCACCTCAATGTCTGTCATGTAGTGAGAAGTCCCAAACTGAACACAGTACTTGAGATGCAGCCTCACCAGTGCCGAGTACAGGGGGACAATCACTTCTCTGGCCACGCTGTTCCTGATACAGGCTAAGATGCTGTTGGCCTTCTTGGCCACCTGGGCACACTGCTGGCTCATGTTCTGCCGGCTGTCAACCAACACCCCCAGGGCCTTCTCCACCGGGCAGCTTTCCAGCCACTCCTCCCCAAGCCTGTAGCGCTGCGTGGGGTTGGTGTGACCCAAGAGCAGGACCCAGCACTTGGCCATGTTGAACCTCACACCATTGGCCTCGGCCCATCGATCCAGCATGTCCAGGTCCCTCTGAAGAGCCCTCCTACCCTCACGCAGATCAGCTCTCCCACCTAATTTGGTGTCATCTGCGAACTTACTGAGGGTGCTCTCAATTCCTTCCCCTGGAAGGAGGTACCTGTGGATGTGCTCTTCAGGGATCCCTCCCAAGGGACTGGGATGCTGCTGTGGAGCTCTGTTACCAGCAGCAATGCGCAAGAAGTATCTACTCCAAACCCCGTCAACTTCTGCGTGGGAACTGGGAAGAGTACATTCCGCTTTCCCTTTTAATTTCATGTGGTTGTTAACTGGAATTTTTTTTTTTTGTGCTTTTCAGGTGCTGGAGAGTCTGGGAAAAGCACCATTGTGAAGCAGATGAAGTAAGTGAGACAGCGCAGGCATGCAAACTGCGTTTTTGTGTGAGACGAAATAAGGAATCTGTGGTGCCCTACTGGTTTGGCTTGGGAATGACGGCTTGGTTTCCTTCCAGGATTATTCATGAGGATGGCTACTCGGAGGAAGAATGCAAACAATATAAAGTGGTTGTCTACAGCAATACTATCCAGTCCATCATTGCAATCATAAGAGCCATGGGAAGGCTAAAGATAGACTTTGGGGAAGTTGCCAGAGCAGTAAGTATTTCACTTATTTCCCTTAGTCTGAGCCTGTGCTCTGAATTGTGTTAATGAATCCTGGAAATTCAGTCCACGACACTCACAGTGGAAATATGTTTGTTACAAGACGCAATAGCCAAAGACCTTTCGTAATCTGTACTGTTATTACCAGTACAAAGTGTCAAGTGTTTTACTGAGGTTACAGGTAAGAACCTTTAGTAGTTTGAATGCTCCAGAAAGATAAATAATCCCCAAACCTTTGTCTTAACTACTTGAATTTTTAATAGAATTCTCAGTTTTGGCTTAAATTGCTTGACATCAGTCCTTAGTAGTGTTTCACAGCACTGTTGCAGTTAATTTTTCAGCTGAGCCAAATAATTTTTAATAATTTTCACTACTCATATTTGCCCTCTTGTTTGTTTGGGGGGATTGAGGCCCTGCTTTTCCCCACCCGTCCAGTTCTGCTCATTCCTTGGGTGGTTACCAGCATTCACCTTCGCTCCAAGACGGTAGAAGCTGAAGTCAGGAAGTCTTGATCTTGACCTTGACGCGGTGGTGGGGAAAGCACAGGCAGAACGGGGAGTCGGGGACTCCTGAGAATGGGTAGGAGAAGGGAACTGTGTGTATCCGCACAGGGCGGTGGCTGCCCAGCCCGTGACTTTTGCTATCTGGCACTAATTCTTCACGCTCACAGTGAATATACGGTAAGGGAAGTAACCTGCTCTGTTTCTTTGTGGTGCGACCACAGACATTTTTAACTCACGATGGAAAGCATCCTGGCTGAAGGGCATATCTTCACTTGCGTGTTAACCTAGGCTGTAACTCCACTGCTGCTCCGAATCCTCCCTCGCGTTCCCCTCCGCCGTTCCTCTGTGCTTATCGAAGCCGAGTGGTGATCTCAGCCCAGCTAATGCAGCTGGAAGCAGGAAGAGGTTAAAATCCAAGTTCCTTTCCCGGTTGAGCTGCCCAGGCTTAGCTGGCGTCGCAAAAACAGAACAAGAGCCGAGTGCCAAGAATTTTCTCATGTCCCAATCCACCCCGAAGGGCAAACAACTTGCCACGCTTTCCCAGGAAAACACCCAGGGTAACCAAATCGGTTGTCTCGCAGCAAACCACAGCAGCGACCTGTCAGCGTAGCGCCATACCCGTAAGTGCTGTCCCTGCAAAGACTCATAACTGAGGTCCACCTCTGTGGCGTGGCAGTTCGGACCTTGATTAAGTTAATTTAGGTGCCCGTTGTTTGGCTAGTGAGGTACCGTTTGGACTAGCGTGCTGACTTGACTCTTGCCCGAGCTCAGGTACGTGCTGGGCAGTACGGTTTAGGGATCGAGGGAGAGGACCCGATGTTGGGAGGAGGCAGGCTGAAGCTGAGAACTTGTTGGGGTAGTGGAAGGTCTCACATCTCCCGAAAGGATGCTGGCGGGGCTGATCGCCGTAGAAACAAACACCAGATGTAGGTCAGCCTGTTTTTTTTTCCCCTTTCAAAATCTGCTTGTTAACTTGTAGAAGAGCGAGGTCCTGCTCTAAGAGTTCTGAGAAGGATTTTTCATGCCCTAGGGCAAACACTCAAATCCTGATCAGTCCATCCCATCTCCTGATGAAACGCTTCATTAAGAAATGGGTCTCCCTTACTTCTGACAGCTGTTGCAGCAAATGGCGAGCGCTCAAAGCTTTAAACCTGTAATCATCCAAAGCTTGCTTTTGATACTGAATTCTTCCTTGTTGCTGTACTGTGCAGCAGTATAATAGAGGTTTTCCAGTTTAAAAACTATGATTTATCGTTTAGTTCGTTAGTCACATTGACATTCTTACCTTTCCTTTGAAACCCTGCGCCAGGTTACTGAAATCTCGCGTTTCTGATGTGAATGCTGCCTGTCGCTTTGGAGCGGTGATCCCTGCAGCGATGGCGCTACAGAAGCATCGCGTGCCACCCGTGATCACTGCATCTCACCCCACGGGCTGGAGCTTCTTGCCCAGAATTTGTCTTTCTGACTGCAGGAGAAAAAATAACTCGATGATTTGGGGAGAAGAATGGATGAGAGAAGGGACCACGATTCCTTAGAGCAGTTGCCGCAGCCTCTGGGATCGTTACTGATGTTAAGCCTCGCTCTAATTTTTAAAGGTATAAATGAGCGTAGATTCTAACTTGTTTTCTTTCCTCTCTTCCTGCAGGACGATGCCCGTCAGTTGTTTGTTTTAGCTGGAAGCGCAGAGGAAGGCGTGATGACCGCCGAGCTAGCCGGTGTGATTAAGCGGTTATGGAGAGATGCTGGAGTTCAGGCCTGCTTCAGCAGATCGAGAGAATATCAGCTGAACGACTCTGCATCATAGTAAGAAACCGTTACCGGCATCCGGGTTCTCCCCAGCTACGCGAGGGGTGTTCAGGAAGGGCCGGTGTGTCTGAAAGCGGGGTGGTACTTGGCTGGTGAGGGTCCCCTTCCGAGGGGGCGGACGGAAACCCTTGTCTAACTGGTTTACACGGGGATGAGCTCACGAAGTGACTCGGTGCTTTAGCTCGTCAAAGTCAGTTTTACTGTTTGTCTTCCCCGGTATATAATATTAGAAAAAAAACCACCCCACATTCCTTATTTTGTGCCTAGGTGAATGTGCCAATCTTTTTCATGGAAGAATAGCTTAGCAGCTGGCTTTAAGATGGCATGTTACAGCAGGTGATGGGCGATGTCACCTTCGTTATCCCTACAGAAAGGAGGAACGCCTCCCGCAACCAAGCTCCCGATTAAACTACCAAATTTGTAATGAGCAACAATTTCCGATAGCGGCATCTCCTGATATTGGCCGATGGATATTCACATAGTTGTTCTTTTTAACAGCTCTCCCTACACTTCTGCTCCTGGCCCTGACGCCGCCCGGGCAGCGCTGCAGGCTGGCTGCAAACCTGCTTATTGCTCTCTTTCTAAAACGCACACAATTGCTTAACGACTGGGAAGTTACGACGAACTAAATAGGCTGCTGCTGGCTGGTTAATGAGAATTTTGACTCAATGCCTCATCTATTTCCAAGAGGCAGGTTAGTGCAGGGAAGGGAAAGTATTTCTTTTAATGAGCAAAACAGTTGTTGCTGTTTTCTTTCTTTTTTTTTTTTTTTTAAAGTCGTGTGCTTGATCTCTCTAGAACAAATATTTGAAACTCTGAAAGGATGATTTTTGGGGGTTAAGTGTGCCTCCCTGATGTCCAGCTGAAAACCTGTCTCGATTTAGCTGAGTTTTAAGCCTTCAAAAAATCAGTTTGGAAGTGAGATAAAGAGACTTGAGATGCGTCGCAGCTCAGTTGCCTGCAGGCTCTGTCTGCGCAGAGCATATTTTAGCTTGAAAATAAGGAAGAATTCGTCTAAATTTGTAACACCTTGGCAGGCTATCATGGGTTTAGATCAAGGTAAGGGAGTTGACAAGAGGAGGCTTGCTCAGATTCGTGTGTGCCTTTACAGCACGCGAGGAGGAAACTTCAGATTCAAAGGGAGAAAAAAGAAAAAGGATAGATGAGGAGGGGGGTGGGTGAGGGGAATAATTTAATGAAAAGATGTGAGAAGGAAAGCTTAAGGAGTGTTTGAGCAGGGGATCTAGGGCAGAAAGCGTAAGTGTTTGAGTGGAGCTTAAGGAGGAAGCTAGAGACGGGGAACCTTGGCTTTGGGGTCCTGATGGTCAGCTTGGAAGAGGAGGAGGATGAAGGCAGGGTGGGGGAAAACGGGGCAGAAGGGGGTCAGAAGCAGCGGAGTGGGGAGAGAGGGCGTTCGGCTGCTTTGGTAGGTGCCCACTTGACCTGACTGCCTTCCTCAGACTGGATTTCGGAGGGTTATTCCTGTTCCTGAATATCTGCAACCCACTCGCGTCCAGTTTCTGGTACCGGTAGGTGTAGGCACAGCTCGCTGCGACGGATTGCTGTCACGGGCTGGTGTCGGATGTGCGTGGCAGGGAGATTTCAGCCCCGTATGGTGACGTGGCAGTTTTCCGATAAGTGCATCAGAGAATTTTGCTTCCCGTCCGAAAACCGCAGGAAGTCACACTAAAGCAGCGTTATTTTGAATCGGTAACCCAGCAACTCGGCAGTGAGGAAACGCTGCGAGCGGGTTCCTTTAGCGCAGAACCACGATCATGCGGTTGAAAACCTGTTTTCTCCTGCAGGACCCCCACCTCAGCAGCCCACGGAACGAGCTGGCCGGAGGAGCGTTCCATCAGTATTTTTTTTCCCTCTCTGGTCAACACGTGGTTCCTGACCTGCCTTATTATCTTCTGGTCTTACCCAATTAGTTCCCTTGTTCACGCTTAAAGGATGGACGTCTTGCAATCCCTTTTCGTGGCGGTGGTCACGTAGGTACTAGTTTTTGTGCACAATTCTCCTGGAGGAATTTCCACTTCCCTCCTCCTTTCAGTATCTCCTACAACTGGGACTGAAACTTTGGGGTTAGCAGCCTTTAAATACCTGCCCCATTTGAGATGACTGAATTTTGGATGGAAAACCAGTATGGAGCTGTGTTTCAAGCCCAGTTATGGCTGACTGGGTGCTGCTCCTCGTTTCACATCAGATCTCGGGGCGTTTGAGACGCCCAAAAAGCAGGGGGGTGGCTGAAAAAAAGAGGAACATGAGCAATTGCATGTGAAAAATAGGTGTCATGGATAACCAGAGAGCTGTGGCAGAGAGCCAAGACGTTCAGGGCAGCATCGAATTGTTCCGAAAAACTTTTCTTCCTGCTGTTTCCTGCCTCGCTGAGCGTTTCCCCTTGTGCGGGAGGGATCCTGCCCGTCGGAGAGCTGCCCCGGCAGGCAGGAGGCTGTGTGGGAGGAGAGGAGGCAACCATAAAACCATAATAACGGCGTGTCGTAATCCGTACGCCATGGGCAGGGGTAAGCTCCTAGAGATAACCACTTGTGACACTAATCCAAATGATCTGTCCTGGAATCATAGCCTTTCTTGCATGTTCTCTTCTTCCTTTTGAAGAACAGTTGAGTAACTCTTGGTCTAAACTGTTAGTTAGCAGTAGTGTGAACACTCAGCGTCTTCTCCAGGCACCATTTGATAATGGTGGAATGGTTTGGGTTGGAAGGGACTTCAGAGATCATCCAGTGCCACCCCCTGCCCCGTGCAGGGACACCTCCCACCAGCCCAGGTTGCTCCAAGCCCCGTCCAACCTGGCCTTGAACACCTCCAGGGATGGGGCAGCCACAGCTTCTCGGGGCAACCTGCGCCAGGGGCTCACCGCCCTCACAGTCAAGAAGTTCTCCCCAATATCTCATCTAAATGTCCCCTCTTTCAGTTTAAAACCGTCACCCATTGTGCTATCGCTCCCCTCCCTGATGAAGAGTCCCTCCCCAGCTCTCCTGGAGCCCCTTTAGGGACTGGAAGGGGCTCTGAGGTCTCCCTGGAGCCTTCTCTTCCCCAGGCTGAACCCCCCCAACTCTCCCAGCCTGTCCTCCCAGCAGAGGGGCTCCCAATATCCCTCTGGCCACCACCCTACTATCGGTGCAATATTTCAAACATCTATATTTTTACTTGCTCTGTTGCAACATCCCGTTTTTGCTTTGCCTCTGACGTGAGCAAATGGCTCTGTAGCTCATCGCTTCCGTCTCGAGCCGGTGCCATGGAAGAGAGTTTCGGACCTGTGTAGACAATTCTGGGTGTGAAGAACACAAACCCGTGTGGTGGTGCAGCAGTGTGGATGCCAAAGCGTGTTGCCGCCTTGCACATTGTCAGTCACCTCTGTCTCAGACTTGGAAATGTCGGCAAGCGGATAACGCTTTCAAATATTTCAGTTGCTGCTTTGGCTACTTTTTCTGAAGTTCATGCAGACACCAGTCTGCAGATACTGTAGGTAATTATCTGCAGTCTCACAGGCAATTAGCATAGTTACTGATTAACCATTCTCTATTCTGGCGTATCTTGTCTTGTTCCCAAGTGGCAGTTTTGGCCTGAATTTCCCTGACGTGCTGCTGGATAAAACCTAGATTGTTGGTGCTGGATAAAACCTGGATTATTTCTCTGTGGGTTTTTTCTCCCCTTTGCTTTCGAGCCCCGGCTTGCGAGGCATTGTCCTGACGCTCTCTTGTGATTCCCCTCGAGCCGCAGCACCTTGGGATCGCAGCTCCAGTTTGGGAAGCGAGCTTTTTTCACCTGTAGGACTGTGCTGCAGCTGGTGGGTCTGTCTTAGCTGGCCCAAATGAGCGTTCAGATGGGTAAAGGGAATCCACAACACTCCTTTCTCCCGGAGATCCTGCTCCGTTAGCGTGTTTTCTGCCCCAATCCAGCTAAACACGAGGGGAGAGAGGAGGCAGAGGTCTGCAAAAGAAACGCATTTCTTAAATACAGGTTTTGCCTGTTTTCTTCCTGCTGCGGGAAGACTTGGCTATAGGTGATTAATTCTGTATGAGCTGTCAACCTACGGAGGAAGAATACAGTTTGCGTTTTCAGACCGGCACAGGTGCTTGTGATAATATTTCTTGAAAGCTTTGGTGGTTGGGGGCTGCAAACATCGACCCTCCACCCCGCCCCGGGTACCAAACCTGCATCGTTCTGCCCTCTCGTCTCCTCTCCCTGGCAAAGGTCGGCTTTTGTTTGCTGCTCTGCCTTCGGGCGCGATGGTGACAGCCCCTCCTTCCCGTAGCTCAGGCTGCGGACAGCCCTTCATAATAAATGCTTTGTATGAATCTTTCAGAGAGCCGTTTTTTGGCCTTGAAAGCGTTCTTTCCAGCGCTAAAAGGAAACATGACTGAATTGTTAGGAAAATAACCATTCCCGGGGTTCGTGTGAGCGTGTGGAGGAGGGGAACTCTTATCTTCACCAACTGAAAGCCGTCCGCTTCAGAACGTCCCCCTCCTGCCGTCGGTGTTTCTCGGAGCAGTCCGAGCGTGAGGTGGGACAGTGCTGAAGCTGGCAGGTTTTCCTGATCCGACTGGAGCTCCAGATCCGTGCACAGGCAGGTATCGAAGCAGCACCAGCCTGGCACGGGGTGTCCTGGGAAGGCTTGGAGGGTCACTAAGGCAAATACAAGTCACACCTTAGGCTTTTTCCTTTTTTTTTTTTATACTGGAGCTGTCATTTTAAGGGTGAAAAAAGAAGGGAAACAAACCAAAACTGTCTGTTTTTGCACGCTTGTATTTGCGAGGTGGTGTTGAAGCATGAGAAATAGTTGGCTCTGTAAACACAAAGATCCAAGTGTGGCAACCTCAGCGTACGGAGGAAGCCTGGTGGAGGAGGAGATGGTGAAAAGGGATTCAAACTGTGTGGGATGGAGCCGGATTCGGTAAGGTATATGTTTTCAGTTCCCGAAACAATATTTGTGAGGAACAACTTTAAACTTTCAGACAGACTGTGGCAAGCCGTGGGTCATGAGTCGCTCGAAACCACGAGTCTCAGACTGTGCTTTTCCAGTTTTTTCAAGTTCCACTAAATCTCTAGAGGGAAACAAGTGGCGGTGGGCACAGGCTGGGTTCCGCAGACTGGTTTTGTTGCGGGGGGACACAGCTGCCCTCAAAGCCGACCACCTCCGGCAAGGCGAGGATGGCTGGAGGTGGCCACAGGCTACCGAGAAATCCCCTGTGCTGGATCTTCCAACTGCTGAGACATTGCTGTGGGATCTGGTATTTATTTGCCCTTTGAATCTCCCTGGAATTAATCCGGCAAAGCTCATATTTTTTTTTTTTAAGGCAGAGCTTGCAGATCGGATACACCGTGTTCCCCTGAGTGACGCAGAAGCGTTCAGGAGCGGCACTTCGCGTTTCATTCAGTGGGAGCTGCCTGACTCCCCCCGCTCCTCGCTGCCTCCCCTAAACAGCTTTCAGTCAGAATGATACCACTCTCACTGCCCGAACTTCTGATGCCGAAAGCTGGCAATTAGGAGCAGATGCTTTACAGCCTCAGTGTGCACATTTATCACTTGGGTGATTCCGGGCAGCTGCGTGACCTGTAGCGAAGCCAAGCTGTTAGGAGGTGCTGGGTCAGTTCTCAGGTAGCGTTCCCATCGGCTTTTCAACCACCGTATCTCAGCTAAACCCATACTGGTAGGAAAGAGAAGGGGTGGGGGAAATCTGTGCATGTTATTTCCTCAGCAGAAATATTTCTTAACAGAAGCCTAATGAAGGTAAGCACCTTCCAAATTCTCTTTTACTAAGCTGAAGCTAAAGCAAGTCCCAAGTGTAAGTTTTGGGTGCTGCGTTTCTGGTCAAAGAGCAGTTCACAAACGTGTGGTCCCACCGAACGTTGAGAGAAGGATGAGAGGAGTTGGCCCTTTCTGGGCTAGAACCGCTTGCAGACACCAGCTCTTTGAGAAAAGCCCTGCGGCGCCGGGCGAGCACGGGCAGGAGGCGGGCAGGTAGGCTGGATTCTTCTGGGGTTTGGAAAATAGGTCAGTGCTCTGCAAATACGCTGGCAGTCCTGGCCAGAGGAGATGCTGAAGCTGATGGAGGAGGGAGACAGAATCCCAGACTGGTGAGGGTTGGAAGGGCCCTCTGGAGCTCCCCCAGTGCCACCCCCTGCCAGAGCAGGGGCACCTCCAGCAGTGGCACAGGACGGCGTCCAGGCGGGTTTGGAATGGCTCCAGAGTGGGAGACTCCCCCACCTCTCTGGGCAGCCTGTGCCAGTGCTCTGCCACCCGCACAGGAGAGAAGGCCCTCCTCAGGTTGAGATGGAACTTCCTATGGTCAAGTTTGTGCCCGTTCCCTCTTGTCCTGTCACTGGGCACCACTGGAAACAGACTGTTCCCATCCCCCTGGCACCCTCCCTTGAAGGACTGATAAGCGTTGATGAGATCCCCCCTCAGTCTTCTCTTCTCCAGACTGAAAAGCCCCAAGTCCCTCAGCCTTTCCTCGTAAGAGAGATGCTCCAGTCCCCTCATCATCTCCGTAGCCCTCTGCTGGACCCTCTCCAGCAGTTCCCTGTCCTTCTTGACCCGGGGAGCCCCGAACTGGACACAGTGCTCCAGATGTGGCCTCCCCAGGGCAGAGCAGAGGGGGAGGATGACCTCCCTCGCCCTGCTGGCCACACTCTGCTTGATGCCCCCCAGGATGCCATTGGCCTTCTTGGCCACCAGGGCACATTGCTGGCTCATGGCCATCCTGTTGTCCCCCAGGACTCCCAGGTCCCTTCCCACAGAGCTGCTCTCCAGCAGGTCAGTCCCCAACCTGTACTGGTGCATGGGGTTATTCCTCCCCAGATGCAGTACCCTACACTTGTTCTTGTTGAACTTCGTGAGGTTCCTCTCCACCCAACTCTCCAGCCTGTCCAGGTCACACTGTATGGTGGCACAGCCTTCCGGCGCGTCAGCCACTCCTCCCAGTGTTGTGTCATCAGCAAACTCGCTGATGGTACACTCCATCCCTTCAGACATCGCTCAGTACCTCGCCTGCTTGGTGAGGAAGGCGAGTGGAAATTTGGGGTTCCTGGCCCAGCTTTTGGACGCGTGGGAAGGAGCGATCCCTGGCTGACAGCGGATCGGTGATGATAACGTTTGGCGGGGAGGACAGGGTTTATTGCACCAGCATAGAGCCGTCGTGCTACTAAAATCTCACAGTCGCACAGTGCTGTATCGATTAAAAACCACTCCTGGTAAAAGACATGGCCCATCCCTTCCCAACGGAGCTGGAGTGATCCTCCTCTCCTTTGTGGGAGCAGGAGGCCGTCGCCTTCCCCTTAACAGGAAAAATGAGCTCGGAGGTGTCGCTGGCTGGAGCGGGATTTGTGACACTGCTGGAAATGATGTATACCTCTTAGTTATGTGTCCGGGAGCCGAACTTCAAAGGGAAGCTGGAATTAGTTGGGGTCTCGATGGGCGCGTTGCCTCGATGCTGCAGAGAAACGGCTTCCTCCGCCGGCCGTGCCGTCGAGGAGCCGCCGAGCGTTGCATTCATTTGCTGTGGCTGAAGGCGGTGAATGAATCTGCCTGTTTTGGGGGTAGTTCTTGACGCTTAATTCTTTCCTCCTGCTTCGCTTGATGTCTCCTTCCCCTTTAAAAGCGAGCCACTGGATTTATTGCCTTGTGCTTTGATGCGAAAGACCTTGACTGCTTTGAATTGCCCCAAGAGATACCGGCCTTGGCATGGCTTCCGCATCAGCGGTACTTCTCGTGCTAGCTTCTTATCAGGCTTCGCTCCCCACCTCGCTGAACTCTACCCGGCACATGCCGCAAGGTCGTACGGGGAGGGGTTAAAAAACACCCCACAAAAAATCAACCCTGGGGTTAAAACCCAAAGTGGTGGGGGGGGGTGTTGTTCGCTGTGTGTTCGAGGTCCGTACTCCGCGAAGATGATGAATAAATTCCGTGATGACTTTCTCCTGCAGTTTATAAAAGATTCATGGCCAGCGAGCAGACTAAAAAAAGCGCCTCTTGTGTTGTCTCTTCTGGTTTAGTTACCTAAACGACTTGGATAGAATATCCCAGCCGACCTATATTCCGACTCAGCAGGACGTTCTGCGGACCCGAGTTAAAACGACGGGCATCGTGGAGACTCACTTCACCTTCAAGGACCTGTACTTCAAGTAAGTGAAGGGCAGCGCTCGTCCCTGTGGACTGCGGTGATTTCTTCAGCGCGTGGTGGTGGTGGTGGTGGTGGTAGGTCCCACACCTGCGCTGCGAAACGTCTTGCCCTCTTTTAACTGTCCTCCTTGCCTCCGTTACACCCCCTCTTTACTGGCATTGCTCACTGGAGATACCGGTTTGACTTTTATTTGCCTTCTTCTGTTCTTTTCAGCTGCTTTTATGTTGGAATCGCAGACACAGGTACTGACTGCTTGTTTACAGGATCCCCCNCCCCCCCCCCTCCCAAAAAAAAAAAATTAATACTAAAAGGACACTGACTCCTGGATTTTGAGTTTGAATTTAACCCTTTCCTTTGAAGCGGGAGATAAGAGCTTTCCCCGCAGTCACAGTCTTGGCTGCGGGCTGCATGGTGTTCTCCACGATGACTGCGCTGACTGATGCTCGCTGGGGACCGGCTGCCTTCGCGTGACACCGCAGCGGGTGGGACTTGCCTGTCCTCTCTGCCTTCGAAATTCGGTCCCTGCGGGGCTCGAGTGTCGAGCCCGCTCTCGGCAGTGTCCCTTTACGTATCACTAACGGAGCTCCCTCTAACCTCCGTAGCGGCTGCTGGCCTGCAGTTTAGCTCTCCTCCCCGCTCTTCGTCTGCTCGTTAGAAAATCCTCGCTTTGGATCCCGAGTGGGCTCCTGACGGACAGCCTGGAGCCCCTCGGGGTGGGCACTCGTGTCCTGTGACGTGGACGTAGGAAAACGCGACGCCTTTATCTTGGGCGCGTTCCCTTCGTCCGTGGCAATGTTTTTCAAGCCTTTGTCGCTCAGAGCCTTTAAATAAGCATTTGTTTGCTTATTTTTAGCTTGTGTTTGAAAGAGCTAGAGCAAAAATCCCAGTGTTGCTTATAAAATCTGATCCCTTTGCACGCTTTTTTTTGGAGAACGGTAGCGTTTTGGCTTCTGAACTCCCTTAACTTACGAACCGTTTTAACAAAAATGCCTAAACACTTTGCATCGCCGAGCTATTTACGTGGCTTCTGGTTCGTCAGGGGGGGAAAAAAAAAAAACCCAAACTTGTCTTCCGTCGTGATGTGTTAGGATTAGCATTTCCAGCTGCGGTGTGCGGTGCTCTCTTAAAACCCATCACGTCTGACTAAGGGAAGAGTGAGCTGGAGGGAGCGGGCGGATTCCGTTTAATCATTGTAACCCTTCTTTTGGAGTGAAATGGCTGAGCGCTCGGCGGCGTTTGCCTCCCCGATGCAAAGGAGGGGAATCGCTCTTTCCCCGAGCCCGCCCGGAGTCATTGATCATGTGCAGAGCCCGAGACACGCGGTGTCTCGTCTCGGAGGGGATTTGTTCCACAAAGGAAAGCATTAATACATCTTAAACCCCGGAGCTGCCATCTTGCCCGCGACGGAAGCCTTGATGTTAAATCTCAAACATTAATAACGGGCTGAGGTTGCCTTAGTGTAACTGTGACTCGAATTCGGATGAGCTTGGTGGAGCCGAGCTGTCAGGGATGCTGTTCCTTTCCAGGTGTCTCTGCGCTGACAGCAGAGAGTAACGGCAAACGATACGAGCGAGGTAAATCGCCTGTATCCTCGCGGAGGTTTGCATCTTTCCTCCTGTGGTCCACGGGGACGCTTTACCTTAAATAGAAGACGGGAGGTCGCTGAACGGCCCTTCCGGCTGCCTCGTTTGGCATCGTTAAATCGCATCGCTTTTGGCCCACCCTGGGCAGTTTCTCTCTCGTCTGCCTGGTTGCTCTGATAACAAATCAATGTTTATGATTTTCAGAGCTCTGGGATATCGACTTGTATCTGGCTTGATTTAATTAAGTCGCAGTCCATCAGAACGTCCTGGGCAATCCTGTTTCTCATCCAAATATTTTGATGAGCGGAGTGTTGGCACTGTCCAAGATACTTCTGTCTTTTTTTTTATAGACAGAAATTCCATAAGCAACTCTGCAGCCTTTAAACTTCAGTAGCTCACAGATTACTTCTTTTTTTTTTTTTTTAATACGTGAAACTGTTTCTTAACCCCATTAACTTTTTTCTGGGTCCCGGTAGTAGCACGCAGGTATTATGTTCCGCGTAACCCTCTGGCAGACGCGGTGTAAATTAACTGGAAGAGCTGACTGTGAGTAGGTGTTTGGAGTCCAGTCAAGCAAATGGATTGTTGCTAAGGCAATAGGAGACGGAGAACAAAATAAGCGTGCCCTGGTGAATCAGCAGACTTCTAGATAGCCATGTAGGTAACGTCTAGTTCTTCCTGCTGAAATTGCTCTAAAAAAAAAGAACTTTTAAAATCCAGTGGGCGCTCTCCCGAGAAAGGGAGGACTCGGAGCTGTTGGCTTTGCCCATGGGAGGCTGTGTGTGTGTTTCTCCCTAAACCCCGCTTGTTTAAAAGCCCTTAGCAGAACCTCCTCCATCCCCTGGGAACGATGCGGTGGCCGGGGCGGGAGGTCTCCGTACCATCTGAGATGTTTCTTCTGCCTCTCTCCCAGGATGTTTGATGTTGGCGGCCAACGGTCGGAGCGGAAGAAATGGATCCACTGCTTCGAAGGCGTGACGGCGATTATTTTCTGCGTGGCCCTCAGCGATTACGACCTCGTCTTGGCCGAGGACGAGGAAATGGTACGTTATGGAGGAGTTACCGGCGCCTGCCTGCGTGGCACCGTAGGAGAAGGGAGGTGGAATCGTGGGGTGGGCACGTCCCCTGGCTTGCTCCTCTCGTTACGGTTGTTCAAGGGCTGTGAAGATGAGCGTTTCCTTGCGGCAGCCTGCGGTGTCTTGCCCCAGAAACTGATAAACGGAATGCGTAAATGAGATTTTTCTCCAGGCCCTGGTTACAGGGAGGTGCCTCGAGTTGTTCCCCTGGGTGTGAGTACCTCCATGGAGGAACAAACACGTCCCTGGGGGAGTTAGAGGATGAGGAGGTGACCTGACCCCTGCTCGGGGTTGTGGCCGTGCTCTTCCTGATGGAGTGACAGTGGGGATGTGTCAGGGACGCTCGACTCTTAGTCTGGCCTTGGCAGCAAAGCCATTCTGTCCCCCCCACCCCCTCCTCCCCTAATCACTCCGCAATGATGCGTCACCCTTCTCGTTTTATTTATTTTCCAGAACCGGATGCATGAGAGTATGAAACTGTTTGACAGCATTTGTAACAACAAATGGTTTACAGACACGTCGATCATTCTCTTCTTGAACAAGAAAGACCTGTTTGAGGAAAAAATTAAGAAAAGCCCACTAACGATCTGCTACCCAGAGTACACAGGTATGGTTGGGCTCCTGAAACGGCGTTTTATTTGTCGCCGGGGCCATGAATGAGTCGGTTAAAGCCCGCACAATCCAGGATAACTTAAAAGCTTATCTTCTCCCCCCCCTTCCCTTAGCTCTGTCTCTTGGGCAGCGTCTTTGGGCTATCCTGTTAGCCGATAGCTCATCGTCTCGGAAGAGATGTGCTCATGCGTGTCCGTGGTTCGGAACAGCCTTTGTCCGTGGGTTTTATGGCCCGGAGTGTCGCACTCCAGCAGATCAAGGTCACTGCGCGTTTCCCACGCATTAGTAGGACAATACTTGCAGGTAACTTCCATTTCTGAGGCTGTGAAACTTACCCATGTCCCGGGTAGGGCAGTTGTCCACCCTGCTGTGTCCGTGTTTCAGCAGCAGCCTGTTCTGCAGCCCGTCCCTGCCACGGCTCGATGCTTCACCTCGGCGCTGCTCGAGGCATTTAGATTTTTGAAACGGTGCTTCCTTCAAACCTGCTTATTCCTGTCATAGAATCATAGAATGGGTTGGGTTGGAAGAGGCTTTAAAGATCATCCAGTCCCACCCCCTGCCCTGGGCAGGGACACCTCCCACCAGCCCAGGTTGCTCCAAGCCCCGTCCAACCTGGCCTTGAACACCTCCAGGGATGGGGCAGCCACAGCTTCTCGGGGCAACCTGCGCCAGGGGATCACCACCCTCACAGTCAAGAAGTTCTCCCCAGTATCTCATCTAAATGTCCCCTCTTTCAGTTTAAAACCGTCACCCATTGTGCTATTGCTCCCCTCCCTGATCCCGAGTCCCTCCCCAGCTCTCCTGGAGCCCCTTTAGGCACTGGAAGGGGCTCTGCAGTCTCCCCGGAGCCTTCTCTTCTCCAGGCTGAACCCCCCCAACTCTCCCAGCCTGTCCTCCCAGCATCCTCATGTCCCTCTTCTGGCTCCGCTCCAACACCTCCGTGTCCTTCTCATGTTGGTGGCCCCCAAGCTGGAGGTGATATCCCAGGTGGGGTCTCACGAGACCTGTCATTTGTCACTCTTCTGGTAGAACTACACGTTTCTAGCATGAAGCGTAAATACCTGGTGTGGCCATCGCTGGGCGCGGAGGCCGGAGCGGGGAGCAGTCCGTGAGCCGCAGGAGCGAGTGATTTGTCCAAGGTCACAGAGCAGAAGCTGGGAATAGACTTCAGATTTACAAGAAGGGGTTAATGGTGGATTTGGATTTGTAGCTGGATAAGGCAGATGGTTGCAAGCAGCTTAATATGGACTTAAAAGATCTCTGTGCTGTGAACTCCTGGCCGAAGTAAGGGATCTTCTCTTTTTCAGGCTCCAACACGTACGAGGAAGCGGCTGCGTACATCCAGTGTCAGTTTGAAGATCTGAACCGGAGAAAAGACACCAAGGAGATCTACACGCACTTCACCTGTGCCACTGACACCAAGAACGTGCAGTTTGTGTTTGACGCCGTTACAGATGTCATCATTAAAAACAACCTGAAGGAATGTGGGCTCTATTGAGAAGGAAGGGACGTGGGAAGAAGGTACAGCTCGTGGTGTCCGAGCGTTGCGCGCCGGCTCGGGCGGGCTCTGCCTCGCTCTGCCTCGCTC
>VUYV01000194.1:1677902-1705297 GCA_008711295.1 Anarhynchus alexandrinus | reverse complement strand
CGATGTGGCTCGGTTCAGGGGGGCCGGGCCTGATGCAGCTCTGGGTGGGGAGGAAGGTGGGGAGCAGAGTGGGGGGCTTGGCTGTGGTATGGGGGTGCCCGGGGGACAGGGTGACCCCAGGCAGGGGGACAGGCAGGTGAGGTCAGGGGAGTGGGTCTGGGCACCCTGTGTTGTCGGGAGCACGGTGGGTGCTGCGTGTGTGGAGGTGACGGCGCTCAGTGGTGGGGATGGAGGAGGGGGACCCGTTAAATAGGACGAGCTGGCAGCAGCGACCTGGACACCCTGCTGTAGGTCACTCTGAAGGGCGGCAGGAGGAAATTCGGAGTGTTGAGCTCTTTTTGGGGCGCGGGTGCTGGTGGAGGTGCAGGTGGGAGCACGTTTGGGCTTGGGGAAGAGGCTGCCAGAGCAGCTCCTGGCCCTGAGATCTCCCAAATCACTTCTTTACCCTTTCATCCTTGAAGGCCTTCTCGAAGGAGCTCCTGAGATCTCCCAGTACTGCTCCCCACTGCCCGTGGTGCTTGTGCAAACGTTACGGTGCGTACAGATGGCACCACAGGCGGGCAAGCGCTGGCAATGCCACCGTAGCAGGGTGCAGGACCGCCAATAACTTGGGTAACGGGCTTTTAGATGGGTGAGCGCGAGGAGACCCACGCTCCTGGCTTGTTGCAGACCTGCTGGGCTCGGTAACGTGCCGCTGAAGTCCCGGTCCTGCCAGCGAGGCAGATTTGTGCTCTGAGCGCTGCACGAATCCGCGCGGCTGCGGCCGGAGGTCCCCGCTGTGCTGAACATCGTGTTCCCCCCGGGGCTGCAACCGCCTGCCTCCGCGCTGGAAGCAAAGGCAGAGCAGTGAATGGGAATGTTCTCCTTCTTTCTTGCCTGCTTCGGCCAGTGGTGGGATTAGGGCAGTGTCTGACCCTCGTGGAGGGGCTGCTGTCAGTCGGCTGCGTTCGAGGCGTCTCTCCTCGCCCAGACTCAGGGCTGCTGTCAGGGAACAGGGGTCTGGAGGCTCTCCCTGCGCCCCGGCCCTGTTTATCCGGGCTGTGGACATAGCCTGGAGGAAGGAGCAGAGGAATGCGGAGCTGGGATCTGCCTCTTCCAGTGGTGGCTCAGCACAGCTCAGATGAGGGATTGTTTTTACCTTTTCATCACCGTCGTCTTCCAGAAAGCCGGGGAGCTAACGGTGGGAGGCTGCAGCCGGCTGCTCTAAGAGGGAAGAACAAACTACTAATCCTGAAGTATCCTATGGGGCCAAAATATGCGTCATAAAAAGAAATGTGATGTGTGTGTAGGGGGGAATCAATCCAGCATCCTCAGAGGCAAAGCTTGCTCGCGTCTCGGGGGGGTTGTGTGTGTGGGGGGTGTTGTATCACCTTGAGTTTGCTGCTGTACGCACAGCTTTGTTGCACAGCGTGAGGAGCCACAGTCAGACTTGGCGGCTGCTGCAGCCTTTCCTGGCTGGGTGATGATATTAAAGGTGCCCAGAGCGACATACGACATTTGAGGCTGATAACATCAGCAGCCAGTGAGATCTTGGGGAGCGTGCGATGCGGCTGAGGTCAAGGAACAAAATGCTTCGGGCCACTGTTTTCCTTGCCTGGCTAGTTACTGCGAATAGCAGTGCTCGGTAATAGCGGAGGCGTTGGCAGAAGAATAAAAGGACGAGGAAGGGAGAACTGCCCTCCTGAGATAAGATGTTGAGTGCCCCCAGCTCAGATGTCTTCGAAGCAGGATGGCAATTAAACCATTAAAATGCCGTTTTGTTTCAACGCAAGTCGAAGTGACTTTTGCGCTCGCTGCCCCCGAAGCTTTCAGTGTGGCCAGAGGCCAGCGAAGAAGATGGGTGAGAGAGATGATTTACCAGCATCGAGGTAGGGGAAATCGTGACGTGCGGCTGGAGCAGCTCCCTCCCTGGGTTTTTAGGCTCCTTGAACTTTGACGAAGTAGTTTGCGTAAGGCGTTTGGAGATGGGGAGGGTGGGAATGTAGCCAAGCTTAATGCAGGCTCCGTCTCCTCCGTGTGACCTGCCGCTGAATAGCTGTTCAAAGAGGAGCCTTAACTTGTGCTGGCGCTCGGGGAAAGCGCCAGTGTGCAGTGGAAGAGCCGGCGTGAGCCCGCCAGTGTCCCGTGGCCAGCTCGGACCTGGGGGAGCGTCTGGGATGTAGCTGGAGGCACATCATCCCCACGGGTGCTGAGAAGAAGTTGGCATCCTCCTTGCCGTTGGCGGGCTGCGTCGGGGGGCACCCGGAGCGAGCCTGAGCTGCGCTGCCAGCCTGGGGGGTCGCTGACGTCTTTCTTTCCTCTCTTGTCAGTGACTTGGTTAAGGTGAAAAAGTGAAACAGCAGGAGGTAAGAGATTAAGAGATTAAATACGATCAACTCTGGATTTAAGTAGGAGCCGACACAGTCAGGGTGAATGGAGCTGTAGCCTTTCTGCAGAAATGGGGCGGTTTTCCCCCAAGAGCTGGGGTTGCCTGGCTCTGCCGAAGCTCCTTTTTCGCTGCAGTTTATGGGAAATTGGGCTGTCAGCAAAATAAACACCGGCTTTGGTCAGAGCAAGGCGGTTCTTTGGCGGGGAGTGGTTTTAAGGCAGAGGTGAGCGATGCTGAGCTTTCTACTTTCTCCCAGTGCGTGCCTTGATGTTGCTGGGGGCGGGTTGGAAACACTGAAGCTTGTGGTTAAGTGAATGCGGGTGTGGGGTTGAAGGGAGAGCTCAAGGGCAGGTTGCACTCTTCCAGATCCCCGTGTGCCATCACCGCTGCGCCTGAGCATCTGCTCTTCTGCCTCCCTGGAGACCGTAGGTGCCCTTGACAGCAGTTGCTTTCCAAATCCACGTCAGCCGGTCGGCGGAGCCTTAAACTCCCGGCCGAGCCGAGCCGAGCCGTGGGTGCCCTCGAGCGGGCAGGACACATGGCTGCGCTCAGAGATGGGTGGCAAGGCGGGGGGGGGGCTTGGCAAGCGCTGTCCCTGTCTGTCACTTCACCTGATCCCTGTTGCATCCTTGTCGTGTGGGGATCACTGTGCGGTGGGCTCCTTCGCACCTAGGTGCTGGCAGACAGACAGACGGACGCTCTGCAGACAGATCTGCTTACTCATGCAGCACGCCTGNGGTGAGCTACATGGCACCTCCGTGCCCCGAGAAGCCGGCGAGCCCGTGGCCGGTGTGTTTGGGTTGGTGCTGTGCCCCTGCGGATGCCGGCGCCGGAGGAATCCCGCTGAGGCTGTGCGGTGGGGAATGCTAATGCACAGCGCTGCGGCTTTGCAGTGGTAGCGAGCCGGAGCAATGCGCTGGGCTGGCACGGGGGTGGCAGGAGGTGGGAGCAGGGGAAGGCTGGGGAGAGGGGTACGGAGTCCCTGGGGAGCTGTTGTCCCCTGGGGAGGGCTGGATGCCTCCTCTGGAGCATCATTTCTCCTGCTGCTTTTCGCTGTTGCCTGCGGAGCCGCTCTCCTGCTGCCTGAGCAGCGTCTGACCTTGCTGCAGTCTGCTGCTTCCCTGCCCCGCGCGCAGCCCCTTCCCAGAGCCGGGTTTTCTGCCCCATTTTTCTCAGTCCCGAGTCATCTCAGGTCCCCGCAGCTCCGCCAGGCTGGATGCTAATAAAGCACCTTCCCCTTCAGGCTGTCAGGGGGACGAGACTGTCCTTGTTTGTACTGACAGAGCTCCTGGAGTCGCTCATTTTCCCTCTTTCTTTAATTTCATCCCTTAGACTGGCTGCTCATAAATCCTCCTCTGCCTTTGTGTGCTCGTCCAGGGCAGTGGCCACCATCTCCTCTCCTGATTGTTTAGCCAGACGCCGTACACTCGACTGTCTGTGATTCCTTGCCCAAATCCTCTGTTCTTTTGCCTTCTCACCCTTCTTTCCCTGCAGTTTTTCCTTCTCATAACGAGATGCCTGGGCTGGGATGAGTTGACCGGCTCATCCTACCCTGGATGGACCACCTGGGATGGGTCTGACCTTCCTTGGGATGTGGGAAAACCCTGAGAAGTGAACACATTACTGTGGTTAGATGGTCACAGGCTGAGCTGGCCATACCCTGACCCACGGTGAGAGCAAACCACGAGGGTGTTTTGAATGGAGATGATTTACTGGGGGCTGGGAGCAGACGGGTCACTGGTGGTGCTGTATTAAATGACAGAATCGTAATTATTTCTGTAATAAGTCGCTCTTGGGTCCTTCTCATCACTTTGGCTTTTGGAGGGTCTCGTTGCTGGCCAGAAGGGAGGACTGTCCTCGTGACCCAGCACTGCTGCAAGGTCAGAAGATGCTTCATTAAGTTCTTGAACTGGAGAGTAGGTAGAAGGGAGATTTTCAGGGTCGGACAGACACAAGCCATCTTCGAAACGATGTGCCAGGGCATGGGGCTTTTGCTTCTCCATTCTCCTCCTGCAGTTCCATGAGGTTGGCTGGGTTTCTGCTCTGATGTCTGGCCTTTGGAGATGGGGAAAGGAGTTGGATATTCATTCTCTGCAGTCTTCAGAAGCATCTCTTGTCGTCTTTTGATGGTGTGGGCCTGGGGGCCACCCATCTGAGCAGCGCTGGTTCTCCTGCGAGCCCCGCTGTGCTTGGCGGGACCCTCCTTCTCTGGAGTGCGGGATGTCTGCTGGCGGCAGAAGCGCCGTGTTTTCTTTAGACCTTTCCCAAAATGCAAGATTATCTTCTGCTAAGGACCAGCCTACCACAATACTTTCTTTGGGACCTGAGCAGTTTTCCCCATGCTTTCCAGCCCGTGCAAATGTTGGAGCCTGTTCCTGTGCTCCCTGCTAGAGGTTGAGGCTGGGATTTCTTTTTTTTTGCTCTGGAAACCAACTCTTCAAGGCCAGGTTGGAGTTGATCCTTTTGGATAACCGGCTGGCTTGATGCGGGGCTTTGCCGGAGAGGATCGTGTCCTCATCCTTCCTCCGAGGAGCTGGTGAGCGCCTCGTCCCAGGGGTTTGAGCAGGGGAAGGTGTGGGACTCAGCTGAAGAGATTTGCTCATACCTGGCTGCGTCTTTTATCATCAGGAGTTTCCTGCGGGCGACGTTCCCGTTTGCAGAAGGCTTGTTGCGTTTCCTGCTGAGCCCTTTGATCAGCGCTGCTTATCTGGGGACTCTGACTCACCTTCACTCAGCAGATGGTGGTGACGTTTGAGGTGACTGTCCCAGGGCCTGCCGCTGGCCCCTGTGGAGCCACAGGTGCAAAGGGACCTTCTGCTCATACTTCTGCAGAGCGTGACCCCGCTCTTTCTCAGTGGGACCGTGGGTTGGATCAATGAGGGGGCTGGGGGCTGCTGTAGGAGGGTTGGGGAGTCCCACCAAGGCGGACCATCTTATTACCGTCTCAGCAGGGTACGCTGGAGCCCCTGATCCAAGCCCTGGGGACTTGGCCACCCTCAGCAGCGCCTCAACCTGGTCTGCACCGTGCCCCCTCTAACCTTGGGCTAAGCATCGTCTTGGCGTGCTTCCCATGAGGTTGGCTGGGTTTCTGCTCTGATGTCTGGCCTTTGGAGATGGGGAAAGGAGTTGGATATTCATTCTCTGCAGTCTTCAGAAGCATCTCTTGTCGTCTTTTGATGGTGTGGGCCTGGGGGCCACCCATCTGAGCAGGATGGTTCATCCTCGTCGGGGAATGGGAGCTCTGGGGCATCTTGGTTGATGGGCCAAAGAGAAAGCTGCCAGTTCGGGTGTTTTTTTTTAAGCAGCCGGTCTTGGTTCGTGGGCTCCCTGCCTCTGGGAGAGCGGGATGCGGAAGCTGGGGCTATTCATGCCTTCGGGAGGTTGCCCGGTTGCCCTGTCGCGTTGGGCTGCTTGAACTGTGAATTTTAATTACACTTCGGGATCAATACGGTGGCCTTGGTAACGAGCTTATTGCTGCTGCAGAATCTGTTTACTTCAGGTTGGTGACAGCCAAAGAACTTAGGTGGCCGAGGACATGATGTTCCAGCTCGTCAAACAGGCTGCATTGTAATTCGGGTCCTCGGCGGTGGCTACACGGGTACGGCTTCCCCTTGGCTGCCTCCTGCGGACCTGGAGTTCGCTGGCAGGACCCGTTCGTGCCTGGCGGAGGAGCCGCCTTCGTTCAGGAGCCGGGATTTGGGTGGGGGCTATGGGAGCCTGGTTTATCTACCAAGGCGTGGGCGTAGGGAATCGCTCCTTCCAGCCTTCTGCGGGGAGAGGGAGAGAGAGAGAGAGAAGGTAGGCAGCCTGGAAAGGAGGTTCCGCGGGGGCTTTTTTGCCTTGCCGAAATTCGTGTTTTGGTTTCCTCCTGCCAGATGGCCTGGGGTGAGGCTCAACCTGTGTCTGCTGTTTTCTGTCTCCTCCTTTCGCCTCCCCGCAGGGAGCCCCGAATATCGCGCATTCTTGCACCGTGGGGAGAGGCTCGCATCCAACCTGGGCATGTTTTGGAGTGAGAACATCTGGCCGATCCCTGTTGACCTTGGAGCCATCAGCCTCTTGCAGGCAGCGCCGCCTTCGTCTCTCTGCGTTAACCGACCCCGTCACCAAATATTCTCTGAGCTCGCCATCCCCACAAGGATGTCGCTTCTTGTCCCTCCTGCCCCATTTAAAAGAAAGGGGCTCAGTTGAATCAACCCTGTTTGCAGGAAGGGGTCGGCTTTGCTCCGATATGAGGAGTCGGTGCCCGAGAGGGTGATGTTTGTCCATCCTGGTGGTGATTCCTCTGAGTCCTGAGCAGCGGACAGCCTGGGGGTTCTCTCCTACCGTGCCTCTGACCAGATGCATCAAAAATCAAAGTCTTTTCCGGGGCTGAAAATAGAGTCTGTTGGTAAATGAGAAATGGGCAGCTTGTGGAAACACCGCTGCGAGGGGCTTTTGGGGGTCAGCCAGGGCAGGGGGGCACGGGGAGGGTGTATTTCCAGTTTCCCAATTGCACAGCTGTATTTTCGGACTCTCTGGGATGTGTTGCGAACGGGCTGCTCCTCTTTCGATGCCGATCCCGCTGGGCATTTTCCCTTAGAGCCGCGGCATAGGGATAGAGGGTCTGCTGAGGGTGGCTGGAGCCCCGCCTGGGTGGCGTTTGCTGTATTGGTCTCTTGAAAGACCAAACGAGGTCTTGGAATGCTGTGGTTCTGCAAGCTGGTTCTGGGAGAGAAAAGGAGGCAGGTGGGGCACCAGGGTAGCCTGATTCCTTCCCTGAAACACGGGGGCTGCTTTAATATTACGGAGGAGAGGTTTGGGGTTTTCGATTTTTAGTTTTTAATTTTTATTTGTGGCTAACCCTGGCTTCAGACCTGCGTGGTGGAGCTGAACAAGCCCTCTGATGGCACTTCCAAGTGTTCCCTTGGTTTTGTACAGCTGTGGCTGTAGATGAGCTGTTTTCAAATTAATTTAAAAATCGATGCTAATGAAAGATGATGGAAGAAGGTAGATTTAGATGAGATATTAGGAAGGAATTTTTCGCTGTGGGGGCGGTGAGCCCCTGGTGCAGGTTGCCCTGAGAAGCTGTGGCTGCCCCATCCCTGGAGGTGTTCAAGGCCAGGTTGGACGGGGCTTGGAGCAACCTGGGCTGGTGGGAGGTGGCCCTGCCCGGGGCAGGGGGGTGGCACTGGATGGTCTTTAAGGTCCCTTCCAACCCAAACCATTGTATGATTCCCTATCAGCTCTAACACACAAACCCATTTCCATGGCCCCCCAGCTCCCACGCAGCCGTCCAGCCCGTTTGAGGCCATTAATCCTCCGTTTGCCCCACCAGCCACAGCAAATGATTTAACCCGCGATCCTGTCCACGCAGTGCTCCCAGCAAGGTAACTCCAATTAATACCAATTACCCTGTTGCCCAAACGCCTGGCGTGCCGCAGGCTGGCACCGCAGATGACTCCGTAGGTGAGAAGTGTGGGATGTCGTTAACCCGATGGGTTTTTGCGCTGCGGGACGCGATGTTTGCCCAGCCGGCTTGCCACGCTGGGTTCGTAGGGTATAACCTGTGAAACGCGATGGGAGTTCACTGCCCTCAGAGATCCCAGTATCGGACTTTTGCTGTTCCTGCTGCGAAGGAGATAGCCCTCTGCGTGAAAGCCGGGAGCGAGCCTTTGCCTCGATTCCTGGAGTCCAAGGACTAGACAGATGCCTTATCTGCTGGTGGGGAGCTTTCCCTCTGCTCTTGCTGGAGGCAGCGCACCTTTGGCCTCGAGGTGTTTATAAGGCAGTAGTTATTCCCAGTTACTATTTAACAGCTGGGCACTCAAAATCACATTTATTTTATTTAATCCCGCCTTCTGTTTATTTTTCCTTTAACTGGCATTTACAGTGATTCCCACGATGACTGAAATCTTGCCGTGGTTTCCAGCCTATTAACCTTTGGAATGGCCCCATTTCTTTCTTGGTGTTGCTTCTTCTCTGCCGAGCTTTGGGATTCGTGTGAAAGTCCTTAATTCTCCTCTTGTACTCGTGGAAACTTGGTTTATTGGGGTTTTTTTGGTTTTGTTTTTTCTTTTCTTTTCTCTCCCAGTGCACCAGCCCTCCTCTGCCGGTGAAGGATGGAGGCTGGTATCAGGGCTTGGCCGGTTTACCTTGCCAGGTCCTCGGCGCCCTTTATTTCCTTGTTGGGAACGGTGTAAAGGTTTCCAGGCAGAGATCTGGCTGCGGTTCCTGCTCAGGGAGGTGGTGGGGAGAGTGCCAGGCAGGTCTCTGCCTCTCCGGAGAGAAAAACCTGCCCTGTGAACCCTGCGGGAGCTAAAGGTACGGATCCAAGCGGCACTGAGTTCAGCGCTGATGGTGCTTCGATCCACAAAGCAAAGCAGCACCCTCGGGCAGCTGTTCGCAGCTGTGTTGTCCAAATGAAGTACTCAAAGGTTTCTTCCAAAGGTTTGGGTTGGGGGGAACCATCAGGAGAGGCCACAGCTGGAGCAGAAGCAGGTCCTGTTCCTCTGTATAACTTCTCTAGCCGGGGCTGTGCCGCTTTTCGCTCTCCCCAGGGCCTTTGGTGCTCTGCCAGGGGGTGTGCAGGATCAGAAGATGCCCTGCTGAGCACCCGGCTGCTCCTCCAGCATCCCTGCTGCACGGTGGGGCATTGCTGCTGCAAACCCCCTCGTGCTCTGGCTCTATCTTTTGCTGCTGAGCTGATTTTGAATTGGGAATGTGGCCGTCCCGTGAGCTTGGCCGCAACCTCGTGTGAATTCACGCAGCTGCTTGTCCTCTCGGTGTGTGCTGGCTCGCTTGGCCGGAGCTCGGAGGTGGTAAACCGGGGTGGTTTATGAATCGCGTAGCCAAATCCACCTCAAAAACCTCCCCTTGCTAGTGGTTTGGGGGTGAGGACGGTGTGATCAGGGCAGGAGCCTCACTGACCCTGATGCCCCCATCGCTCTTCTCCCAATACCTGATTTTTCCTTTCCTTTGGTCTTTATGGGACGCTGTGGTCCATAAATCCCCCTCCAGGGCTGGGTATCCTCGCAGGAGAGGAACCTTAAAAAACATCCATGTGGATTTCCACCCGAAAAATATCCATGTCCTGTTGGGTCGTGGAGCAGAAGCGGTGTCCCCGCTGCGTGCCGGAGGGCTGGGGGCTGCGGTGGGTTCCCTGCCCTGCGTCTAGACGCTGTCCTGTGGGAACAGGAGCTTGGCTCCGCCAGCCTGGAAGCGGGGCAGAGAGGGGCTCTGAGGACAGCGGCAGCCAAGTCCTCTAAACAAACCAAGTGCCCTGGCACGGCCGCGCTCGCCGGTTCCCCCGGCCGCGGCGGGACTGCTGCCAGCCCCGGGGCCAGCGTGGGGGAGAGACACTGGGAACCTGTGGCCAGTGGGCTTGGGATGGCTTCAGCCCCTTATCCCAAGAGGGGGGCAAACGTGGCAGGAGGTTGTGGGGTGGCTTCGGGAAGGGCTCTTTTCTCCTGCTCACGAAACGTTGGGGTCCCCTCTGGAACCCGGGTGGCTTTGGGAGAAGAACGCAGAAGAGTGCTGTCCCCTCTTCGGAGAGGTGGCACAAGTAAACCTGCTGCTCAGCTCTTCTTTGTGACCTAGAATAGAAGAAAAGCTTCATGCTGGTTATTTTATTTTTTTTTTCTTCCACTGATGCGTGGCTGAAGAGACCTCAGCCCCTGGGGTGCCTCTTCCCTCCCTTTGCTGCTGCGTTGACTGAACATGGTGAGTCGCTTCTGCAAATAAATGGATTAAAACAACTTGTCAGCGTGGCAGGACCCAGCTCCTCGTGAGAAACTGGTCGCAGCTACCCGGGAGGAAACGGTGCTTCTGCAGATAACGAATCCTCGGCGTTTGAAGCCGGGGTGTTTGAAGGTGTCTGTCTCCAGGTCTGCAAAACTCAGCCCTGGTTTGTGCCGATCACGTCTCATGCGCGAGTGGGGCTGGTGGAGAGGACGAGCGCTGATTTGAGCTGTAAAGCGTTTCTAGTCTGGCTGAATTTCCAGGAATGACAAAGAAATGATGAACTTAAAAGACAGGTCACGTCAGGGCTGCCTGAGCCGCGTGGGCAACCGGCAGTGCCCTCCCCGCCTCTGCCAGAGAGTTTTTGTTGAGGAGAGGAGATTAAATAAGGGGAATTGGCTGCCCTGAATGGTCCTCGTCTCTGCTGCTGCTGGCTTTCTGCAGTCAAAGGCAAGGTCCCAGGACCCTGGATCCTTTCAGGCTTTCTCCTGGGAGGTGCAGAAGTGGGTTACAGAGAGTTTCTTGCTTTCCAGGCGGTTATGTTCCTGCGAGAATGTGCTCTGCTCTGATTTTGCTGTTTCTCCTTGGGTCACTGCGCTGTGTCATCACGTCCACGGACATGGTGGAGGAAACTTCGGAGGCTGAAGGGGCTTGGGTGGTTCAGTGCTTCCTTCTCATGTTGGGTGATGTGCAGAGCCTCCTCTCATACCTCCCCAATTACTCTAGGGCAGAAGTGGCTGTAAGGGCACTTTTTTTTTTTATGCCACTGTGAATGTGCCGTCACTCACATTGTCCCTAATGAAAAATAATAATAAAAAACCAGGTTGCTAAGGCAAAGCTGGTGGTGGTAAGATGGGAGCTTGGAGCCATTCCCCAGCACGTGTCCTTTCCCCCGTGGAGCCTGTGCCTTAGTGAACGGGGTCAGCGTGCGGCCCCAGGGGTGGCTGTGGGTCGGTGGATGCTTTCCAAATCCTCCTCCTCCTTCCTCGACCTGCTCCACCGCTGTCCCCCGAGGCTGCGCGGGGTGCAATCGGCGATACGGAGCACGGCGAAAGGGCTCGAGCATTCTCTCTGGAGCCTTTCTGGGGATGGAAGGAGTTTTAAAATTAAAAGTGGGGTCGTCTTGTGTGAGAGGGACGTGCCTGGCTCATCTGTGCCCAGGGTAAATCCAGCTGGATTTACAAAGTCCTCTGCAGCTCAGAGGTGGGAGGGGAACTTCTCTTACTCGGTAAGCTCAAAAAGCTGCTCTCTAGCCTGACTGCTGGGGAAAAATACAGGATAAACCATCGAGGATGGCACACCCAGCAGTCATGAGCTGCCAGTTCGTTTAGATGGTAGCAGTCCAGATCTGGAATCTGTTTGCCCTCCCTATGTTGTAATAATTAAACAAACGAGGCCGTATGTGCTGGGGGCACGTGTGCTGCTGGGTTTGGGACTGCCCAGCCAATGTGCCCACGTATGGGCAGGTACCTTATAATGTAGGGAGAGGCCCGTTGAGGCTGATTGTGTAGCTTCACGGTAGTTTTTGGAAGCACCAGGCAGTGTAGCCAAACAGGGCGGCCAGTGTTTGCCTTGGGAGAGCCCAGGGGGTCCCTGGCACCTCTTTTGACCCCTTTTTTGGGATGCGGTGCTGTATCAGCAAGGCCGATGCTCCCTCACGTCGTGCCCAGCCATACCCAGCGCCTGGAGGGGCGGTTCGAGCTGAAGACGAGCGGCCGTTGTTGGGAAGTGTCGGATCTCCGTGGGAATGGGCACGGTCGCGCCAGGTTTCGCAAGGGGAGAAAATGTACTTCTGGCTTGGCAGGTGTGACTGGGAGCAGGCAGCGTTCAGCCTTGCTTTGCGAAAACTTGGCAGAAGAAGTCAGATCCTGGTGTTTTCCGATGAGACATCTCCCCAAAAAACCCCGCTGTACCAATCCTGGTGCAGGACCCCAGCCCTATGTCCTCCTGGAAGCGGGTAGCGGTGCTGGAAAACACCCCGGCTCTGTTTCTGTGCAAGAAAAATCAGTGCTGTGTTGTTTTGCCTCCTTGGTCATGAATTGCTGGGATGAAAAAATATTTTCCTTGCTCTTAAACCCTTGTGCTCCACCCGGTTGGAAAAGCCGCTTCCAGCAGGATGAAATTTGGGATGCGATTCGCCATCGTGCTCTCCGCAGCCGCGCGGTCCCGATCCCAGTCCCATCTCGCCGCAGCCAACCCGGCTTTGGTCAGACACAGCCGACTCAGCCGCAGCCTCTGGCCGGGGACGCCGTTCATTCAAATTCCCATGACGAGCCGAGGGATTACGAGATTTTCTCCGTCGCCTTAATGCAGCTAGAGAGCCCGGCACGTGGAAGGTAACGCAGCCGACGGTCACGCACGTCGCCGGTCGGCTCGGTCGCTTTGCCTGACCGCGGCACCCGCCGTCCTCCCTCATCTTCCTCTCGGCTGGTTGCCGGACGCTGCGTTAATTTGCCGGGCTCGAGGCGGGGGAGGAAGGGGGTTGATGTGCGAACAGTTCCTTCGATTCGGAAGCTGCTTGCAATGTTTGATGATAATTTTAGACAGGGCAGATTTTGCTAAGCTGCGGAGTTCAGATGAGCTCTGGTAAAGCCACGGTGGGGATTACTGTGGTTAATTCAGCACTTGGTTTCTTTAGCAGTGATTTCCCCCCCCACTTTGGATTCAAACCCCGCGTTTCTAGAACTGCTGTTTCTGCTAAAAAGTGGGACTGTGCCTTGGAACTGGCTCACCACCCACGGCCGGTCCTCCGCAGGGGCTGATGGTGTCCGGTATATCTCGGTTGTCCTGGTGATGTGGGGATGGCGTGGAGCTGGGGAGCGCAGCTCTCCATCCCCACCCTCTCCTTCCCATCGTGTCCCAAACGAGCTTTGCCCCACGAGACCATGCAGGCAGCACGTTTCACTGCAGGGAAGTGCCCTGGTCTGGGGTTCCCGTGTCCTGGGTGCTGTAAGCAAGGACAGACACCCACCTGCGCCCTGGGCGGGAGCAGAAAAGCCTGGGTCATCTAGGGTTTTCTTTTTTCCCTCCTGGGTTCACCTCTTCCCTGGAAACCTTTCCCTGAGATGGAGAAAACTCCTCAGCTAACACTTTAAGCTGTTTTAATGCTGGCAGCTGTTTTATGGGGCACATTTACACTCTCCGGTTTGATGAGTTGCCAGAGGAAGAGGTGGGTGCGAAGGGGTGAAAATCTTGCTGTTCTGAAATTGCAGATTTTCCCCCTTACCACCACCACCTCTGCAAATGCCCATGAGCAATACGCTGGCAGGGAGGTGGCACAAACCTTTCTCACCCTGTCCGGGGAAGATTGATCCAAGCAACAGACCTTGAACAAATTCCAGCAATATCATTCCGTGGTTGGGAAACCGCTGGACCTGCCAGCTCTGGCCCCGTGCCCCGAGGACACTGCTGTTACCTGCCTGGCCTTGCTTGCTAGAAGTGCTTCTGCACCTCTTATCTTTCGGTACCGGCTCTCCCAGCGGTGCTGTAGGTTATGATGCCCTCCAGTTCCTCCCTCTGCACCAAACGACTCAAACCAGTTGCGAAACCGCACTTGCAAACTCCGTTTTAGCGTTCCCGTTCCTTCCACTAATGCAAATTCATACAATTTGCGTCAGAATTGCCACGGCGTCTGCTGGGAAGTCTGGTCTGGGAAGCAGATGCCAGGCTGTAACGTATCCAGTACGGAGGAGCTGGCTAAAAACCTTTTAGCAGCGGCACCCACAAAAATGCCTGGGATGCCTGGGTGTGATGATGGACTTGATCTGGTGCTAGTCCGTTCCCGGAGGGGAATCTGGACTCACCTCCATCACCCCACGTCTCCTCCCTTAGACTGAGCAGTGGGTTTCGTGTCTCTGTTTCCCCTCCTGAGCAGAATACCATCGCTGCTTTTGGCCCATCAGCTGTGTTTCTCCAGGAACCGTGGCTCCGTTTTACAGCCCAAACAGCCATAC
The DNA here is from genome assembly GCA_008711295.1 of Anarhynchus alexandrinus. Classification (NCBI taxonomy): domain Eukaryota; kingdom Metazoa; phylum Chordata; class Aves; order Charadriiformes; family Charadriidae; genus Anarhynchus; species Anarhynchus alexandrinus. The sequence continues at coordinate 1,691,260 of VUYV01000194.1, read as the reverse complement.
TGGTGCTGCAGACCCCCCAGACCCAGACTGTGCAGATTCCTCCTTTCTGGACTGGATCATCTCAACTAAATAGTTTAATTCTTCTCCCCTCGAAGGCTGTTTCCCGCATCAAAGCTTTTGGGGAGCTTTCGGGATGGTTGTGGCGTGGAAAACCCCTCCTCGAGGCCACTGTGGCCTGTCTCTTTCCATCATCTTGATTTCTTCAGGACTCTTCGCGAGGTCTCCTGGGTCTGTGGGGATGCTTTGTTAATCCCGCTCCCCGCGATGACGTCTCATCCCTGTTAAGTGGCAAAATTAAATCCTGCAGCGACGCGATCAGAGGGAAGAGGCCGCGCCGGGGTTCTTTGTCAGGGTCTCCTGCGTGGCGGCGTGCCGGGGAGGGGGGCATCAAACTCGATTTGCTGGCGCTTTTCCTAATTCCCTTTCATCTCCGTCGTCTTTCTCTTGCAGAAGCAGCAATAAGGTTTTTTGCTGGCTGGTTACATGGGATGAGCGCAGCAGCTGAGCAGTTCGGGGCTATTTTTCCCCTCCTTTTGGCCCAATGCACTTAAATTTGATGAGCCGGTGGTAGGTGCCGGAGCCTTGAGTTGCCTCTGGCCGAGAGAGGAAGGAGGGGTGGCTGTTTTAGGGCTTCTCTTACAATGGAAACATCTGTAATGCGGAGGAGACTGAAAGCCAGTGCAATGTCAACTACTTTTTGTTGAAACGTTCTCTCTTGCTGAGTTTTCCCCCCCCCCTGCTTTTAGTGTCGATTTTGGAAGGATGCGCTGTTTTTAACCTGCGGGATGCTCCGCTCCTGGGGAAGAGCCTGGCGGCACCAGGGGTCTCGGTTTCTGCTGGGACCACCCCAGCTTTCTTGCTGCTGTGCTGTTGGGGTTGGAGCAGGGTCTCTGCCTGCGCGGGGCTTGTCTGGAGCACGCCGCACGGTATTTGTGTTGTACAAGCAGTCTGACTTTCTTGGAGGAGCCTCAGGGAGCCAGAGATGGGCTAAAGGGGATGTTTCAAGACTCAGTGGGTGCTTTTGTTTAAAAATCTTCAGGTTTTAGGTGTAAAACGTGCTTTAACCTTCTGGTGACAGAAATGAACAGGTGGAGGAGGGCGTTCAATTTTTGGCATCTGTAGCCATAGATCTGTTCCTTGATGCATTTGGTGGTCCTCATTTCTGTGACTACAGCTGTCAAGGTGGACTGAAGGGAGCCACGGGCCCGTATAGCCTGGAAAGGTGATGTGTCGTAAGAAGCACCTCTGATTTAGCACTTCTCTTTCTTTGCACCTTCAGCAAATCCAATTTGCAGATGACATGCAGGAGTTCACCAAGTTCCCAACCAAGACGGGCCGTCGGTCCCTGTCCCGCTCCATCTCGCAGTCTTCCACCGACAGCTACAGCTCCGGTAGGTGCCGGGCTCCTTCTCCGTGCGTGGTCCTCTCCCAAATCTGGCGTTGGTGCTGCTGTGAACGCGCTGCTCGCACCGCACGTCAGGATGCTCCATGCTGCTGTGTTGTACTTGGATATGGAGGGGATAATTCTGGGGGTTCCTGAAGCTCAGGCATTGATTACCAGTTGACAACCCAGTTATCTCTGGGGTGTTTTAGAGAACAAGAGTGCAAAATTCCTTCTGGACATTGGCTTTCCTTAGGAGATTTGTTGTTTGAGCCATGAGTGTCTGTGTGCATGAAAGCTGGGAAGCAAAACAAAGCTGAAACCTGCCGGAAGGGTAGGAGGTCCCCCAGACTCCTGAGACTTGGGGTAAGATGCGTTCTTCTCCTGGCTTTAGCTGCCTCCTACACGGACAGCTCTGACGACGAGGTGTCCCCCCGAGAGAAACAACAAACCAACTCCAAAGGCAGCAGCAATTTCTGTGTGAAGAACATCAAGCAGGCAGAGTTTGGGCGCCGGGAGATCGAGATCGCTGAACAAGGTAAAAGTGGAGCGTGGGATTCATGGGGCTTGTGGCAAGGTTGCCGTGCTCTCCAGAGACCAGAGGTGAGCCATGGCAATTCCCACAACTCTTGTCACAGCCTTGAGCGTACCCCGTCTTACCCGCCCTCCCCAAATCAGCAGATTATTTGAGGAAGAGCTAGACGCCACAGCAGGCATTAACGACGTGCGGCATCCATTTTCTAACAGCAGCAGAGCTCTTGCAGGGTTTAACGTTCTGGTGGCTTTGGATGAGAAACCTCAATGGGCAAGGATCTTGCAACACCTTCGGAGACATGAAAACTGAGAGTCCCAACCCCTTCCCCCGGGGCTTGTGGGAAGCTGAGTTCCCATTTCCAGTGGGGTGATTGAGTAACTTTGCTTTCGGGCTCCTTTTAGACGCATGCAGCCAAAGCCGTAGAAGGGGAAGATAATCCAAGCACATTTAGAGCAGCTCTTCTGAGATGTGGCAGCACTGTTTTCGTCTTCTTTAGGTGCTTCTCCTCGATGCTATTCTGCTGCAGGGCTGGTGACTGTCCTTAGTTGCCTTCCTTGGGCAGCGCCTGTCCCAAACCTCTCTTGTTACATGGTCAAATGACAAATGACACTGGTGTTTTGGTCCCATTTTGGACAGACCTGCCAGGCCAGGGATGAGGAGTTTTCTCCCCAGCTATGTAACGACTATAGCAAAAACTGCGGGGCTGGATGTAGCCTGGGGGAGACCCCAGAAAGGAGAGCAGGTCTGGCAGAGAGGGGCCTCTCTGGACTAAGCCCTCGTTAAAACCCCTCTTTTCCTTTTACAGACATGTCTGCTCTGATTTCACTCAGGAAACGAGCTCAAGGGGAGAAGCCTTTGGCTGGAGCTAAAATCGTGGGCTGTACCCACATTACAGCACAGACTGCGGTGAGTGGCGGCTTATTTGGGGCATCTGGGGAAGGTGAGAGAGTAGAGAGACTTTNTTAAGTTTCCCAGCCATGGGCAATTGAAGGAGGCACCTTCACTTTTCTGGAAACATCTTGGAGAGGTTCTGCCGCCTGTGTTTCCCCGGGGCAATGTTTGCCGGAGCCGATCTCCGATGGGTTCCCCGCTGCCCGTTGCACAGGGTTGTGCCTGGGTCCCTGTGCCGTGCTGTGCCCAGCGCCGCTCACCCCGCTGTCTTCCAGGTGCTGATCGAAACGCTGTGTGCGCTGGGAGCGCAGTGCCGCTGGTCTGCCTGTAACATCTATTCCACCCAGAATGAAGTGGCGGCTGCCTTGGCAGAAGCTGGTGAGTACAGCTGAGCCTGGGGACGCAGAGCCCTTCCAACCCCTCCTGCCTCTGCAGCCGTGTCCCAGACGGCTGGTTTGAGGGATGGTTTGGACCAAATATCTTTTAGGGAGGGATAAACAGGTCTGATGCTGTTGTGGGCTGCAGTTTGATCTCTGTGTGGCCCCTTGGCCCTCCTGTCTGTGGCTTTCCTGAGTTGGCCAAGCAGGAGAGAGCTCTGCCAAACTCAGCAGATGCCAAGGATGCTCCTCTTCTTCTAGGTGTTGCCGTGTTTGCCTGGAAGGGGGAGTCGGAGGATGACTTCTGGTGGTGCATTGACCGCTGTGTTAACGTAGACGGCTGGCAGGCCAACATGGTAATGAGCCTTTTTCCAGCCTCTCCTCTTTGTCCATGGAGTGGTCGCTGGATGCTCCTCACCCTTCCCTCCCTGGAGCTGTTCCTGGGAGACTGCTGGGGCTGCCTGGGCATCTGCTGGCGTTGTAAAGGTCTCTGAGCCCCTGTTAAAGTGGGGATCCTGGAGAACAGCAGCCGGAGCTGGGTTGGGGGCTGCTGTGGCGGTTGTGGGAGGTGCAGGGACGGTGTCCTGAGTTGGTACAGCCCAATGGCATGGCAGCATCTCCTCCCTGAGCTGCCAGCAAGTTGAGAAACCACAGGACCTATTTCCTCCCCAGGGTCAGCCCTATCGGAGCTGCCCCAACTGCTCCTCTCTAGACACAGATCCCATCCTACCTCTCCCAAAGAGAGAAGGGTCTCTGCGGGGGACCTTTCCTTTGCTGAAAGCAGATGGTGCCTCTCACTGCCTTGATGGCATGGTCTGTGATCACTAATGATGCGATAGCATGTGTCAGGGGGCCGTGACAGCTCCCGCAGCCCTTCCTCTCGACTGTTTGCTTTCAGGGCATGAATGTTGTGGCGTCCTTCTGATCTCAGCCTGTTTAGTTAGTGCTGCCTGTGGTCACGTTTCCAGGCTGCAGAGCAATAGCAGGGGCAGAAAACCCTGTTAGGATCCATCAGCTCCATGCAGGGGGTAAGAAATCCTCTGTGTTTCGGAGGAGACCCCGAGTTGCTGGCAACTAGGGGAACCCAGGAGCCCAGGCCGCCAGGCATCTGCCCAAATAGCCCTCCGTTGGTGCCTGAAGATGCTCTTCATCTCTTTTTCCCTGTCCTGTCCTCAGTGAATGCTTTTCCCAGTGGAAGGCCTGACTGCTCCATGCTCTTCCTTGCCTGTTCTCTAGATCCTGGACGACGGTGGGGACCTGACCCATTGGGTTTATAAGAAATACCCCAACGTATTCAAGAAGATCCGAGGGATTGTGGAGGAGAGTGTGACCGGTGTGCATAGGTAGGAGGTTTGGGAAGGCTGATCTGGGGATTTCTTAATGCGTTGCTGCTCTCTGCTCTGACCTGCCTCTGTCCTCTTCCAGGCTGTACCAGCTCTCCAAGGCTGGGAAGCTGTGTGTCCCAGCCATGAACGTGAACGACTCCGTCACCAAACAGAAATTTGACAACCTGTATTGCTGCCGGGAATCCATCCTGGACGGGTGAGTTTAACCCTTCTCCCCATCCCCACTGTCACTCTCACACCAGTGGATTTGGCTCCGGCTCCTCCTGAGCAGAGATCGGGCTCTTTGCTGCTTTGCCCTTGCTGTGTGTTTGCAGGACCTGGTTTTGGGGGGGCTCTCGCAGCGGAGCGCTGCCCTGTGCCATCAGCGGTGTGCGCTTGACTAATCCCAACACAGGTCTCTCTCTGTCCCCCAGCCTGAAGAGGACCACGGATGTGATGTTTGGAGGGAAGCAAGTGGTGGTTTGTGGTTATGGGGAGGTGAGTTTCATAAGTGGCAGTCGATGGAGCTGTGAGTCAGCCTCCCCCCGAGCCATCCTTTCCCTGAATTCAGCATCCTGCTGCTTCCCTGTGGAAAGACCACGTGCCCTTGATATAGGAGTAGATCAAACCTGGTGAGCGATTACCAGGGAAATCTTGCTAGAACCTGCTGGGAGGCTGCAGAACAAGCATCACATTTCCCAGTTTGCCTGCAGATTAGCTGGGCTGCAGATACGACAGTTGCTGGGAACGCTGGCCTGAATTATAACTACCCATGGGTGCTCCCATCTGCTGTCCCTGGACCGAGTTCAGCATCCAGCCCGGCTGTCACCGAGCCTGTGACAGAGGAGGCGGAGGGGCAGGCTGCATCTCGCTGGTGGATAATGTTCTGGCAGAGGGGAATCGTATCACGAACTTGTAAATGATTCTGCCCTGGAAGAGCAGGGAGCCGGGAGCTGACACCTTCCCTCCATCTGTGCGCTGTCTGCGTGGGTGTTTATCTTCCCGCGCTGCGAAGGGCCTGGCAGTAGCTGCAAATGCTCTTCCCGGCAGGAACACGCTTACTAATTTATTTAGACACCAGTGGAGCCCAGCTCTGCTCGACCAAGAGGCTGCGCTGGCTCTCGCCCAGCCGCTCCGGGGTGGCGTCTCATTCTCCAGCCATGAGTTGTGGTGGGAGTTGTAGTCTCCGGGGCCTGTCCTGAGTTTTACTGGACTTCTTCAAAACAAGGGAGTCCTTCCACCCTCACTGGTTTCCCCTTTGGATGTGGGTTGCAATCCCAGTTTGCCCTGCCTGGCTGTTTTCAGTAGATCTGAGGTTGGAGCTGGGTGATAAGTAAGGGTGTCTGTGGAGATGTTTCTTGTCTGGCAGCATCTCGCTGGTCAGAAAGCGGGGCTGAGCATGGGTACGTGCAGATTAGCCGGGTGTTAGTGTGGGTTAAGTGGTGTGGAGTGCTGAACTTCAGTTTAACTTTGTAGTGAGGAGAGGGATAGAGTCAGAGATGCTGTTATAGGAGCTCTGCTCTCCCCCATGCTGATATGGGGAGCGTGGGACGGAGGGTCTGTCCCCTGATTAGTGCAGGACAGCTCTGAACGCCAAAGAAACCCTTTGGCTAAAAGGCAAGTGGGGGAAGTGCGTGCTCGTCCAGACTGGGTTTAATCTCCTCTTGGAGGAGACCTCAGAAGGGCTCCTGCGATGCTGCGGGCTGTGCAGGCTGTGAGCATGTTGGTTTTGGGAAGCTTTGCCAACTGGTGGCTGTGCTGGAGGGCTGGTGGCCTTAGAGGGGGAGCTGGGCTTGTGGCAGAAGTGCCACTCGCCAGATACATGGCTAAGCTGCTCCTGGCATCAGGCAGGTGGCTGAGACAAGAATCTCCCAGCTTGGGATGTGCTCAGGCTGTTGCAGGGAAGGGGTTGTAGTGCTCAGTGCGTGCCACGTTCAGCTTCACACTGATGCTTTGCCTCGGCAGGTCGGCAAGGGATGCTGCGCCGCTCTGAAAGCCCTGGGAGCCATCGTCTACGTCACGGAGATAGACCCCATCTGCGCTCTCCAAGCTTGGTAAGATGTTACATGCCGCTTGTGAGCGTCTCTTTGTCTGCTCTCTGGCCTCCTTTAAACCCCGACGGAGGCTGAAATGGAGGCAGGAGGATCTGTGGCTCGTCTTGGAGAATATACATCTTGTTGGGGTGTGATGGGGAAGGGCTGGGGCAGGATTCAGGGCTGTGGGGTACCAGGCAGTAGGGACCTGCACCAGCTGGCTTGGGAAGGCTGCTCGAGGGTTCATGCAGGGCTGGCCGAATGCTCCACGCGTCCCCCGGCTCCTCCGACGTTTGCGAGAGCGGGTTTGACGCCGCATCCTTTGCGCAGCCTTTCCTCTTGCATCTGGCATCCCTGGGGGAGTGGAAGGGTAGCCTGGCTGCTGCGTGAGCAGGTCGGAGCTGCTGCAGCAATACAGTGCTGAGATCCCTCCTGGCCTGGGGCAGAGAGGGAACAGGCTTCTCCTCCTCATCGTGGTCCCTCTCCCCCTTTTTTGCCAGCATGGACGGATTTCGGGTGGTGAAGCTGAGTGAAGTAATCCGTCAGGTGGATGTCGTCATCACCTGCACAGGTAGGGACGGAGAAGGTCATGGATGAGCTGTGGTGGAGCAGGCTGAGAAGGAGCAGTCATTCCCAAGCGGGTGTCTCAAGGGCTCTGGGGGAGCTGGGGATGGAGGACACTTCGCTGCCATGTGCTGCTAATTTTACAAGAGCAATAGCTGCTCTCTGGCAAGAGCTTTTCCTCCTATCCCTCCCAGTCTGCTATTTGGCCACAGTTGTCCTCAGTCCCTGGGAGGAGGGACCTCACAGCCGTGTGTGCCCAGAGGTGTTTTGGGGTCTCCTAGAGCCTGGTTAATTCATGGGACCAAAGATCAGCGCTCATCCCACGTGTATCTCTGTTGTCACAGCCAGGAGGGCTCTCATCCTGGTGGAAGTTCATCTGATGTTGCCCCAAGCTGAGCTTCTCTGAGCCAAGTGCAGGGAAGGAGAAATCAGAGGATATTTCCACTGCCTTGGGTTCACCTGTGCCCTCTCTGCAGGAAACAAGAACGTGGTGACCAGAGAACATCTGGATCGGATGAAGAACAGCTGCATCGTGTGCAACATGGGCCACTCCAACACCGAGATCGATGTGGTGAGTCTGCCCGTGGCCTTGACGGCTGCCGTCCGCCCCGCTGTCCTCCAGCGATGACTCCAGCCTCTTCCTCCTGCTCTTGCAGACCAGTCTCCGGACCCCGGAGCTGACCTGGGAGCGGGTCCGTTCCCAAGTGGACCACGTCATCTGGCCGGATGGGAAGCGGGTGGTGCTGCTGGCTGAGGTGCGCCGAGAGCTGTGCCGTGACATTGCTTTGGGCCTCTTTCGGGGAAATCACTGCGTGCCAGATTGTAACAGAGACATAACCGGGTGGAAAGGTGCTAGGAGGAGGTTCAGAGCTTAAGAAAGGCTTTCTTGATTATTTTTTTTTTAATTGTTTTTCATTTTCTTGAGGCAGGGGAGGTATCATGCACCACATGCAGCCCCAGAGGTGCCATCTGGCTCCGTTCTTTTGCGCCATGAGCCATCCCCATCAGCCAAATGCCGTCTGCTTCTGGCTTTGGCAGGGTTTCCCGTGCAGCAGACGGGCTGGGTGTCTCCTCTTCCCACCTGAGCTCTCCTGGCAGCAGGAGGGACTGGCTCGCTCTTAGGGACCACAAAATTTCCCTGCCTTAAAGCTAAGGGTTAGGGGTGGAAACTGAGGCAGAGTTTGAATGCTCTGGACACGTAGGTGGCCCTTGAATCGCTGCGCTGCGGTTGCCCCCTGCCCCTGGGAGGGGGTAGAGGTGAATCCTGTCTCGAGACTCGATTCGGTTTGGCTCTGGGGGCAAGTTCAGCTCTCTGCAAACTCCTCCTGCTGTCTCCTAGGGCCGTCTTCTCAACCTGAGCTGCTCCACGGTTCCCACCTTCGTTCTCTCCATCACGGCCACCACTCAGGTCCGTACGCTGCAGGGTCGGGGTGCCGAGGGGCGGAGGGTGCTCTGGGGCTTTGCACGAGCCTCGGGGTGGGAACGGTTTGGAAGAAGCTGGGGAACGCACAGTTGGATGGGTCCTTGGCATGTCACCAGTGCCAGATGTACCGGAGCCACCACCTCTTGGCTGGGATGCCGTTAACGACGGCGTGAACTTACCACTGTGGTTACAGCTGGGAGAGAGCTTTTAAATGAGCCGGGCTTGATGGCAGAGCTCCTGCTGTGCTGTAAGCCACGGGCAAGCTCACCTAGCACAGGTTTAAGCTTACCTCAAAGCAAGGCTTTGCTTTGTCTTTGGACTCTTGATTTCTACATCACTTAAAAAAAAAACAAAACAACCGAACAACAAAACAAACCAAAACCGAAGTTTTGGGGAGCTGGAGGTCAGTGGTTAAAATGCTCCTCCCCGGCATCGGTGCCGGCTCAGCTGGGCGGACACGGTGTGTGTCTCGCACTGTTTGTCGTGCCTCTGCCTGTCCAAAGAAAACGCTGAGTACGTTTGGCTCCGCTCTGCGATGTGCAGTCGGTGCTGGCTGTGCGAGCGGCTGCGGTCGGCACAGCCCTCGGTCTGCGAGCGATGGAAGAAACCCGCTGGGCTGGAAACACCATGGGGGGACACGGACTGATGGCGGGGGACTGCCATGGGGCAGGGGGAGGACAGCCATGCTAAGGGTGTGGGAATATCCTTATCCTCACACTTGTCGGCCCAAACCACCGGGGACCAGGGATGTGTTTTGGACCTGGCGCTCAGCTGCGTGAACCGGCGCTTGAGCGAGATGCAGTTTTATTTCTGCTGAAGGAGCGGCCGTGGGTTTTGGAGCGATGCCGCCAGCTTAAAGCGAGCAATCCCTTCGTTCCTGTGCGACGCGGCAGGCGCATGGTTTAAAAGAATTAGGGCTGCTTCCTTCTCCTCCGTCCTCGCGTTCTGCTTTGCCCCGGGGCGTTAAGCCCAGATGCTGTGCACAAGCTGGGTGACATCTCCTCTCCCATCTCTGGTCCTCCCCCAGCAGCGGTGGGATCATGGAGACCCAGAGAGGGCTGTACCCTTAGGTGGAAGCCTTTCCTTCGAGGCATTTTGGAAATGGTTGCCCCCTCCCTCAGGCTGCCAAAGCCTTATCTCCGCTGCCGTTGTGGGTGTTGAGCGCTGCCCAGCTTGGTGGCTGTCCCTGACTGTCCCCGGGCTGTCCCCTGTGATCTCTGCAGGCTCTGGCTCTGATTGAGCTTTACAACGCTCCCGAGGGCCGTTACAAACAGGACGTGTACCTGCTGCCGAAGAAGATGGGTGAGTGAAGGGAACCCAGGCAGACTTATCCCCCGGGGCTGCTGTGGGTCCGCAGTTGTGGATGTGTGGAGAAACTCAAACCTGGGCTGGAAAAATCTTCCCGAGAGAGAATGAGTTGAGGGAAACCAGCAGAGGCAGCGGCCTTAAATCGTGCAGGTTACGCGATTTATTTATCCTTAACGCTCTGCAGCGTGGCAGGCGTCCCTTGTCCCGCAGCCTTCCTGCTCTGAGGTTTTTCAGGCGACCCTCGTGCCTTTTGGTGCGCGTCCAGCTCTGCTCAGCACCAGGGCACGGGCTCAGCTCTGCTGTAGGCTTAACGTGATGGCAAATCCCCGGTGCTAGATGGCAGGGACTGCCCAGCCAGACCCAGCGCGGTGCCCCGACCCTTTTCGTGCCGTATGATGAGTCTGTACGTCATCTCAGCAGTGCAGTGGGGGCGACGTGCACCCCTGATCCCCCCTTATCCTCTCCCCTTTCCCAGATGAGTACGTCGCCAGTTTGCATCTGCCTTCATTTGACGCTCACCTGACGGAACTGACGGACGATCAGGCGAAATACCTGGGACTCAACAAAAACGGGCCTTTCAAACCCAATTATTACAGGTCAGTGCCGGCCGGGGCAGGGAGCCGCCGTCTCCCCACCCAGTGGGTGCTGGTGGGGGCATCTCCTTGCACTGGGACAGCAGCAGCTCCCAGGAGCTGTGTCCCCAAGCACCCACCACCTCACTGTCCCCTCCCTTCTCTTCTAGATACTGACGGACCATACCCATGAAGGACCAGACCACACAAGGCAACATTAGAGAGATTATTTTTAAAGATCATTTTTATTTTGGTTTACCTTTTTCTTTTTTTCTTTTTTTTTAAACCAACAAAAGAACCTGTTTTTACATTTATCAACATGATTTTAAGGTCACTATTTTTTTTTTTTTTTCTCCCCCCCTCAGTTTCACCCTTTTAACGTGATCACATCTCTGTCTGATCTTGGCAGACGACCTGGGTTTCGCTTCTTGCTTTCATGTGGCTGAAGCCGCTGGGGGCTCCCAGCCCTGGCTCCCGGAGGGGGTTTCCCTTTCCTGCTGTGCCAAGGGCAGTTCATTCCTGCAGCGATTTTTATTTTATTTTAATTTTTTTTTCTCTCCACCTCTCCAGCCCGTGTTAGTCTCGGCCGGGATCCCTGCAGATACGGAGATGCTGTTTTACCTTACCTTATGTTTCTTTCTTTGTGTGGATTATCTGCAACTTCTAAATTGCCTTAAAGAGCCCAGTTTTAGCTGCTAGATCAATGCTCCTAACGCTGCTTGGGAGCAGAGTGGCGCCTGCTGGCCACCTCGCGAATAGGTGACTGTCCCCAAGGTCCCTACGCCGAGGTGGCCCAGGCTTGGTGGCCGCTGGCCCAGGTTTGGTGGCCGGCTGGGTATGGGGGAGTTCACTGTTTCAGGGTGCTAATCTGAATTTGGACGGGGGTCGCTTACCCAGCATTATCCTCATCTCTCCTCGTTTTGGTTTTGTTGTTTTTTTGGGTTTTTTTCAGCCAAACTGCACCTTAATTGAGTTAAAAACATTTTCTTTTTGTTTGTTTGTTTTTTCCTCTTTTCCTTTTTGATCCTTAAAGAGATGTTTTAAAAGGGGGGGATGATGCGGCTGCCTGTCGAGTCAGGGCGCTCGCTGCATCCGAGCGGTCCCATCTCCCACCGAGAAGCGCGGGGTGGTTTTTAAGGGTGTCTGGGGTGTTTTTTGGGGGTGTTTTGCTTTTTCTTTTGAGACAGACGCAGAGATGAGCCTTCCCCGTACCCCAGCCTGGGCCCTCTGCACCACGGACCCCTGCGCAAAAGCCCTCAGCTCCCCACCGCTGCCCCGGCCCTCGAGCTGGGGCTCTCGCAGCTCTTCCCTGCCCTCTCACAGCGCGTTTCAGCCGCTCTCATCGCCTCGTTCATCCCCTTCCCCATCCTCACCCCGTGACGTGTTTCTCTTTTTCCATCTCTTACAGCTTGTCCCGGGACGGGGGAAGTTCCTTCCAACCCAGTGAGGTTTCTCTTGGCTTTTTTTATCGTCCCCAAATTGCCTCTTTCTTCCCCCAGCCAGGGCCGGAGCACGGAGGGAAGGAGGACCCCCGCTGCCTGCGTCTCCCGGTACAGGGATAATGGAGACGCTGTGGTACCCGTCACTGGGGCTGCTCCTTCACCTCCTGCCACCCCGTCCCGTGGACCGGCATTGCCTTTTTAGTGGCTGGTTCCCTTCCCGGGGCTTTGCAGGGTTTGGGGTGCCACTGCTTCCCTGGGGGGGATGTGTAAAGCTCTTTTGTGGGGATGGGAGGAAGATGGGAGGGATGCTCGTGGCTTTGACTTTTCCCCCCCCATTTTCCCCTCCTTCCCCCCCATTTTCCCCTCCTTCTCCTTTGCCTATCCCTCTTTCTTGTCCTGCCCCGCTCTCCCCATGGATTTTGGGGATCGCCTGCCTCCCAGGGCCCCCTCCACCGTCCCTCAAACTTCATGGGGCGTCGGGGAGGGGGAATGGACAGACTCAAGGTGGGATGGGTGTCTGCAGGGAGGCAGTGAGGGTGTTCCCCCTTCCCCCTGGGGGGACCCATACCCTGTCCCCTGCGCTTGGGGGTGTCGGTCCCCCCCTTTCCCATCCCTGTTAGGGTCGAACCTCGGCGTAAGGGCTCCATCTCTGTATAAGCCATGTCGGGGGGGGGGTTGGGGGGGGAGCCCGGGGATGGCGGTGGCGGCGGCGGGCTGGGAGGGAGAGGTTTATTTTGTATATGAATGATTTTTAATGAATGCAATATTAATCCTTGCAGATGAGCAATAAATCATTAAAGTCTAATTAAACTATTAGGAAAAACGAAGCGCTTTTGCTTGTGGGCGGTTTATTTGGAGGGACGAGCGAATGCAGTCCCGTGGGGACCCTGAGTTGTGTCTGAGCCTAGGGCTGGGATCGGCCTTTGGCCACCTCCAGGTGGGCTTTGGCCTCCCCCCAGCCCCCCCGAGCAGCTCCAGGGCCTCCGATTNAGATGGCGGCGGCCAACACCGCGCCACACCTAAGATGGCCGCGCGGGGGCGGAGCTCGCCAGCCGGCCGGTTGCCGCGCCGGCCGCGGCCACCGAGGGCGGGCGGTGACGCGGCCGGGGCGGCGGGTCCGGCGGGCGGAGCCATATCGCAGCCGTCCGAGCGACCGGAGACACCACACACACACACACAGACACACATACATCCCCCCCCCTCCTCGGTGCCACTCCCAACATGGCGGCGGCGCTGCCCCGGCTCTCCCTGCCGCTCCCGCGAGAGGGAGGGGTGAGTCCTCGCGAGAGCTCGGCGCGGTAGAGGGCGGCCGACATGGAGCCGGGCGGCGGCGGCGGCGGCGGCCTTGGGGGCTCGGGGCCGCTCCCGGGCAACAACAAGGCCCGCGGTGGAGCGGCGCCGCCCGGCAAGGCCCGGGACCTGGGCCGCCCGCCGCGCAAGGACTCCGAGGTCAGCGCCGCTGCCGCCGGGCCCGGCGCGGGGGAGGGAGGGAGCGGGCGGCCTGGCC
>VUYV01000194.1:1667712-1677891 GCA_008711295.1 Anarhynchus alexandrinus | reverse complement strand
TGGGCCGCGTCGTCCTCCCCGCCGCGGGCCCGGGGCCTGCCCGTGAGGTGGCGGTCCGCTTCAGGCCCGACCCGCGCGGTGCTTCCCGCCCCGCCTGTCCTCCGCCGTCCCCCGGGGCTGGGCCGCCTTCGGTACCGGTTCCCCCGGGCCGCAGAGGTTTGGTCTGTGGGGCCGGGAGGCCTCTCTCTGCCAGGCCCGTTTGGTAGGGGGTCTGCCCAGAGCCCGCCCGGGTCGGTACCGGGCTCGGGTGGGTGCCGGTTTCCCCTTCATCCAGCTCTTCCCCGAGTCGGGGCCGGTTTGAGCTGTTTGGGGCAGGAGGGTGGCCGGTGCCGGGTCCATATGGGGACCCAGGACTGAGCCACCCTCCTTCCAGGGCTGCTCTGGGCTCCCACCGCCCCCGCCGGGGGCTTCTCCCGGTCCGTACCGTCCTGGTGTGGCAAGGGCTGCGTTGGTGGGTCTCTCTCTGTGCATCGGGTCAGTCCACGGATGGCTCTGCCGAGAAGTGACCAACCCCTCCAAGGAGACACCGAGGGCCTGGTGGGGATGGGGAGGGTTTTGTGGGTCTGGGTGGAGCTGATTTATCCCACATTGTGTCCCCCAAATCTGGTTTCATTCCTGGGATGGCTCCAGAGCCATCCACCTCCATGGGTGTCCTCACCAGGGTCGGGGGGATGCTCCCCAAAATGACAGGAGAGGGCTGTGAGGAGGTTTGTGTGAGGTTTGGGTGCCGGGGAAGGGCTCCCAGCCCCACAGAGGGGCTCAGACCCATTGACCTCAGAGCAGCCGGGGGCTTGGATCAGCCGCTTGCTCGGGAGTGAGTGCCCATTGCTTCGGGAGGGTTTTGCTGTGGGTCCACATTGACGACTTACTTAAAGGGAGCAGACTTTTTGTGCTCTAAGGCTTTTCCTGGATGTTTTTCCAGCCTCACCAAAACTGCTTGGAGTTTTTTCATTCTCACTATTCACATCGGCTGGTATCTGGGGGGATAGCCCAAATTTTCACGTCTGTGCAAAATGAGTGAGCTCTGAGAGCTCCCTGGTCCCATGTATCTGCCCTCCGCCCCCCCCGAGATTAAATACGCCCCGTCTGCTGCTTTGTTTTTTGGCCTTTTGGGGCTCCCAGAGTGTTTTAGAGGTGGTGCAGTGACAGGGGTTGCCCATCGGTGAAGCGCAGCGTGGCTCAATGCGGCGGAGCTGGGGAGAGCTGGGATGGAGATGCAGGAGGTGGGTAGGAGTTGCCTTGGTAACGTTTACGCTGCTGCGGGTACATTTTTGGTCTCTTAAAACAGAAGATACAATCCTGGATTTGCAGGAGGATGAGGTGAATTGTGAATGTCTTGGGGATTTTGGTTTCCCTGAAAAATGCTGTGATTTCACTGAATTCTTTCTCTGCTTTCAGGGCTATTCAGAGTCTCCAGACCTGGAGTTTGAATATGCAGATACCGATAAATGGCCAGCAGAGCTCTCTGGTAAGGGACTCGTTGTGATGGATCAATTAATCAGCCATGATTTTCTTTCCTGGTAGTGATTAGAGGAGCTCTTTCAACTCCAGTGTTACTCTTTTGTTGTCTTTAAACACCTCATTCCTGTTAAAAGAGAAGTGATACCATGTAATTAATTTTTTTTAGCTTTATGCTGGGTTTATTTTTTGCATTTCCCTCATCTTGGATAAAACTGCAATTAATGTGGCCAAGTTGCAGCTTTCTCTGACGGCTCAGTGCAGGTTGTTGGAGGTTTTCCTCTGTGCTCTTTCGGCAGAACTGTACAGCTACACGGAAGGACCGGAGTTCCTGCTCAACCGCAAGTGCTTTGAAGAGGACTTCAGGATCCACGGTAAGACCCTTCTCTTGGACATCTCGCAGCTCTGGGAAGGGACAGGGGATTGAAGGAGACATGGGGATTGCTGCATTGGTGCTGCATCAGAAAGCAGGAGCCGTGCACTCATAATCTTCATGCGGTTTGTACCGGAGACCTCATTAGCGTGCGTGGGCTGGCCCCGCAGTGCGGCTCGCTGCCTCCAGCATGTTCAGCGTTTGCTGATGTTGATGTCCGAGGTGGTTCGTCAGCGCCGGGACGTCTGTGCTGGAACATACTGGCAGCAGCAAGAGCATCCAGCTCATTTCGCATCAGCTGCCAGCGCTGGTTCAGAGGGATGTGATTCATCTAGCTGTCTGATGGAAGGCAGGAGACGGTCCATCCAGGCTGATCCTGCGTGCCTGGGTGTTACTCCCGGGAGCGCAGTGTTCCCGGGGGCACCCCTGTTTTCCGTCAGGCTGAATCCTTTTGAGCTGTTCCTGTGATGTTTGTGTCCAGGGCAAGCAGAGGTGCCCCGTGCCCTCAGCCTGCCTGCTTTGGCTTTTCAGTGCGGGACAAGAAATGGACCGAGCTGGACAAGAACCAGCACCGCACTCACGCCATGCGGCTTCTCGACGGGCTGGAGGTCACCGCACGGGAGAAGAGGCTGAGGGTTGCCCGAGCCATCCTTTACGTTGCCCAAGGTGACACCAGGCCTCTGCCTTCTTTGTTTCCCCTTTGCTAAATCCGCGTAGTGGATTGGAGGCTATCGATTTAAAATATTTAAAATCTTTTTTTTTTTTACCTTGCATCTTTGATTTCACCTGGGATGTCTGGAACAAAGCTAATTCTCATGGGAGCCAAACAGCTTATAGGAGTTTGGTCCAAAATTTGGCTGGCTTCCCCTTGCTATCCCAGCTCTGCCGGACCTGTGTTACCCATAGGAGGGCACTTCCATCCTCTGCATCCCACTTTTTTGCTTAAAATTAAGCCCGTTTTCATTCCCCCTGCAAAATGCTCTGGCGGTGTGGGAGGGCCTCGGGATCCCTGCGGAGATGGGATCCAGTGAGGGTGTTGTTGCAGGCACGTTTGGGGAATGTGGCTCTGAGGCCGAGGTGCAGGCTTGGATGAGGTATAACATCTTCCTCTTGCTGGAAGTGGGGACGTTCAACGCTTTGGTGGAGCTGCTGAACATGGAGATTGAGTGAGTACTGGGGGGAAAGCACTTCAGAAATGGCTCTGGAGCTCCTTGGCAGGAGTTTTTCCAGCTTGTGGCAGTCCTATTCCTAGTCTGTCTATCCCTAATCTGATTACTGCAGCCACCAGAATGACTCCTGTTGTTCTGGGTGGATACGTAATGTGGGATTGTACCTGATTTATACAGAAATTTGCTATGAGCTGTGCTGCCTGGCAGTAAATGGAGATGGGTCTCTTCCTCCTCCATTGACTGCACTGTGAACAGAGGATTTGTTGCAGCAGTATCTGTTCCAGGGGTTGGCTCTGGCATGTGGGCTCCTTGTGGCAGAGTTAAAATATCCCCAAAGGCCCCTCTGAGGCTGTATTCCCTCCGCAGTAACAGCGCAGCTTGCAGCAGTGCCGTGAGGAAGCCTGCCATCTCCCTGGCTGACAGCACGGACCTGAGGTACGGAGGAGGGCTTGGGAGGAGGGGATGCTCCAGGGGTGAGGAGGGGGACTCAGCGTTTGCTGGTTTCTTTGGCAAGCTGAGACAGGCCAGCAGGCACCGGAGCATGTCGCAGGGCTGTCCCAGCTTCTGCCCGGGCTCCGTGAGCATCGTCAGGTGCGCTCGGGTCTGCTTGGTCTGCAGATGTCCCTTGTGCTCAACCTGCACAGCAGGCGTGTGGCTGGTTGGGGACATGAGAGCAGTAAAGCATGGAAAAGCAATTTTTTTTTTTTTCCTGCTTTGACTTGCAGAGACCTTTTTCCCCAGTGCCTGAGTGCTGATGCCCTGGTGTGGAGTGGGTGCATGGAAACCGGCTGTGGTCTGGGCTGATCCAGCCTCCCCCCAGAGCCCTGGGTGCTGGTGGGGCCTCCGTAACTCATCCCAACCTCTGGTGATTCACCTGACCACCTGCTTTTTGCAGGGTGCTGCTGAACATCATGTACCTGATCGTGGAGACTGTTCGGCAAGAGGCCGAGGGAGACAAACCTGAGTGGAAGAGCATGAGACAGACCTTCCGAGCAGAGCTGGGTGAGGACCAGGCGCTTGGGGGTTGATGAGACAGAGGTTTCCAGGCCTGAAGAGCGAGAGAGTGAGATGGCGTTTGGCTCTAGGCCTCAGTTAATAGGGACTGCCAGCACTGGGTTGGTTTGTGCTGGGCTGAACCTTGCTGGTGGGGCAAAGGGGGATGAGCAGAGGAAGCCAGCCAGCCTTTTCTGCTTGTCTGGGTGCTCTCTCCCTGGGGAAAAAAAATGAATATTGGGGCTGTCATTTCCTTTCAACACAGAGGTAAGAAATTATGGAAGCTGCAAGGTCTTGGAAAGAAAGAGGGGAGCTGTTTGGGGTGAGGTGAGGATCTTGGAGATGGGGGGTGCGAGACTGCAGAGGCTGTGTGAGCGTGCAGGGGCTGGTGGTGCTGGCGGTTGGGGTGAGGACAGGGACGAGGAGTGCCTGGCTAGCGCTGCCTTGTTGTTCCAGGAGCCCCTCTGTACAACAACGAGCCCTTCTCCGTCATGCTCTTTGGGATGGTGACCAAATTCTGCAGTGGCCACGCTCCGCACTTCCCCATGAAGAAGGTGCTGCTCTTGCTCTGGAAGACTGTGCTGGTAAGGAGGGGCTGCGGCGTGTGCCAACACGTGTCTTGCGGTTTTTTGTTCAGCAGAGGAAGGAAGTTCTGCCCTCGGAACTGGCTGTAGTTGCTCCATCCTCTTTTTCTGGTCTTCAGCTGGGTAGTTTGTGTCCTACTAAACCCACCTCCAGGTTTCACCCCGTAAGGGATCATTGGATATTGGTGTCTGGAGCTGGATACCAAGGACAGACCCAAAGCGGGGCCCCCGGCTGGGGTCTGCATGAAGGAAAGGGTCCAGACACTTCAGTTGCAGATGCCTGAACACCCTCCTGTCCCTTCTGCCTTTCACAGTGACAAGAGCAGCATGGGGACAGGCAGCTCTTGTTTTACACCCTGGGGAAGCATTTGGGACTCCTGGAGAGCAGATCTGGGGAGGGCGGGTGGAGAAACCCCCGGTGCTGTTGTGTCGAGGAGTCCCCCACGCTCAGGGTGCCGTGGTCTCCCTTGCAGTGCACCTTGGGGGGCTTTGAGGAGCTCCAGAGCATGAAGGCGGAGAAGCGGGAGATCCTGGGCCTCCCGCCGCTGCCGGAGGACAGCATTAAAGTGATCCGCAACATGCGAGCTGCCTCCCCGCCCGCGTCCGCCTCCGATCTGATCGAGCAGCAGCAGAAGCGAGGCCGGCGGGAGCACAAGGTGAGGCTGGCGCAGGGGACTGGGGACAGCGATGGTGACAAGGGGACGATGGTTGGGGTCTGGGAGCAACTTGTCCCCAGGATGTTCACCTGCCTGCTCTTCTCTCTCCAGGCCCTGATTAAGCAGGATAACCTCGACGCCTTTAACGAGCGGGACCCTTACAAAGCTGATGACTCCCGTGAAGAAGAGGAGGAAAATGATGATGACAACAGCCTGGAGGGAGAGACCTTCCCCCTCGAACGGGATGAAGTGATGCCTCCCCCCACCCAGCATCCCCCTAGCGACCGCATCACCTGTCCCAAGGGGCTGCCCTGGGCCCCCAAGGTCCGGTGAGTCTGTGGGGCTGACCTTGGGCCAGGCTGTGGGGAGAGCTGGAGCGGGTTGAGGAAAACGGAGGCTGTTTAAATGTTGAGAACATCAGCAGGGATGTGGGGAAGATGTTGGGGATGGGGTGGTCAATCTGATGATCATTTCGGTCGCTGTTCTCTTGGTGGGGTGGGCTCTGCACCATCTCCTTTATCTGACAGCGGGGCTTCTCCTGATGGCTTGTGCCTGGGGCTGTGGTGTACCCAGGTGGACAGGAAGATGTGACTCTTCCCCTTGTCCCTTTGCTGCAGAGAAAAGGACATTGAGATGTTCCTGGAGTCCAGCCGCAGCAAGTTCATCGGCTACACGCTGGGCAGGTGGGTTCCTGCAGAGCCAGCTTGGGGGGGCTGCTGATTTGAGGGGGGTTGTGGCAGAGGCTACTAGGGTGGGGGCTGCTCTTGGCCTCTGCTTGGCAGCAGAGAAGTCCTGAGGTCACTGGCTCCTTCTTGGAGTGGTGGCCTCTGACCTGCCCATGGGTGGCTCCAGTTTGCTCCTGCCTGCACCCAGCCTGGCTCTTTCCCTTCTCTCTAGTGACACCAACACCGTGGTGGGCTTGCCCAGGCCCATCCACGAGAGCATCCGAACCCTGAAGCTGGTGAGTACGTTAACAAATTCCTCCAGGCCCTGCTCTTGTGTGGGTGCCCCTTCCCCATCCCCTCACACCTATCACAGGTCAGGGCCAGTGGTGCATTTTCCTGACCCCTCTCCCACTTGCTCAGCCCTGTAACGGGAGAGGCTTCAAGTTTTCATCCCATCCCGGGTCTCCCAGGCTGGCTGAACTTCTTTCCTCACTGGTTTCATCCCTTTCTTACTGGGGTTGTCCCAGAGGTGAGGCCAGCAGCCACCACCCTGCCCATCAACATCGTTCACCACCGGGACAGGAGTAACAGAGGTTCCTGGAGGGACTTAAAAAGATGATGGGACCAGGCTGGGGCTGGTGGCATTGATGGAGGGAGGGCATGGTGTGAACTCCTGCTCTCTCCCTGTGCAGCACAAGTACACATCGATCGCAGAGGTGCAAGTGCACATGGAGGACGAGTACCTGCGCTCCCCGCTCTCTGGGGTGAGTGTGGGGATGAGGATGGGACAAAGCTCCCAGGCTGGGGGCACTTAGTCCTGCCAGACCTTTTGGCTTTTGGCGGGGCTGGGGGGGTTTGCTCTGCTGGGGAGGGAGGAGCGATTTCTCTGGGGCAGAGGGTGGGCAGTGACTGGAGGCTTCAGGCAGGAGCTGGGGGTATCCTGCCCTTGGGGTCGGGGAGCCTGGGGCTGAGCCAGGCCCACAGTGCTGGTGGCAGCTCCTGGTATGAGGTTTTCTGGTCTCTCCTGGCACCAGGGGGAAGAAGAAGTGGAGCAAGTCCCTGCGGAGATCCTGTACCAGGGCCTCCTGCCAAGCCTGCCGCAGTACATGGTGAGCTGGGGAGCACTGGGGGTCCCCTGGGCCTTGCTCTGTCCTCCTGGAGCTGATCTGGGGGTGCCACACCCCGGGGCCTCCCTTCACTGCTCCGTCCCTTTCCAACGATGCCCCCAGGTTTTCTTCCCTCCCCATTATATATCCGTTACTCCTTCCTGCGGTGGGGAGGGGGGCCTGGGGCCAGTCCCCCTGTTCCCATCCCCTTTTCCATCTCTCCCTTCTCCCCAGATCGCTCTGCTGAAGATCCTCCTTGCCGCAGCCCCCACCTCCAAAGCCAAGACGGACTCCATCAACATCCTGGCAGATGTTTTGCCGGAGGAGATGCCGTGAGTGACCGTGGAGGGCGAGGAGAGGCACAGGGTGATGATGGGAGCCAGGCAGAGTGGTGCGGTTTGGGCTGGGGCTGTGCTGAGGTCTCCTGGGTGATCTGACCGTCTTCTGCTCGGTGGTGCGCCAAGAATTGCGTGTTGCTGCAGGAGCTGGATGCCGGTGGCTGCTGAGAACCCAGGGGATGGCAGGACTATCCACCAACACCTCCGGGGCTGGCAGGGTGCGGACAGTGCCCCAGCCCAAGGAATCCCTCTGTGTCCCCCAGGACCACAGTGCTGCAGAGCATGAAGCTGGGGGTGGATGTCAATCGGCACAAGGAGATCATCGTCAAAGCCATTTCTGCTGTGCTGCTCCTCCTGCTCAAGCACTTCAAGCTGAATCACATCTACCAGGTGAGGCGGGTCAGGGTCCAGCCACCCTGCATGGGGCTTTGGGGACGGGCAGGACCCAGGATGGGTCCCTGTTCACCCGCCTTCCTTCCCCAGTTTGAGTACATGGCCCAGCACCTGGTCTTCGCCAACTGCATCCCGCTCATCCTGAAGTTCTTCAACCAGAACATCATGTCCTACATCACTGCCAAGAACAGGTAGTGGAGGGGAGTGTCTGCCCACGTCCCTGCCTGGTGTGGGGAGGGGGGTCCCTGCTTGCTTTGCCCCTCCGTGATCCCTCCCCGGCCGTGGCTCTGGCACAGGCGGACCCAGGGAAGTGCCCGCTGCAGCTCATCGGTGGGTGGGAGGTGTGGGGCTGCGTTGCCCCCAGGCCAGGTAGATCTGGGGGAACAGCACGACACCCCTTCTCCTTCCTGCAGCATTTCCGTCCTGGACTATCCGTACTGCGTGGTGCACGAGCTGCCGGAGCTGACGGCAGAGAGCCTGGTGAGTCACTCCCTTCTCTGCCAGGTCCCACCACCCCGGGGTGCTCCCCAAAGGCTTTCATGGGTGTGGGGTGGCAGCAGGGCTCCAGCACCCAGCCCTGGCACCCTCAGCACTCTTGTGCTTGGCCCCGGCACTGCTGGGGCTTCGATGGGTGGTTGTCAGACCTCTCCTGCCTGCGTGCTGTGCTGTACCCCTTTGGGCAATGGTCCTCAGACCCGAACAGCCTCTCCTCATCCCTGCTCCGATCTCTTGCCTGACCCCTGTCTCTGCTTTCCCGCAGGAAGCCGGAGACAACAACCAGTTTTGCTGGAGGAACCTCTTCTCCTGCATAAACCTCCTGCGCATCCTGAACAAGCTGACCAAGTGGAAGCATTCCCGCACCATGGTGAGGGCCGGGGAACGTGCTGGGGCTCAGCCCAGCTGGACGGGGCGGTCTCAGGGTCCTCGGGCTGGGTGGAGGGGGCTGTGGATACCTTGGGGTGCCCTTTGTGCTGCACCCCAGACCTTGCTGGGGAGTGGGAGGTGAGAGAGGGTGAGTGGAAGGGGAGAGTGCCCGCTGCAGGGAAGGGTTTGTGTGTGCTGGAGGAGGTGGTTGACCTACGTGCAATGGGAGATACCCACATATCCATCCCCGCCGTGTCACCCCTCTGTCCCCGACTGCCGGGGGGCTGTTCCCCGCAGATGCTGGTGGTGTTCAAGTCGGCACCCATCCTGAAGCGGGCGCTGAAGGTGAAGCAGGCCATGATGCAGCTTTACGTGCTGAAGCTGCTCAAGGTACAGACCAAGTACCTGGGCCGGCAGTGGAGGAAGAGCAACATGAAGACCATGTCGGCCATCTACCAGAAAGTGCGGCACCGTCTCAACGACGACTGGGCTTACGGCAACGGTACGTCCTTCGCAGCGGCTGCAGAGCATCCCGTTAGCCGCTGTCCTTCCTGCTCGCTACAGTGACGTGTCTGTGCCCAAATGTGTCCCTTTACTGCTTAGGGCTTGTGCAGCCCTTAGGTCTGGGGCGTGGGGAGGGATTTGGGGTGGTGGCATCACAGGGAAGAGGGAAAGAGCTGATGATGGCCGGTGTTGGAACTGTTGGGAGATGCCTGCACCGCACCCTGTTTGTTGCTCTTTGTAAGGACCTGAAAAAACCTTTCCTGAGGGATCTGGGCTGGCTGAAGGACCCCCAGTTCCCCTCTGACACCCCTCTTTCCCTCTGCCCAGACCTGGACGCTCGGCCCTGGGACTTCCAGGCGGAGGAGTGCGCCCTGCGCGCCAGCATCGAGCGCTTCAACTCGCGTCGCTATGACCGGGCGCACAGCAACCCCGATTTTCTGCCCGTGGATAACTGCCTGCAGAGCGTGCTGGGCCAACGCGTGGACCTGCCCGAGGATTTCCAGGTCAACTACGACCTGTGGCTGGAGCGGGAGGTCTTCTCCCGACCCATCTCCTGGGAAGAGCTGCTGCAGTGACGGACGATGGGGAGGCAGGAGGGGGTGCTTTGGGGAGACCTCGAGGCTGGCCCGCTGCCGAGGGGCAGGGGGAGCGAGGCTTTGGGCGATCTGTGGGGTGTCTGGACCCCCTGTGGTGGGCTTGGGAAGAGGCTGGAGCTGTGAGGTCCTCACCGAGACATCCTCCTGCCCCTCTGCCCCTTTTCAGGCTGTGCCAGGCTCAACCCGGAGCTGAGGGTGGAGGTTTGGTGGAGGCCACGGTGCCCTTGGGAGTCTCCCGTTGGGTGGGGGGGACCTGTGTGCGCCCCTGGTTGATGCTTTTGGAGGCAGCACCCACCTCCTGCCCCCCCCAAGCAGCCGGGGACGAGAAGGGGGAGCAGGCGGCGGTGTGGGGAGCGGGGCAAAGCGGGGTGAGGGCCCCTTCGGCGCTGCTGCGGGACACGGGGAGCAGAGGCTGCTGTCCCCTCTGCCCCGAGCCTGCCTGGGGACACGGCGGCGGGGTCGGGGACGCTTGGGAGGGCG
>VUYV01000194.1:1635083-1649104 GCA_008711295.1 Anarhynchus alexandrinus | reverse complement strand
AATGTGGGGCATGTTTGTTTGGGGGGGGGGGTTTAGCCCAGCTGCAGTCTGTGCAGTGAGAAAGGGCTGAAGGCACTCTCTGATCCCGAGAGGGATCGGGAATAAATCCCTTCCAGAAATCAGCTTTGTAGGAACAACCGCCCTCTCGGCTCCGGCTTCTCCTGCTCCTGCGGTGTCCCGGGGGTGGGGGGGGGCTCAGCACCCCCCGAGTCACTGCCGGCCATCACGGGGGAGCGGGACCCGCACTGTGGGTACCCCGGGATGCTCCCCCCAACTTTGGGGGCTCATTTGTCCCCCACCCCAAGCCGGGGCTCAGCCATCCCGGCAGCCGGCTGCGGGTCCCGAATTACCCAGTGCCGAATTACCCCTGCGGGGGCACTGCTCCCCATCCGGCTGCCACCGAGGAAAAACCCCCCAAAACCCCCCCTTCCTTGGGATTTGTGAGCCGGACACAGAGCTGGACAAAGCTCTTTCCCCTCCCCAAGGGGACTGATGGATTTATTCGTCTCATCCCCTAATGAGCCGCTTCCAGATCCCAGTAAATTATACGCACCGGGAGGGGTGAAATCTTGCTCCATAAATCAGATCTGAGGCTGACAAGTGCTGCCTGCATCATTATCCCGGCGAGTTTCGGAGATCCCAGGTATCGCTGCCTCCTTTGCAAATCCCAATAAATCTGGGAGTAATCATACCCGACAGAAAGCCCGAAAAAAAAAACCAACAAACCCAACAAAAAAAAAAAAAAAACCCACACCGGAAAACATTTTCTTCCCTTAAAACGTAAGTGGAAAATTTATTGCCGGGAAAGGAAAAGTTTTCTCCGGAGAGTCCGTAACAAACAACGGTGCAAGTAACTCCCCGGGGCCGAGCCGGTGGGATGGCATCGCCTCGTGTTTACCGGGAGAAATTCATCGCAGCCCCTAAAAATTGTGGGAGATTCTAAAAATCGGGGGAGATTTTTTTTTTTTTTGGGGGTGTGAAAAAAAGGGGGAAAAAAAAACCCCAAAGCCAAAGTGTCTCCGAGTGTGTCCCGCAAAGACAGCGGAGCCAACGTGCCGGAGTCCGTCGCCTTCTGGTTTGCGTTTAGCCTTTGGAAAAGCCAAAAAAAAAAAAAACCCAAAAAAACCAAACCCAAACCCCTAAATAAATCCCCCCTTTGCAAACCTCCTCTTTCCTTAAGGGGAAGATTTATTTTATTAACTGGTCGACACCTGAAAGTAATTGGCTTTTTTTTTNCGGGGGGGCCCCGCCGTCGGGTGAACCCCGCTCGGACGGACGGACGGACGCGGTACGGGAGCGTGCCCGGCGCTGTATGTATGTAGGATGCTCTGGCTCGTCGGTGTTTGAGATTGTGGGTGCTGGATGTGTCCTCATGGTCCCATCAAAGAGCCAACCCCAGGGGACGAAGCGCTCCTCTTTCAGATGGGGAAACTGAGGCACGCGGCGCCAGCAGAAACGAAAAGGGTTGCGGATACCCCACCAGCTCTTCCTTGGATGGTTTCTTGCTGGGTTGGCGGTGCTTGGCTGTCTTTACCACTGGAGGAAGCCAGGGGAGCTGAGGTTGACCCCCAAGGAGTCACCTACCTGCTTCTCAGGGGGTGTTTTTTCCTCTCCTCGCCATGTGTTTCCCACTTCTCCCAGCCGAGGGCTTTGCGGAGGGTTTTGCTTTCCCCAAAGGCACATCAGCGGGAGCTCTTGTATTTCCGTAACGGGATTGTGCGTGTCAAGACTTCAAGAGATCCAGGCCGGTGGCGATCTCTGTACCTGTCAGGATGAATGAAAGGTGACAACGCCGAGAGCACCGGGGGAGTCATGCGAAAACCAGATGGGCTGTCAAAGGCTTTCTGGCTTCCCACCGATTCCTTTCGCCTGCCCCGGCTCGGCTGATTTAAGGTGCGCAAGGACCGCCTCGTGCGGGGAACGGGAAGGAGCAGGGAAAAGGGGAGATTAAAGTGCCCAACAGCTCGGAGCACTGGTCGGGATGGGCACCGCGGTGCTTTGGTCCAGGATGGATGGATGGAGGGATAGAGGGATGGATGGGAAGAGGGGGATGAAGGCTGAGAAGAAGGCAGGGTTGGGCAAGAGCTGAGCCCAGGAGCATTTAAGCTTCGCTGTCGTTGGAGGATGCTTCTAGTTATTGGGGTTGAGGGCAATGGTGGTCGGATGGGACACACACCACGTTGCTTGGCTGTGGAGAAACTTGTCCATCAGGCCCAGGACTCTGTTTAGGCTTGGGAAACCTCGGTCTCGTAAAGCAAACGCTGCTTCTGGCTTGCCTTGGGGGTGCCTGGCCACCACCGGGTTCCTGCAGAGCTCTGGAGGGGTCCCAGCACCCAAACCCAGCATGGGTCCTCATCCATGTCAACAGGGCAAGCCAAAAGCAGTGCTGATGGGGACATGGAACAGGTCCAGGGAGCTGAGCCGCCACCAGTGGGGCCAACCCCATGGTTGCAGTGGTCAAATCCACTTTGGGCAATGGTGTCCCCCAAACCACCGTGTCCCACTGCCTTTAGTTCTCCAGCGGATGGGACTGTGGGGCCTGCCAGGGTGGTGGGAAGGGTAGCCTTCCCCTCTGTGGCCTTGCTGGAGGTCTGGAGATAGGGCATAATTCCTGTCTCCTGGGTTTCTTCCCACCTTCTGCCATCAGTGTCTCATCTCCGGTGCCCCGGTGCTCTGTCCCCGGCGTGACCTCCCTTAGCCGACCCAGATGGCGAAAGGTTTCCTTCTTCCTCGGCCAACGCTGATAAGGAGAACCAGAAACAGCTTTGACCTTTCAACTGCAAATCTCCCTGCGAGGAGCTGCAAGCTGTTCCGTATCTCAAAGGTCCCTTGATAGGAAACAAAACCCGTGCCATTGAACTTTTAAGCAATTTCACCCCCAAAAAACCTCTCAGGCACCCAAAAAAAGCTCAGCTGAAGAGCACTGGGTGGTTTTAACCTTGCTGAGGGACCGGGCCAGCACGTGTGACTGATGTAAGAGGTTCCTCGGGTTGATCAGTTGTCTGGAGCGTTGGTCATCTGCTCTCTCCTTCCCTTGGAGACCCACTGATGGGGGTGCAAAGGCTTTGGGGGAACCTGGCACCTCCTTTCCTCTTCTCTGAGAGTGAGAGACCCCAATGATGCCGAGACCTTTACCTCCGCCAGCCCCAGGAGGGCTTGGGGACAGAGGGACAGGTCATCACGGATGAGAAACCATAGTGCAAATTTGCAGGAGACGGACGATTTAACCTTGGGGGAGTTGGACGAGATGATCTCTAGAGGTCCCTTCCAACTCTGAAAATTCCGTGATTCCGTGAACCCCTGGGATTTCAGCGGAGACACGACGCGCCTGTGGAAGTAAATCTCCATCTTTGCTTTCTTTCCCATCCCAAAGCGGCGCGGTGCAGCTCGGAGCCGTGCCCGGCTCTTCGCTTACACCCTCTGGGGCGCCGCTCTTAGAGGAAGGGGATGGCTGGAGGTGTCGGAGCTCATTAATTGCTCTGAGCAAGTTAATTGGTATAAACACAACAGCGGGAGCCGCGGCGGCTCTGCAAAGGGGAACGTGCTCAGCTCCGAGGGGGGATCGGGCAGAGGTCCCGTTCCTGGTGGGCGATCGGACCCCGAAAACGGGGTTAAGGCTTTCGGGATCACGTTCCCCTCGCTGCAGCATGGACGTAGGCTGTGAGCCCGCGGGGAGGAGGAGAGCGGCGTGCCCTGAGGCTTTTCCCAAACACATCCCCACTCGGTTTCCACGACTCGAGCGTTCCCACGCCGGGTTTTTTCCCCTCCACGTTGGGTGTTTATCAAGAAGAGCTCCACGGGGGTTCTCCCGGGTGATGGAGAGCCTGAGCATCCCGCAGAATCAGGCCCTAAACGCCAGCAGGCTCTCTATATTTCCTCCGCTACTAATCCTACGTTTTCCCTGCTGCCGCTTAACCCCATTAACGGGATCTGAGCCGGTTCAAAGCCTTCGGAGCAGCAGGGGAGGAGGCTCGGAGCAATAAGTGGAGGCGACCTCTGCCAAATTGGAGTAAAAGATGTCTTCCTCCCGCTCCCCAAACAGCCCCCAGCATTTTCACATTAAACCTCTATGCCCAGAGTAGTTGGGGAGGAAGAAACAGCCAAAATCAGCCCTTTCTGCGTGGAAGAAGAGTTTACCCGAGGGTAAAAGGGGCTGTTGCCTCCTGGAGCAGGGGGAAAGGGCTCAGCAGCCGACCCTGTGGTCCAGCGCCCGGGAAAGGATGCTCCTGGAGGGATCACCCAGAGAACTGACATCCCAGGATGGGAAGCCTATGGGAAAGTCATCAAATGAAGGTAATTTGGGGGAAAGTGGGTGTTTTAGGGGGTTGGGTCAGGAGAACAATCACGATGGGGCCTGGGCACCACATTCCTCATTTGAAATGGGTAGAATGGGCCATTCTGGGGGGGGAATAAGTGTTGATTTGTCATTATCTTGTTTGATGCCGCTTCTTCTGAGCACCTCTGAGGGGGGTTCCCCACCCCAACTGGGCTCTGCAGAGCCCCGAAAGCTGGAGCGAGGCACGAAAGAGAAGGGGTGCGACTGCTCCGCTCCTGGGAGGACCTTCTGCTGCCGCCAGGAGGTTTCGGGTGAGTGCCCGTCCCCTGGTGTCCCCAGACACGCTGCAAAGGGAAGGGGCTGAGAGGAGCCGGGAATGGACCCCCTTGCGCTGGGCACTTGTGGGGGTGCTGGGGTCTCAGGGGACCTCATGGGGTCTGGGGGGGGGGTCTGTACGAGGGGGTTTCATGGGGGCAAAGGTTCTCCGAGCACAGAGGTGCTCACGGGGGCTAAATTTTAGCAGCTTGAGCGACCGTCCTATTTGGGTCTCAAGCTGCTAATTTGGGTAATGGAGACCCCAGAGCGGCCACTCTCAGGCTGGTGGGGTTACCCCACAAGCAGGGTCTGACCTGCACCAGCAATTCCCCTTTGCTCCCCTCCTTCCTCTGCCTCTCCCTCCGTCCTTCCCTGCTCTCGAGCTTTTCTCCCGGCCCCATTTTGGGGAGGAAATTGCTGGGGTGAGAGGAAACGGGGGGGGCCCCCACCCTTCTCCCGAGGGAGGGGTGTGGAAAACGCGCGATCGGTGGCGGGATGACACTGCCTCGTCCCCGGGATGGGGTTTAATGGGTCCCACCTGGTTCCCAGGCGCAGCGTGCCCCGCGGCGGTCCCCGCCGCTCTTCCCTTGGAAATAAATTCAATAACTTCGCTGAGAGGGCCGTGAGCTCGGCCGGGGCTCTCCTCCACCGCATTAACCCCGCTTCCCCCGCCGCACGCAGGAGTCACGGTCGTTAGCCGAGGCCGGCGGCAGCGGAGGGGAGGCAGAACCCCCCTCTCTGTGCCTCTGCTCCCCCCCGGGGGGCAGCCGAGAAAGGGGTCGCCCCATCCTCTCCACCCAACCCAACCCAACCCTCTCCTGGGGACCCGCCGATCCGGGCAGAGGATAAAATTGCGCGGGAAGGTTAATCGGCAGCGGGGAGCGATAAGGTTGCTGTAGTAGCATCTTTTTTTTTTCCTTCGCTGCCTGTTTTGGTGCAGCTCCGCGCGTTTGCTCTCCATCCCTCCGGCACAGCATCCTCCTCTCTGCCCGTCGGACCAGCCCCCATCCAGCAGCCCCCACCAGCCCCGGGTGAGAGCAGGGCACGGATGCTCAAGGGGCGATGATTTCGCAGCATCCCCTCCCTCCTGCCCCGCGTAGCGCCCCCCGCGGGGCGCCGGCAGGGAGGCGATGCCGCCGAGCCGAATGCAGGAATGTTTTTCGGCGGAGGAAGGCACAGAGCCTCCTCTGTGTTCCTCCGACTCGCGGTAATTTCATTAACTTGTTTCATTCAAAGGCGGCCAGAGCCCGGCGGCGTGGGACACGCTGACCCTACGGAGGCTGCGATGTCTTGCAGGCTGAAATCCATCCTCTCATTGATTCCAGCAGGGAATGGCGGTGCCCGGAGGATTAATTCCTCCCCCCACTTTTGCTCACTCAAACCGCTTCTGGGTGAGAGCGCGGCAGCCTTTTACCAGCCGCTGCAGGCAGCGCTTTATCCTGGGGAGGGGTGAGGGGTCGTATCCAGCCCCTAAAAGGACCAAAGGGCAGCAGAAATACCCTCCCTGGGTGGAAACGGGGCAGAAAGAGCGTTTGCTATGGGAAGAATAATGCATCCGCTCTGCAGGAATCAGGTGCAGTGGATGGTTTGATGATGTTTGCAGCCAGTTTGGAGAAAAGAAACCCCAAGGGCTCGACCCCACGGCCTCTTACCCCTCAACCTCTAGCCTAAACCCAGAAGAAAATAGGAGACAGCGGCTCTCGAAGAGGAGCCCCTCCGCCTGCGGTCCATCCCCCTGCGCGTGGCAGCGACGGACGGCAGCGGAGTGGTGATGCACCACTCCATCCATCCTCCATCATCCCACCGCCCCTTTGCTTCTTGCTGGGACGCCTCTGCGGGACCCGCCGGGCTGCGACAAACCCATCCCACGGGGCGGCTCGGTAGGACACGGAGCAGCTGGATTTGGGATAACACTTTTTTTTTTTCCACGGCACCCGCCACCGGCTCCTGCCGGCCCCGCAGGAATGCGCCAGGGGCACCGGGAGGCAGAGCCTCTATTTGTTGTTTTAATAAATAGGGAGCAGAGAGATCCGGCGCGGGGAAGCTCTCCTCCGAGGAACTGGCTGTGCTGGGAGGGAGGGAGAGGAGGGAAGAGCCCAGCGGAGGGGCTCAGCCCCATCCTGCACTGCCGTCTGTCGCTGCTGCGCGCAGGGGGATGGACCGCAGGCGGAGGGGCTCCTCTTCGAGAGCCGCTGTCTCCTATTTTCTTCTGGGTTTAGGCTAGAGGTTGAGGGGTAAGAGGCCGTGGGGTCAAGCCCTTGGGGTTTCTTTTCTCCAAACTGGCTGCAAACATCATCAAACCAAAAAAAGGGCAGAGGTGGTACTTGGGGATGTGGTTTAGAAGTGGTTTTGTCAGGTCAGGGTAATGGGTGGACCTGATGATCTTAAAGGTCCCTTCCAACCTCAGCAATTCTATGATTCTATGATCTTTCCTTCCTTCTCTGGCAGCTGTAGAAGAGGAGGAGGAGGGGGAAAAGGAGGATGAGGATGAGGATGATGATGATGAGGAGGATGAGGATGAGGAGGGCTCCTTGCCATGCTGGCTACAGAGCCCAGCGCAGCCTCGTGTTCCCCCCACTGCCCTATTTCACATGGCCACCCCCAGACCTGCGCGGTGACAGAAGGCGGCAGGAGGTGAGCGCTGTGCCCTCCCCAAACGAGCCATCCCCAGGGTCCATCCCAAATGCCCCCTCACCCCCACCCCGGGGTTCACCCCGCTGGGTTTTACCCACCCCGTAGCGTTGGTGCCCCAAAGGGACCTGGGCTCTGCGCCTGTCCCCAGCGGCGGCCGATCTGAAGGCATCAGCCTCCAAAACCCCATCCTGGCTCCCAGGGCCTCCCATCAGCCCCAATTTCCTGCAGCCCCCGGTGATAAGAGGCCGATCCTCGGCCGTGGAAACCCGATGCCCCCGTGTCGGGGAACGCGGGTCCCCGGGGGGGGGACCGGGGAAACGCAGCTGAGAATGAGCAGATCTTTCTGCTTTCCCCTCCTTCTCTCTACCAAAGAAAGAAATCCCTTTGGAGGATGGATGTGGTCTTTGTGCCGCTCTCTCGGCGTTGCAGCTGGACCGCCTTACCCTGATTTCTGCCGGCGGCGGTGGTTTCCGCATGGTTAAAAGCTGCCGGGCACGCCTGCACCCACCGAACCGCCCGATAAATCACTGGGTGTTCGCTGTGATTTAATGTCATCCCCTTTTTTTCAGGCTTTGCTGCGGTCTGTGAAGTCCCGGGGACTGGGGGAAGCAAAGCTCTCTCTGGTTTTCCTGTCCCCTCTTCACCTCCCCTCGTTTGGGGTCTGGCCTGGTTTTTTTTTTAGGGAGAAACCCTAAAATCTCTCCCCCAAGCTGGTCTAGGAGCCCCTATTGGGAGGGTGGTGGGTGCTGTGGATTTTGCCAGCTGAAGGTGCTGGTGGGATACTGGTTTTGCTGGGCTCGGAGGGGGTTCTTTCACATCACTCCGGCCCTGCATCTCGATGCTCTCCCCGCACAGCGTGGACCAGAGGAGCTGATTCCGACTTATTTATTCCCCTTCTTTATCAACCCTGCACCGGGGCTCAGGATCCGTCCGTTCCCTGACCTCACCCCATCCCTGCTGCCACATCCCCTGCCTGCGCTGTGACGTTCCTCTGCTCTGCTGGGTCCAGGGGCTTTGGCCTCCCAGTTAGCCTTGAATTTGGGGCAAATTTCTCCCTTTTCAGGTATTCCTGTACATTTTTACTGGGTGTTTCAGCCTGGAGCTGCACCTCCCAGACCTGACCATGTTGGAGAGATGCCATCTCCAAGTTTTGCTATCCCTTTCCCAAGCAGGAATTGATTCAGCTCTGGGGCTGCTCCATCCCCGCTGCCGGTCCTGGAGGGTAATGGAAGGTGTGATGCTGAGGCAGGAAAATCAAAGATCTCGAAAAAAAAAGTCCTTTCTGCTGCAGATGGAGCGCCCTGTGTGAAGGACTGTAAAACCAGAGCCGGTGCATGCCCAGAAATTACACTGATTGAACGGAGCTGGTTTCTAGATTGGTTCGTAGCCATGTGCCGACTGCTGCAGCGATTGAACTAAACTGATTTTCTTGAGGGATTCCTCACTCGGGAGCGCTGGCGTCGGCCGCTCTGCTGCCAGTCCGGCCGGGCGGTTTAATTCCTCGAGGCTGGTTGTTCCCATGGGGTCGTTCCTGGGTGGAACAGTCCAAAGATGGTAGTGCAGGATGGGGGTGGCATCTCCAGGGCTTGTCTTGCCTCCCCTGTTCATAGCTATGTCCTGGTTTGAGCTACACAGGACTAATTTATCTTCTAATACTTGGGAAGACTGCACTTTTAGAAGACTCCAGTGCATGAATTTGTGAAAATATTTACTTTCTAGCCAGCGATGGTGTGCGGGTTTCAAGGTCTCGGTGTTTTCGAGCTCACCAGGTGTGGGGATGAGGAGGAGCAAGACGCGGGCACTTGACCCACACTGCCCAACAGGGTTATTTCATACCATCAACATCACATTCACTATAAATTAGAAAGTTTGCTGCTAAGTTCTCTCTCTCCCTTGATGGCTGCCATCCTGAGAACATCGTGCCCCGTTGCCGGACTCCCGAGGCATTTCCTTCCTCCCGAAGCCGCAGCGCTCGCAGTGTCCCACGTTTGCTGTCCCCTGCTGGGAGCGCACAGCTTCTACGGATAGAATGGGCTGAGTATAATCTTTGCATATTCTATATCGATACCGGGAGCAATATTGGATCTTTAGTGCTATTAATGTTAATTATCTAATCTTACTCTATTAAATCTGTTTATACTTCAACTCCCGGGTTTCCCTGTTTTTCCCAATTCCCTTTCCTGGATGGGGAGGGGTCATTGGGTGATAGAGTGATTGTCTTAACGGCGATAAACCATTATGGGTATCTCAAACCATAGCAAGCTTGCATAACACGGGGTCCCTCCACATGGCCCTGTCCCCAATATGAGGGGACAGCTGGGGTCCGCGCAAGGGCTGGGCGTTTATTTGAGGCAGCGGGACCGAGCGAGGAATTTGGGATCGGCATCATGCTCGCTTCTGGGCTCCGCTGGGCAGAAACGTGGGCAGCGCACGTGAGTCCAAAACCGAGACCGTTTGCAGAAGAAATCCCTGCTAAGCAGCCAAGATCCTCATTTTTATGTATTTTTTTTTTTTCCCCACCCAAATAAAATCTCAGCCAGCAAACGGGCCGTATCCAGGGCAACGCCGATGCCTCGCAGCTCGCCTTCGCTGCCATCCAACCCGGGATCCCTTTGGACCAGCACAGGGGTTGGGATGACTCCGGGCATCACTGCGGGGGCTGCCCGGAGGGGCTGGGAGAGGCGAGAGGTGATGGGCGGGGGGGGACTTCCGAGGCTCTGGGCTCCCCTAAAGCCTCACGGAGATGCTCCACTGCCATCTAGTGACAACGGGACCCCGGAGAAGGGAAGGTGGGTGGCCCCGGCAGAGCGCAGCCGGAGGCAGCGGGTCCTGCCCGCTCTCCCCCCGGGGGGAGCGGAGGCTCCGGGGCTGCGGGGGCGGAGCTGAACCGTCTCCCCGGTGGAAAAGCGGTTTCTCCATCGCAGCAGGTTTCTTCCCTGCGAGGACAGAGTGTTTCCCGGCTGTCCTCCCACACGCAACCCGCCGCCGGCGCCCGCCTGGGTCAGCTCGGTGTCGCTGGAGGGGAAATGGCTTCTCCAGCCCTGAGTGTCCAAACGCAACACGCTCAGGCTCTAAAATTCTCTAGAGTAGGCTATTACATTGCAAAAAACTTGCTTTTTCCAAAGGAGTCGTTAGGAACAAGGTGCCTGCGCATCTTTGGCTGTAGGTACCCCATTCCCTCCAGTGTCCTCAGACGAGCCATTGCCTCCTGGAGCATCTCTCCACCACCTCTTCCCTCATCAACGCAGTGAAATTATTTAGTGCCTTTAACGTAATTAACACGTCGCAATCCTAAACTGCCAGCAGCTGCCTGGCCCTGCAATGTATCCTTCCACCCGGCCATGAATGCCTCCCTCTGGGCGATTATAAAGTGGAAAAACGCTGCAAACCTGAGCCCAGCACCGGAGGAGAAGGAAGAAACGGGGCAGGGGACCTGTGTGCGTTAATATAATTAACCCACGGCAATCCCAAATTGCTTGGCGGCTGC
Source organism: Anarhynchus alexandrinus (assembly GCA_008711295.1). Taxonomy (NCBI): domain Eukaryota; kingdom Metazoa; phylum Chordata; class Aves; order Charadriiformes; family Charadriidae; genus Anarhynchus; species Anarhynchus alexandrinus. Next base: position 1,638,392 of record VUYV01000194.1, on the reverse strand, counting down.
CTGGCTCCATCAGTCATCCTTCCACTGAGCTGTTAATGGGCCCATAGGGGCTGTCGGTGCACACGCTTGTGTAAATGTGTGCATGAGGCTGATGTGTTGTCCCCGTCCCTCGCTTTTTTGGGGAGGTGATTTCCCTCCCAGCATCGTCTCGCTCCCCAGTTTGCCACCCGAAATGATGGCACTGGCGGTACGATTATACACCTCCGTTCTGTAATTACCTCTGCTTACGCTAATTGTGTAATTGGGAAAGGCAATTACCTGGTGAAATGAGATAGGAAGAGGATCTGGCTCGCTCTCCCAGCTTGTGGGATCCCTCTCCCAGCTTGTGGGATCCCTTCCCAGCTTGTGGGATCCCTTCCCGGCTGCTCCCGGTGTAAATCAGGAGTAGGGTCCCTGTCCCTCTCGTGGAGGGGGGGGACACCTTTGTGTTTGCAGCACCGCCGCGTCCTGCTCAAGTGGCAGCTGAAGGTGCCCCTTCCCAATCACCCTTTTTTTCCCCCTTTTAATGCTCAAACTCCCGACCCTTGGGGTTTATCCCAGCGGCGGTAGCTCCCCCCGAATATCAGCCTCTCTCCCCGACCCCACGCGTGCCGGCTGCCACCGTACCTGCAAGATTCCCCGTGTCGGGGTCGCAAAGCATCTCCTGCGGGCTCTCTTTCGCCATTCTCCGTGTGTTTGCAGATGGACGTCCCCAGCGCTTGGCCCGTCCCCAGCCTGACCCTGCTCCCCGTGCTCCCCGTGGATAAACCCTCCAAAATGCTGGAAAAAGGAGGGTGAAGCCCCAAGGGGATGGAGGGCTCAGCGCGGGATTTGCTCCAAGATTAAGGATCCGACTTCTTTCAGCCGTGGCTTTCTCTCGTTGGCGCCCTAAGCTGATTGCGTTAAGCCGCTTGGTGAGTGATCGCTTTGGATGTATCTTCCCAATTTTGCCTGGGCTGTCCCTTCGGGGCAGGTTTTTGGGAAGGAACCGTCTGGGCTCAGGGTCTGACAGGGACCTGCCGGTTTTTCCCCAAACACAGGACGGTGATTGGGGTCCCAAATCCCCTCCACTGCTCTCTCACCTCCACTGATGCCCCCATCAGGTCCATTCCCAGTTCTGAGCTTTACCGGGATGATTTCACCCACTGGTGTTGTCGAGAGGCTCAGAGACCGAGTGCTGGCAGAGACCTGACAAGCTCATCACAGCTGCCACCCAGCACTTGGACGCTGCAGCTCGCTGCAGCCGTGGATTTCCATATAAAATTTCCCCGAGGAAGGAAATTAAACCCCCCAGGCACTACACATTTAACCTGCTGGCAGCACTAATCCTGCTGTAAACCCTCAGGTGGGGGATGCACAGCTCCGGTGCTTGGCTGAGCCCCTCGGCTTCCCGACCGGAGCCCCCCCCCCTCCCCGATCCCTTCTACCAGCACACGCCTCCTCCGGGGGGAGACAGGCTGCCTTTTCCCCTCTAAACCCTAAACCCCGGCAGTTTTGTGGGATGAAGGTGATCCCTGTGATGAGACAACACGGAGAGCTCAGCATTCCCAGCGCTCCCAGTATGGAGACACTGGGATCCCACATGGGTGCAAGGATCCGCAGCTCCTGCTGTTTTTTTTCCAGCGTGTAGAGATGTGCGGGTGGTGCAGCATCGTGTCCCCCTTTTCCTCTCGGGGCTGTCCCCCACTGCGTGCAAACAATTAACGGGCCCCGGTTAATGGGATCTGTGGTGGCAGGGGGCAGATCCGGACCAGCCCAGTGGGGGATGTGGGGTGCTTTGGGAGCCTGGGGACCCCCCAAAAGGCAGGCGATGCCCAGCCCGTAAATCACTGCCCGCCACTGAGCCAATGGGAGAGTGGATGCTCCGCCATGCGAGTAGATTCATGCAGTGCAGCCAATGGGCAGCTGGTGTTTTGCATATGTGATGAAGGGATAATTAACAGCTGGGTTTTCCCTCCCACCCCAACCCCTGCAAACGGGGGATAAAAGGGCTGTGGGGAGCACAGGGGCTTGTTGTGATTCTTTGTGTTAGCGTAGGGCCGAGACAAAGACCTCCTGGGCCATAGCCCTTGCGATGACGGGGACCCCCAAAGCCACCCCCAGGGGGCTGCAGTGTGACGGGAGCTGGTGGCCTTTGCTGGTCCCCTGATGGGGGTTCCTGGTCGGGTGAGAGAGATCCCGTGCTGAGGAGGGCAGAGGATGCCCAAATTCACGGCCGGTGATTTTTGTGCCCGCTCCTGCCGCTTGGCATAGATGATTTTTGGGGTGCGGGGAAAGGACCACTGCAGGGATGGGGACCCCTGGGTGTGGGGATTTGGGGGGGTGGGGGGGACAGGCAGGAGGGCAGTGATGAGAAGAGTGAGAGGGGTGTCAGGAGGTGCAGATGGCACAGAAGGAGCTGCCAGGGGGAGGTAATTATAGTGAGGAGCAGAGCTCAGCAGCCCCAGGTGCACATCCCCTTCTCAAGCTTGAACGCTTGAATTGAGGCATCTTTAAAAAGCTGCGAGGGATGGGGACATCTCCCCTCTTGTGTGCAGCATCCGCCGCTGCTCCGAGCAGCTTTTTTCCTTCCCCTGCTCCAGCGTGGCTCTGCCAGAGCCGGTTGCTGGAGATCCCTGGCTCCGGCGGGAGCTTTGGTGATGGTGGAGCCCTGGCTGGTCCCATCCTTGGCACAGATGCCGCTTTCCCCAGCTCAGCCCCATCAAACCCAGACCCTTTCTCTTCCCCCATGGCACCTGGGCTGTTCCCGGGCTGGGGCTCATCCTGCCCGCTCATCCCTGAGTGTCCCCTGCGGGCCAGGCGGGTGCTGGGCACCGGCTCCCAGCGCTGGCAGCTCTTGCAGCAACGCCGAGGCAGCGGAGCAGAAAAGAGCCCGAGCAATTAAAAGCACCCGCAGCAGATGGTCGGTGCAGTCTGTCTCCCCGCCACCGCCGCCTCCTCGCTCTTCCCTTTCCTCATCCTCTCTCCCGACTCCTCTTATTCTTGGTTTTGCTGACTTTTATCCCCCTCGGGACTTCCCAAAGCAGGACCCCCCCCACCTTCCCTTGTGCCCCCAGCCCCTATTTCCACCCCAAATGGAGGTGTACGGTGCAAAGCCAAAGCCTCATGCGCTGAGCTCGGGTGTTTCGGTGAGGAGATGTCTTCATGCGTGGGGAAACTGAGGCACGGTGGGGGCTGGGACCTGCTGGGTTTATCTGATCTTCCCCCCCCCCAGCTGCAGAGCATTTTGTGCCCCTGGCTCCAGCTCTGAACATCTTCTTGAAGGGACTGTAAATTCTCAGTCACAAAGAGAAGGGAAGGTTAAAATGTCTGTAAAATCAGCCTGGTTGA
>VUYV01000194.1:1600936-1625111 GCA_008711295.1 Anarhynchus alexandrinus | reverse complement strand
GGGGGGGGGGGGGGGGGGGGGGAGAGAAGAAGGAGGAGGAGGAGGAGGAAGAAGAAGAAGAAGAGGAGGATAAGCAGCCGCCCGGTTCGCAGCTACCGGTACCCGCAGCCACCGGTACCCGCGCAGCTTCTCCGCCGCGGGGTGCGGAGGATGGGCGGTCGGTGCTATTACTGCTGCTGCTGCCGCTTTCCCGGTGGCTGCCCGGTTCCGCGCAGCACCGGTAGCCGCGTACCGGCTCCGCCGCCACCGCCCGGTCTCGTCGCCACCGCCCGCCCTCTCCTCTCCTCTCCCCCCTCCCCCTCCCCGCAACGGGGCGGGGGGAACGCGGTCAATTTTTCTCCCGGGAATTCGCTCCGTCTCTTTCCGGGGATCTGGTCGGTTTCTCCCGGGGATCTGGTCGGTTTCACCCGGAACCTGGTCAATTTCACCCGCGAACGGGACGGTTTCACCTTCCCCGGGAGCCGCCGGGGACCCGCCGCGCCGAGGTAAGGCTGCTCCCTTCTTCCCCTCCCCCCTTTCCCCATCCCCATCATCCCGGCCCCCGCCCCCGTTCCCGGGGGTCTCCCCGGGTGCTGCCCGCTTCCTTCGCCCCCTCCCCACCGCTGCTCTGGGAACCCTTTTTTTTTGGGGGGGTAGGGGGGGAAGGTGCTGAGGGCTAGGCTGGAGGAGGGGGGGATGATGGGGTTGGGGGGGGCACCTAAGTCTGGAGGCATCAGGTGTGGCCCTAAGGGTGGTGGCATCAAGGGGGGGACATATTTAGAGACAGCAAATGGCTTAAGCCACCCCGGAGAGGCTGGGGGCAGCCGCCGGGGGGGTGGCACTGCCCACCCGGCTCAGGTTGGGGGGGGGCACCTAAGTCTGGAGGCATCAGGTGTGGCCCTAAGGGTGGTGGCATCAAGGGGGGGACATATTTAGAGACAGCAAATGGCTTAAGCCACCCCGGAGAGGCTGGGGGCAGCCGCCGGGGGGGTGGCACTGCCCACCCGGCTCAGGTTGGGGGGGGGGCTCATCCCCTGCCAGCCACTGCCTGAGGATGGGTAGAAACGCAGCTTCCAGGTTGACCTTGACAATAACATTGGGAGAGGAGAAAGCATTCGGCTGCAATGAATATTTCCTTTTTGGCCCCCAAATTTTCCCTTCTTTGATTTTTTTTTTTTTTTAATGCTGCTGCCTGAATGGGGATGGCAGGAAAAAAATGGGGTTTGGGGTCCTGGTTTTGTGCACTTCTCGATATTGGGTGTGGGGAGTCCTTATTCCCTCCTGTGCGCTCATTGCCTTGCTGGATGTGGCCGAAGGTGCGTGTTTCGGACCGGCATCTTGGTCAGGTACAGATTTACATCAACTCCGGGGACGTGGGGTTTAGACGGGCTGAGAAATCTGCTCCCAGCTCTTTGTAAAGGACCCAGAAGGTGAAATCCTTCTGCTTCTCGGATCGCGCCTTGTGTCTGAGGCACCTGAGGTTTGACTCCATCAGGAGCTGATGCAACTATTTCTGGTCTGGGTAGGAAAAAACCCGAAATGCCACGGCAGCTGAGCTATTCTCGGCAGGGCGTAGAGTTTCTTGCGAATATCTCTCTAGAGGTGTCGGGACTAGGTCAAGGAACCTGGATGGCGGTTTGACTGCGGCTCAGCTGCTTGGATGGGAAACGAAATGTGGGTCTGAGCCGTCCTCTGGGATAAATTGGAACCGGCTCAGCTGAAGTCAATAGGAATAAAAGGGTTTGGTTTAAATCTGGAGTGACTCCACTGCTACTTCAGGCTTGCCCAGGGGAGGGAATGTGGAGTTATAGCAGAGCTGAGCTGGAGTCACGAGGACCAAATTTACCCTAGATCAGATGCTGACCTACGCACGTCCAGACCGAACCATTGCCTGGGGAGGAGAGGCTCCGATTTTACCCCATCCTGGGCTGCGTTTGGACTTGTTTGTTTACAAACGTAGCAGCAGCTTCATGAATTACAATACGGGAGAGCAGAGCTTGCAGAGGGATTTGGATGCTGCCCGTTTTGCTGCCTTTTAGGATAAACCCGGAGTGGTTTTGGGTTCAGCCGCTAACCTTCAGCCGGAGTGGGTGAGTGAAGAGGGATCACCGAGATCTAACTGGGAAAAGATCATCCGGTGAATCAAAGAGAGCCCTGAAGGAATCATATGACGGTTGGCTTTGATACGGTGTCACGCTATTGCAGCTGACGTATGTTTTCATGATGCTAAATGAGAGATGAAAGGAGACCAAATTCGATGAATCAATGGGCTCCTACACTTCGTGACAAACCCAAGTGCCAAGGCTTCCCCTCCTCTGGTGGTGTTGTGTCTGTCTCATGACCCGTCAGCCAGACTGCCCTTCCCGAAGGTTTCTCGGTACCTAGTGAAGAAAAAAAGTCGCTGTAATGTCACAACCTGCCACGGGGGCCTAAAAAACACCCCGAGCTGGGGGGCGGTGGGAAACGCACCCACCTCTGGGGTGGAGCGGGTGGCGGTGGCCGGGGTAGCCCCACCTCTGCTTGCTTTTATGGGAGCTGGGGGGTTATTTATAACATCTGGGCGCTTCCGCTGGCGAAAGCCACTTAGGTAGGTGTAAGACAGAAGCGGAGGCAGCTCTGATTCATCAGCCGATGTGAGCCTCTCCTGTGTCGTGATGCTAAAGTGGGCCTGAGCGTTCGCGCGGGGAGGACGCGGTGCGGAGCATCTCCGGCTCCTCCGGCGGGGAAATGCCGAGCGCGCGTCACCGAGCGGCTCTCAACCCCACGCCGGGGCTCGGAGGTTGGTTTCCAGCAAAGCTTCTTGCCGGGTGTCCTTGTCCTCGGGCATCCCTGCGCTCTGCCATCTGCTCGCGCCAACCCCGTCCAAAGTTTGTGCCTCTCTGCGCGTGGGTGTAAAGGGATGGAGCGCACCGGGATGCGGCTCCGCTGGTGGGACTGAGTCACCGGGTGTCATGTCCGCAGGGCGGTGAGAGCCCGGCGCTAATTAGCAGGGATGGTTTAAAGAAGGGGAGAGAGGGAGCAGCCCTAATGAACCCAGATGGCAAAAACCTTCCCCGTGGAGCCGGAGAGGATGAGTAGGGAGGAGAAAGCCCCAGCACTGAATAGATTTAAGATGGAGGCGTCTCGGACCAGCCTTGGCTTGTGGAGGGGAGGTTTGCATGACGAGGGCTGCAGGAAGGTCCTGCAATGCTTCTGCGTGGGGCAAAAGTCTCTTCTTGGGGCTTTGAAGCGGAGTTTGGATGCTGCTGGGAGGGTCCTGCCCTGGGTTTCTTGCGGCTTGTGAGGGTGGGATACCTCCTGAAGGTGGAAGGTCTCCCAAAGGAGCCGCTCAGCGAGGGCGATCCCTCTCCCAGCGCAGAGGCACCCCTGACCGCGGGGCCCAGCACTCTTTTTCTCGTCATTCGGTCTCAAAGCCGGGATGTGCAGCCACCCCTTGGCTGCTGAGCTCTGCAGAGGGACGGCGGGAGGGATGCTCGTTCCTTCCCTCCGCCTCTCCTCCCCGGGCTCTCCGGTTCCTGGGTGACCTTGGATCCCTCCCTTCCCCTCCCTGCTTCAGTCTCCCCATCTGCACCCAACAGCCCGGAGCTCGGCGCAAGGTTTCCCCGGCCCCGCGCGTGTCGGGGAGGATGGGGAGCTATGAAGTGATGCCCAGATCTCCCAGCCCCAACCCGAGAGTGGCCCGTCCACCTCCTGGAATCCCTCCGTGCCTCTGGCTCTTTTGCTCTTCCCTCCCTTCCCTGCTCTGTGACCTTGATGGAATGAGCCGGACCCTCCTGGGCTTGGTGAGCTGGATGCTTCACTTGGAGCATCTTTTCCTTTAGGAGCTTCCTGGGGTTTGCCCTGGAAGCTGAGCGCAGAGGGGAGGTCGCAGCCAAAGGAGGAGAAGCGGTGGGGTCGGGAGGGACCGGCAGCGAGTCCCTGTGGTTTAAATGTTAATTTTGAATTCACCACCCCCCAGCCTGTGTTTTTGCCTGCCTCAGTTTCCCCTATATGGACCCAAAGAGGGTCCAAGTGTAGAATTTGGACATGGGAGAGGAGAAACCTCCCCCCGTGCTCGTCCTTCAGCCCCAGAGGGCTTTTGCTGCTGGTGGCTGCTCTCCTCGGAGGCTGCTGTAAATCCCCGTCTCCTCCCCGCCTGCCTCTGCGCTCCCAGGCCTAGCTGAAAGCTTTGCTGACACGTTTCCAGCCTGCTTTATTGCTCCCCAGCCGCCTTCCCGAGAAAGCGAGGACGGGCCGAGGCAGGACACGTGGCTCGGAGCGTCTGTCCTCCGCTGAACCAGTCGTGATGCCGCTGGCAGGGTTGGGATGGGGGATGCGGTGCCCTCGGCTCCCGGGGGTCTTCACTCATCCCAAATAGCAGCTTTTCCCCAGTGGGGGTTTCCGTCTCCAGCTGGGATCGATGGGAGCCTCCGGGCAGGGATTAAAGCCCCCCGGGTGTAGCAAAGCGGGAGCTTCTCCATCTCTGCCCCTTCCCAGGATGGGGTGAATCCAGCTCGTACCGTGGCTAACCATTGCCACGTGCCTTCGTCCCGCTGCAGTGGTGGCTCCTGAGCCAGGGAGGAGGTGGTGAAGGCCACCCCTGCGCAGAGGGGACGTGGGGGGATTGTCACTTGGTGCAAGCAGGAGCCCTGGGCTCGACCAGTCAGCCCAGTGAGGGACTGGGGCTCAGGGGACGGCGGTTGCTTTGCACAGGGGGGGCTGAAGTCACCCAGCGGGGACTGTGGAAGTTGGAATGCCATTCAAGGAGACACATAGGGACATCAAGCGGCGGGAGATGCAGGAGGTAAGTTATCCCCAGGGACAACCCCACAGTGCTTTCCCCAGAGTCTTCCCTTTGTAACACCCCATGGGACTTTGGTGGCTGCTCTCAAGTCATCTCTAGAGACACCGCCACTGACCCCAGCACAAACTAGTCCTTTTCCTGGTCCTGCTGTGGGAGAAGCCGTGGTCCCACCTCCAGGTGTCCACGTGGGTGGCATCAACCCGGGTTTTACCTGGGCAATGCTGTTGGTGCTACGGCACCGCTGGTCCAGCAGAGCAAGGGAGGTTATTAGAAGCCGTGGGCTCTGAAAGACCCTAATCTGCCTTCTAAAGGGAAAGAAAAAATGCACATTTAAGAAAATTAAGGTCACGAGGGCTAAGTAAACAAGCTGAATCTCCATCTGTCAGTGACAAGGGTTTTCTATCTCTCTCCAGCCCAGAAAGCTCCTGGTTGTCAGCTGATCTGCCTCGTCTTTCTCGCGGGGTGGTTGTTATTTTTGGCAGATGAATTTTTGATTAAATTCCCTTTTCAATCAAAGAAATGAGTGGAAATACCTGTTTCAGATGGATTTGGCCTGGGCTTTCCAATTTGAGGGGTTGCGGACCTTCGGGCTGATGCAAAGCGCCGGGGAACAGAATAGGGAGGGTCTCGTTGACCCCACTGTTCCCTGGATCGGGTCTCTGCGCCGTGTGGGTCGGTGGCTTTGTGCTGGGTCTGGTTGGGCTCATCTCACGGTACCGGCAGGGACGTGGATGGCAAAGGTTGGGTACACTCATGGCACCGCTGTCGGGAACAGTCCCCTCTCCTTCGGGCCTGGATCTCCTCCAGGCAAGACCCCCATCAGCAGGTTGGGGCTGAGCCACTTGGGGAGACAGCAGGACCTCCCCAAGCACGCCATCGGGACACTGTCACAGACCCACGCCAGGATCAAGATATGGACCTCTACCATGGTTTCCCCCTGCTCTAGTTCAATTTGGGCGCATCTCCCATGGGGAGGAAGACTTGTACCTCTGCTCCTTCACCCTCATCTCATCCTCTGGTGTCATCTCATCTCATCCTCTGGTGTCATCTCACCCCAATGCCTAGAAAGGCCTTGCTCCAGCCGCAGGAGAGCAGCCAAAGATCAAAAGATCCCCTTTTGATGCACAAATCCTTTGGGAATGTCGCAACCTTGAGCATCCTCCAAGGAGCTGAGAGCTTCTGGGGCTTTGGAGGTGCTTGAAGAAACCTGCTCTTCAAGGACCACTGTGTCCCGCTGCCTCTTGGCTCCTAAGGATACCACTGGGGGGGACCTAAACTGAGGAGGAGGAGAGGTAGAGATCCAGAGAGAGATGCTGTGGGGTCTGTCCTGACCCCATTGCGCTGGTCTGGCTCACCACCACCTTCCCTTTGCTCTGAGGGTGTTGAGCTGTCCCAGAGGAGCAGTTTGGGCCCTCTCACCATGGGACACTGGGTTCTGGGGGCTCGGCCAGCAGATCCCAGGTCTTCCAGGCTCTACCCCTGATATAAAGAGAGTCTTTACCCCCCGAGGCTGAGTCCTCCTGAAGGTCTGAGTCACCCTGGCTCAGAAGGAGCTTAAGTGGCTGCTGAGCAGACGGGGAGCAGCAAACAGCTCACGGGTGATTCAACCACGTCTTCGTTAATCTATACGGAGCCGGATCCAAAATCGATGGATATCCCAGTGATTTCCCGGCTGCTTGGATGAGGCTCTTCCCTACGCTCTGCGCCTCTCCCCATCGCGGCTGAGGATGCTCCAGCCCCGGGCAGCCACGTGCTGGTAATTGCCACGATCGAGCCGTGAGTGGTTTACGTGAATGAGGCCTCGTTAGGAAATTAAACATCGCTGGGCCAGGCTTGAAAGAATAATTCAAACGGCTTCTCCAGAGGAGCCGGATCCAGGAAAGATGTGGAGCCGACAGGGTTGCCTGGCAACGGATGCAGCCGACGGCTGAAAATAGCTTTTCTAATAGGAACGGGGCCTGGCAGAGGGGGAACTTTCTTCCCAGGTGAAAAAAAACCCCATCAAGGTGAGGGCAAGGGAGGGTGAGGTTTCCTGCTGCTGCTGCTTTGCTTCCCTCCCACGCTGGGTCAGGCCCTCGGTGCACTAGTTGGGGCTGGGCTTTGGGTTTGGGATTGGGATTGTGAGCGGAATTGGGTCAAAAAGATGGATGTTTGTCCAAAGGAAAGAAGAGCTGAGGATGGATCTGGAAAATCGTGGGAGAGCTTTCCTTTGTCTCGCCAGAGGGGACAGAGGGTGGTCCATCCCACATCACCCATCCCGTGTCACCCATCCTGGTAGAGCTCAGCCGCCCGTGCCAAGGGTTGGCTGCCCCAAAGACTGCGCTGATGGGTTATTTGTGCAGTGTCACCGGTGAGATGCCACCTGGGTCTTGTAGGAGCTTTGAACTGAATGAGACCCCCCCCCCCCCCCCAAGGGTGAGGGTGAGATGATGTTGCGGCCAGGCCAGGGTGGGAGAGGTCCCAAGGTATGGCACCATCGCTCTTCCAGGAGCTGGTGACCAACCTGGTGTCCTCTGGGAAGTGGGGGTGGATGGGAGAGAAAAGCAGCACCCTTTGGGTGGGTCATTTTTCCAAGATGTGAGGTTTCTCATGGGGTTTCTGTGTCTTCTCCCCAGTTGGTGAAGCTCCATGGTCCCAACTCGGGTGGGAGCTGCCAGCCAACCCCCAGTTCTCCCAGTATGGAGAGGAGGGACGTGGTGCTTTCCCAGGCTGGGGATCCCCAGCCCAGCAGAATGGATTTCCCTGATGCTCCAAAGCTTTTTGAGGTTGGGGGGAAGCGTTGCAGGAACGAGCCGGCTCACGGGCACCCCCTGAAACGCCTCCGTGCAGGATCGCTCCCGCAGCCGGAGGAGTCCCCAGTACAAACGTGCAGCCGCCTGTTTGCAAATGGGACCTGCCACACATACCCACTCATCACCGTGCCAGCAGCAAGCCCGTGCTCCCTCCGTGGGTCTAAAAATTGGTCCAAAAATGATCCCGCACCCATGGGATCTGGTGCCATCAGTTTTGGGAATGAGGTGGTGGGGGCCAAACTGGTGTAACCGCGTGGATGCTGTGGGACTGGTACGGCTCTCCCCGGCCAAGGCTGGCGCGTGGTGAAGGCTGGGAAGGCGGAGGGGCCGGGAGGATGGATGGCTTTGCCTTGGCTGCCGCTGTTTTGCAGCCGTTATCTGTTGTAAAGCTGCCTGGGAAGATTTAGCTGCAGGCTCCCAGGCTTTTCAAGTCACTCCTGATAATTTCCGTGGATGGAGAGACAGCCCGGGTGTTTGTCACTGTCTCCAAGCGCTTTCCAGCTGTCCTGGGGCTGAGCCCCGGCTCTGATGAGGGGCCAGGAGAGGAGGGAGCGGGGCAGGGAGGGCAGAGCCCCGGCCGGCGCTGGATGCGGTGTCAGCCCTCACCAGTGCTTCTGGCCCTGGAGTGGGGTCGTTAGAGGATAAAAGAGGTGTCACAGCGATGTGACCGGCTCCATCGCTTGTCACCATCCCCTGCAGCCCAGGGAGATTCCCTCCTGTGGGTCGCACGAGGCTCTTCTCCATGAATACTGAACGAGGGTGTTGCTCCCGGTCCATCATTCATGGAGAAGGTGGCTCTCAGCATCCCCCAACCCAGAGGGAGGTCTCCAAAGCATGGGGTGATGGACAACCTTCTCCCCTTGGAGCTGCTGCTCCCACCAGCACCAGGACACCTTTGGGGTAAGGCAAAACCAGCTCATCCTCTGTTGACCTCTTCCCTGCCCAGGTCCTGCTGATGAAGAGGAGGTGAGGCCCGAGCTGTAGCTCACACGGGTGCCGTTCCCTGTGGGACACTCATCTTCTCCCCTCGCCCCATTCCGCTCCCCCCGACCCCGGGGGCCGCTCAGAGCCGTCCCGATGCCGAAGAACAGCAAAGTGACGCAGCGGGAGCACAGCAGCGAACATGTCACCGAGTCGGTGGCTGACTTGCTGGCCCACGAAGAACCCGTGGACTACAAACGCAGCGTCCTCAATGTGACGGGGGAGACCTGGGACAAGCAGAAGGAGGGAGAGGAGGAGCTGGATGCGGAGAACCGGCCGGCGTGGAACAGCAAGCTGCAGTACATCCTGGCGCAGATCGGCTATTCCGTGGGGCTGGGCAACGTCTGGCGCTTCCCCTACCTCTGCCAGAAGAACGGAGGAGGTGAGACATGGGGCAGGGATGGGTGGAGAAGAGGGGGTATGGCCCAATCCTGCCTCGCTGCATGTCGGGGTGTGGATCCCGGGGTAGAACGGGGGGTTATTTGGGGCTCCGAAAGTGGAAAAGGGCAGCCAGGAGCTGCTCACCGCTGCGTGTCCATCCGCGCAGAGATGCAGGAACCTCCAGGGTGGTCTCTTCCTAAAGGGTGTCTGCCCGCCCGCTCCGAAATCAAGGCGAATCCCAGGCTGGGAGCCAGGATTTCGCACTGGAAACCCTGGAAACTGGGGGTCAAAAATGAGAGAGTGCCTCCCTTTCCCTAGGACCCGAAGCCGCGTTGTGTAGGCTCCAGCCCCTTCCCAAACCCTCCTTCCAGCCAGCCCTTCTTCCCATCCCACCCCATCCCCCCCCCCTCCTTGGGCTTCCAGGAGCAGCCCAGAGGGCTCAGGGCTATTCCAGCCGTGCTGAGACCCGACACCCTTCATGACGCCGATGAGAGGGCAGTTTGCTCATCATTAATCCAAACATGGCCCCCGAGGCTTCTCCCCACCCCTCACCACGCTGCCCTTGGCGGCGATGGGAAGTGGCCCCTGCGGAGCGGCGGTGAAGGATGCCACGCTCAGCCCACCTCTCCCCCTCGCGCTCGCCTTGGTCCCGGTGCTGCAGCCTTCGCCGTGCCCCCAGCCCCGCAGCCGGGCACGCCTGCAGCGCTCTCAATAATTAAAACGTCTCTGGTGTCATCTTCGCCATGAGTCATTCTCTCCAACGAGGACCTGTGCGCTCAGCACTTCCCACCCCGGAGCTTCTCGCAACCCCCCCATCGCCTTCCCGGCTGGGATGGAGCACGCCGCGGCCGGCTCCTGCATCCCAGCATCTCCCCAGCCGCTGGCACGCTTAGCTCCCGGCGTCCCAGTTTGGGTCCAGGCGAGGTTCGGGTTCGGCGCGGCGCAAAGCCAAGGGCACGTCTCGGGGGGGGTCTTGGGTTGCAGCGAGCGGCCGCGGGCGTTGCGGGGCTCGAACGCCGGCGTCAGCTGCATCGCACGTGCCGCTGCGCGTGTGCATGGGATGCAGTGGGGAATGTTGTACACGTGGCCCGAAGGAGGTCGGAGGGGGAGCCTGGGGTAAATTCAGGCCTGGGGTAGATCGATGCAACCCCGCTGGCTTCATTGCACAGCTCTCCGCATCTCGCCTCTGACTTCCAAGTGGGTTTTCCCAATTTAATGAGGTCAGGAACCAGCTCAGACCCAGAGGATGGAGATCCAGAGCATCCCGCTTCTCCGCAAGCGCTCAACCCCGCTGTGCCTCAGTTTCCTCACTGGCGCAGCAGTCAATAACTGTAATTAGCGCAACGAATGAGATGTTCTCAGTTTGTTCTGAGGTCTCTGCTGTCCTGTATGTTTGCGGGATTTTCGCCTTGGCTGTCTCGGGCGCTGGGTGACAGGAGGAGCCGCTCGTGTTCCCGGGCTGGGATTCATCCTGCGGTATTCCCCAGCAAATCCAGGGCTGAATTTGTTGCCCGTACGTGTGGAGCATTAAGCAAGTGTTTTTAGACAAAAGGCCAGATGGGGATGCGAAGTGGGGATGGGGGGAATTGACCCTAAAACAGCCCTCAGCCCTGCTGCAGCGGACAGGCGGCCGTGCTGGGTTTGAACCCGGCAGCTCGGCCCCATCCTGCGGAGGGACATGGGGATGCTGAGCCCAGCAGGGACGGGGACAAAGAGGAGCAACTTGCTGCTGTGTGACACCTTCCCACAGCAGGTCTCCAAAAAAGACTTTACAAGCTGCCCCAACCATCGTCCCTATTTTACAGATGGGGAAACTGAGGCACGGAGCTGGGAACCGGCTCGAGCAGCAGATTCCTGAGCTTTCCTGCACTTCTCCTTTTGGCTGAGTGGCTTCATCTCCCCTGTCCCGTGGGCAGACACTGATTTTTCTGCCTTTTCTTCTCACCTCGCTTAGCCCTCTTGACCCCAGCTGGGGTTCCCAGCGGGCTGCGAGACTGGTGCCAGACAGACGGATGTGGGAACTGGGGAGCGACGGACAGACCCTTTCTGGGTGTGCTGAGCAGCCCCGGGATGTGGTGGCGGCTGCTGTTGCTTTCTTTCCCCCTCCCCAAGCGGGCGTCTGCGGGGGAGAACGGCTGCGTGCTGGTAGCGAGATGGGATGGAGCCAAATTTCCAGGACTCAGTGTGCCGGGAGCCGGCACGGGCTGGCAGCGCTGCGCTTCCACACCGGCGCTGCTCATGCACGGGCATGAGCTGGTGCCCATCTTTCCAGAGATCATGGGAAGAAAATCTCCAATATTGGCCAAATTTGTGCCTGAATCAGTCCATCCATCTCATCTCTGTCCGTCCGCAGGTGGAGATGTGGGTGCCCAGGAGGGCGTTGCAGAGATGGGATGCTCGTGGTCCTTTCCCCAATTACAGCGGGCTCCAGCCCTGTCCTGCTCTCTGCCTCTCCGTTCATCCTCCTAATCGCCCTGGGCTGCTGCATCTTAATTTATCTCCCCACCCGCGTTCCTAACCCATCAATCCCCGACCCGCTGCCGGGACGCTATTGCGGGCTGAACCCTTTTGCAACGCCGCTGCTCGGAGCCGCATCGGCCGCCCCGGTTCCTGCCTGGGGCCGGGGCTTAGTGGCTGTCACCCGGGGTGTAAATCCAGCTGGGAATTTGCCACCGGGCTCCGGCACGTGCCTTAGGATCGCCTGCCGCCCCGCAGGAACGAGCCACGTACTCCCGAGCCCGTTCCTCAGCCCCTGGCAGGAGGTCGGAGCAATCCATCAGCCGGGCGCTGCAGCGTGAGTCATTGCATCCTTTACGGTCATTTGGTTATGCTTCAGGAATTGCTAATTTCTCTCCGGCCTCCTCAATTAGGCAGAGATTAACCGTGTTTCTAATTCGAGCCGCTTCTACCCTTAGCAGAGGACCGCGCTGAGCGATGGGCGGTGCGCGGCGCGGCGACTGCGGGTGTCCGCGGGGGGTGCGTGCGGGCGCGGGGGGGGCTCGGTGGTGCTCCGCCACGCGTGTGCAGGCAGGAGCCGGGTGAGCAGGAGGGCTGTGCGCCTGCGAAGGTCGGGGACGTACGTGTGTCCCCACGGGCTGACTTACAGAGGTGTCTCCTTGCGCGCAGGGCGATGTGTCTGCGCGGATGCACTGTGTTCTTTAGGTGTGTTGGGGTCTATCCCACACGTACCCACACCGAAAGGGGATGTGGCACCCTTCCCTTCCACGGGCGTGTTTGCTCCTCCCCGTGACTGACTTCTCCGCCCCTCCAAGCACTGATCTGCGTTCCCAAACCCATTGCGAATGAACTGATGGACCAGGCAGAGCCTGTCCCAGCTCTGCATCCCTGTCCAGCCCTGTCCCTCCATCCTCAGCTGCACAAACCCAGGCAGAGATGGGGCCATGATGAGCTTTCTCTCCCCTACCAGGTGCCTACCTGGTCCCCTACCTGGTCCTGCTCATCATCATCGGCCTCCCCCTCTTCTTCCTGGAGCTGGCGGTGGGGCAGCGGATCCGCCGGGGCAGCATCGGGGTCTGGAATTACATCTGTCCTCGCCTGGGGGGCATCGGCTATGCCAGCTGCCTGGTGAGCGCACCCACGGGTCCCCCCGGGCCCCCGCCTCGGGGTGCTTTGCGAGCTGCAAATTTTGGGGAGGGGGGCGGGGCTGGAAGCAAACCTCGAGGGACCCCACACAGAGGTTTGAGAGGTGAAGGAGGGGTTTTCCAGCACCACCTGCAGGTCTAGGGCTGGGTGGGAATGGTCCCCTAATCCCAGCAGCCCTGACCACTTCCCCCGCCCCCTCCCGGGTCCCTGCCTGGCGGGAGGTGTGATGGGGACAGTGTCACTGCCCTGGGATTTAATACCGTGTCCTCCTTCCTCCCCCCAGGTCTGTTTTTTTGTCGGTCTCTATTACAACGTCATCATCGGCTGGAGCATCTTTTACTTCTTTAAGTCCTTCCAGTACCCTCTACCCTGGAGCGAGTGCCCCATCGTGAAAAACGGCTCGGTGGCCAGTAAGGGACAGCTGGTGTGGGGGGAGGCTTGGCTGGGAGGGAGCATTTCCCAGGGAAGGGGGGGCTGTGGGACACTGGGGACCCCTAAACAGCTGTAGCTATCACAGATTGGGGACTCTGGAGGTTGTGGTGTCTCCTGAGGCACTGGGTCCTCCTCCGGTCCAGCTGCCTGGATCATATGGAGGTGTTTCCCTTGGGCTGGGTGAGTCTCTCCCACGCTCTCCCCTCGGGGTCTGTCCCCACTGATGGGATTTGATGCCACTTTGGGGATCCAGAGCTTGGGTCCCCCAGGCTGCCTCGGTGCTTGGGCTGAGGATCTGACCCAGGACCGCGGAGGGAGGCGGTGAGAGCCAGGCAGGGCTCCAGCAGTGCCCCACTGAGACGCTGATGGAGCTAATGGCGTTTAATAGCGTCCGAGCGTCTCCTTGGGACACTCTGGGAGGTTTTATAGCAAATGCAAATATCTCTTCTTGTATTTAACATCTTATTTTTCACCTGACAGTGGCTTTATGTCCTGGCGCTTCTTTTTCCTGCTAAAAATGAGGCCCCCTAATTTCTGTCCCTTAGTTTCCTGAGGTGCCTGCCCTTCCCTGGCTGGCTCCGTCAGGTCGTTGATATTAATTGATGTTCATCTCCTAAGAGACGGTGGGTGACCCTTCCTCAGTCCCCTCACGCTCTCCTGCCTCTGCTGGGTTGCAGTTGTGGAGACCGAATGCGAGAGGAGCTCAGCCACCACCTACTTCTGGTACCGGGAGACCCTGGACATCTCCAACTCCATCTCGGAGAGCGGAGGGCTCAACTGGAAGATGACCCTGTGCCTGCTGGTGGCCTGGAGCCTTGTTGGCTTGGCTATGATCAAAGGCATCCAGTCCTCTGGGAAGGTGGGTATCGGGGGTCACCAGAGCCTGGCTGGGGTCTGTCCTCGAGGCACAAACCTCCTGCTTGGACGGCGTTCTCCTGCCCTGATCTGGGGTGGCCGGAGGATGCTGTGTCCCCTGGGATGCTCACACCCACTCTGGAGTTGGGGCCATCTCTAGGGGGATCCAGAATAAAATCAAGAGAAGGTGTAGGGAAGAGGTTTGGTCCAGGTGACACCTGCAGCCATGGCCCAGGGCTCAGCCACATCGGGCTACCCAACTCGCCCACCCAGCCCTTGCGTTCGGGGGCCCTCAACTCTCCCATCCCCTTGTGCGCGCCACCTCGATGGATGCTCGTAGGATGTAGGGGTGACTGCTGAGCCCCCCTTCGCACGGGGGAGCGCTGGGACTCTGCGCAGGAGAAGCAGGGCAGGGAGGAACGGAAAGCTTTGGGGGAGGGACGCCATTAGCTCGCGGAGGCCGTTGATGTGTCAAGTAAGGCTGTGCAAGCAGTGGGGTCAGACGCAGAAGGGTAGGATTCCCCGGGACACTTGAGCATCCCTGTCTCCAGATGTGTTCTGCAAAACATCTGGTGCATTAGCAGGTAGCAGGAGGGCGATAGGACCTCTGTCCCACGGCCCCGGGTGCAGGGGGTGGGAATGAGCTGCGGGAGCAGGACCACGGCAGCAGATCTCCCCTGCCCGGGATGAAGTCCCGTCTACGTCTGCTCATTGGGGCACTGGAAACGTGCCCCATGCCGGGAACCAGCTGGGGCTGCCCACAGGCCTGGGCAGATACTGGGGGAAGGGGTGGAGGTGCAGAATTGTCCTTCCCTCGGGCTCCTCTGGGCACCAGCACTTTGTGTTTCAGGGATTTTCTGAGCCAACACCGCATCTTTGCATTCAGCAGCCCCTACAGATTTTTCTCTCTTAAGTGAGACCTGTTGAGGCCACATCTGGAGCACTGTGTCCAGTTCTGGGCTCCCCGGGTCAAGAAGGACAGGGAACTGCTGGAGAGGGTCCAGCAAAGGGCTACAAAGATGATGAGGGGACTGGAGCATCTTTCTTACGAGGAAAGGCTGAGGGACTTGGGGCTTTTCAGTCTGGAGAAGAGAAGACTGAGGGGGGATCTTATAAATCCTTCAAGGGAAGGTGCCAGGGGGATGGGAACAGTCTTTTTCCAGTGGTGCCCAGTGACAGGACAAGAGGGAATGGGCACAAACTTGAATATAGGAAGTTCCATCTCAACCTGAGGAGGGACTTCTCTGCTGTGCGGGTGGCAGAGCACTGGCACAGGCTGCCCAGAGAGGTGGGGGAGTCTCCCCCTCTGGAGCCATTCCAAACCCGCCTGGACGCCGTCCTGTGCCACTGCTGGAGGTGCCCCTGCTCTGGCAGGGGGTGGCACTGGGGGAGCTCCAGAGGGCCCTTCCAACCCCCACCAGTCTGGGATTCTGTGAAATGCGTCCAAGCACTTTGTGGGTCCACCTGAGCTTCAGCACTTGGAACATCGTGCACTGCCTGAGGAACAGACCTCATTTTGGGGAGGGTAACCCCAAACGAGAACCCCTGGTGTGCTGTCCTGGGGTTGGCGGGGAGGTGGCTGAGCTCAGGGGACAGTAAATGACGTTGTGCCCGTGTTGCACCCCTCTTGCTCCAGGTGATGTACTTCAGCTCGCTCTTCCCCTACGTGGTGCTGGTTTGCTTCTTGGTGCGGGGACTTCTGCTGCGCGGGGCAGTGGATGGGATCATGCACATGTTCACACCCAAGGTGAGAGTCTCCAAGCCCAGCAGACTCTGAGCAGGTTCTCCTCCCGGCTGATTGCACCCTATTTTCTTTTATGCTCCCCACCCCTAAAACCAGGGTATTAACCCAAACTACCTCAGAGATCCCAATATATCATCAAGAGGTGCCATCAGCACCTTAAATATGGGGTATGGCCAAAACAGCCATGAGCCTCACAAACTCATCGCCCTGGAGCTGCTTTGGGCCTTAGCATCACTCCCGTCACCTTTAGGTGCCCAGACACCGGGCGGGGGGGAGTGGGGGTGCCCAGGGCGATATCGTTAAAGACTTCATGGAAAGCTGCTGGCTGGTGGCAAACCCTCCGCTGGTGGTATGCATCCCATTAATTAACCAGCTGATTAATTAATTAAGCAGAGATGTAGATGAATCAGCTCAGCCGGCGAGGCTGTTAAGAAGATATTAATTATGATCTTTTGATGAATGACGCTCGGAGGTCCTCCAGCCTGCAGCTCTGGCTGACGGGAGATGGGGGATGTGGTTGGGGGGTCGGGAGGTTAAACAAACCCACCAGCTGAGATGTTTGGTTTCAAGTGTTCCAGGCGCTCTGGAGGCAGGAGATGGCTGGAGGAGGATGGAGACCCATTGCTGGGTGGTGCCTGGGTGGGGGGATGGGGACGCTGGCTCTCCAGGGCAGCTGGGTGGTCCACTGGGAAGCTGTAGGGCTTTTCACTGGGACATTGGGCACCCAGCTTGGGCTCCGGGGCACAGGGAGTGCCTGGAGACATGGTCAGGTCAAACCTTCAACCTGCCCTTCTCCATGCCTCAGTTTCCCCCTCTGTGGGAAAAAGAAAAAGGACCTATGAGTGCTTGGTAATGCAAGACCTCATCATGGTAGATCAAAGCATGCCCACAGCTGCTCCAAAACCAGCCCAGGTTGTCAGCACAGCAGCCTTTTAACTTAGCTCTGGCTCCGCTGGGATGAGTTGTGGGGCCACCAAACCACCTAACTTCTTCTTATGTCATCCTTCCAAGCTGGACAAGATGCTGGACCCCCAGGTGTGGCGGGAGGCAGCTACACAGGTTTTCTTTGCCTTGGGCCTGGGCTTCGGAGGAGTCATCGCCTTCTCCAGCTACAACAAACAGGACAACAACTGCCACTTCGATGCCACGCTTGTCTCCTTCATCAACTTCTTCACGTCTGTCCTGGCCACTCTGGTCGTGTTTGCTGTGCTGGGCTTCAAGGCCAACATCATGAATGAGAAATGTGTGGTGGAGTAAGATTTGCTTTTTCTCTGTTTGGGGTGGGCAGGTCTGTGGCCTCAGTCCCCACACAGGTCTTTGCTACTGCTGGTTGTGGTGGGTCCAGAGGCAATAGAGTAAGTGCTCTGGAGCTGAGTGATACTGTGTTTTGGTGGACCCAAGTTCCTGATGGTCAAGACCTGGGTCTCTCGAGATGTCCCATGGTAGCTGAGGGAGTTGGGTATTCAGCTCCTCCAACCTAAGATGGGCTCTTAGTCTGCAAATTGAGGGTAAATCCAACATGTCTAGTCAGGTCACCTGGGTTTCCCCCAGTTTCCGTGCACTGTAGGGCCCACTTGTCTGCAAGGTTAAGGGAGCTGCTGTGCTGTACCCTGAAGCAGCTGGAGGAAGGTCAGTTTGTCCACCCAGTGTTATCTTTAGACAGCGAGCTGAGTCCATAAAAATCCTGGCCATGCAGTGTGGAGTTGAGGAACAGGAGAGAAGCCACAGCAGCATGTAGCTGAGAAGAATGCACAGAGGGCCCATTCTCTGGTGGTCGCCCATCTGCGTCCTCTGTCATGTGGCCTAATGCAATGTTTTCTTACACCTTGGGAAATTGCAAAGAGGTCCTCTGACTGGGACCTGGGTGACGTGACCCAGGGAGGTTCACCCTGCCCGGTGCAAAGTGCTTCCATGGTCAGGGCCCATCCTCCACCCTGGAAAGAAGGGGACATCTCTGGGGGACATCTCTGCTCTCCCTTAGGAATGCTGAGAAGATCTTAGGCTACCTGAACACCAATGTGCTGAGCCATGACCTCATCCCACCTCATGTGAACTTCTCCCACCTCACTGCCAAGGACTACAATGAGATGTACAGGGTGATCATGACAGTGAAAGAGGGACACTTCAAAGAACTGGGCTTGGACCCCTGCCTGTTGGAGGATGAACTCAACAAGGTAACCTGGTGGCACTCCTAGTAGGACCAGGAGGTCACCTACCCCATTGCCTCCCCCTGTGACTTGTGTCACTCCTGGCACATGGATCTGGAAAAACTACTTTTAGAGACCCTCCAGGGATGGGATTCCCTGTCCCTATGGTCTTCCCCAGCACACAGTGGTCCTTCCTGGGGCGGGGGAAAGGTCTCACCATAGCAAGTCTAGCAGAGTCATCACTGTTTCCAGGCTGGGGTACCAGACTGGATTTTTCTTTCCTTTAGTGGGACAGGAGAGACCTGAGGCATGTAGGGGCTTGTAGGCTGTGTCCCTGATGTGTTTCTCCTCATCTTTTGGTCATCTCTCCTCCTGAACAGTCAGTGCAAGGAACTGGCCTGGCCTTCATTGCCTTCACAGAAGCCATGACCCACTTCCCAGCCTCACCATTTTGGTCCGTCATGTTCTTCCTGATGCTGATAAACCTGGGGCTGGGGAGCATGATCGGGACCATGTCAGGCATCACTACGCCCATCATCGACACCTTCAAGGTGCGGAAGGAAGTGTTCACAGGTGAGGTCTTTTCTCCTGCAACCTCCTGGGGAAGGGGTGGAGGGTCCCCATTGCCCTGGGGAGTCACTTCAGAAGAGTTGGACACGTACTGGGCCCTGCTAATGGAGGGGATGGACCTTGTGGTGGAGGCTGTGGTTCCCCTTGGGGTGCTCTGCTGACCGTGCCTGTTTGCTCCCCACAGTTGGTTGCTGCATCTTTGCCTTCCTGGTGGGACTGATCTTTGTGCAGCGCTCTGGGAATTACTTTGTCACCATGTTTGATGATTATTCAGCCACGCTGCCGCTCACGGTCGTTGTCATCCTGGAGAACATCGCTGTGGCCTGGATTTACGGCACCAAGAAGTAAGGCGTTTGTACAACAAAAAGAGTAACTGTGCTGTAACTCCTGGGTAAAAAAACCCCCAAACCTCCTTCCAGCTCTCTTTTCTATATGACTTTTTCCCCAGGAGGCCAGCTCTGATGCAGCAAATGGCCCAGGGGCAGCTACCTTATAGAGGGAGGAACTCAGTTCACCTTGATCCTCTTGCCCTGCCCTAGGTGTAACCCAGCCCCAGGAGCAGGTCCTTCTAGTGGGTATCTACTCTTGGTTGTGGTGCTCTGTCACTTGTGATCACCCTTTTGTCTGAGGTTTCAGTGGTCAGTTCAGCCCAAACCACGACACGGGTCCTTCTGGAAGGGGACCTTGTTCCCCCTAGTGCCTGTTCTTGTTGTTCATAAGTTGGCCAGACTGGAGGAGGCTCTGGCTAATGCTCAAATGGCCTTTTCCTTAGGAGGTTCCCAACCATTCCTACAGGCTTGAGGGACACTGAGATGCTTGCCTGGATCAGCTGGGTGGTTCTTCAGGCTCTGCCTCGAGCATAATTTACAATGGGGGCTCCTGGGAGAGAGTTTCTCACTTGAAGGTGGGGAATGGCATGGTTCCATCTCTTCTTCTCGGCAGGTTCATGCAGGAGCTGACGGAAATGCTGGGTTTCCGGCCCTATCAGTTCTACTACTACACCTGGAAGTACGTCTCTCCCATCTGCATGGCCGTGCTCATGACCGCCAGCATCATCCAGCTGGGAGTCAGCCCCCCGGGCTACAGTGCGTGGATCAGAGAGGAGGTGAGCACAGTTCCCTTCCCCACAGCCACCTCCACCCCAGGTCCAGGCTGAGCAGGGGACAGCTGAGAGCTGCTCTTCCCAGCCCTGCTCGTTTCTCCTCCCCTCTCCTGATGGGAGATGTCCTGCCTGTGGCCACCCTTCCTCTGCAGGCAATCAGGTTTGTCTACAGCCAGTTCTGACCATGAGCTGAAGTTGGAGCTCAGATTTTGATTTGCTTCCACAGCTACACGCTGTGTGCAGGACCATACCCACCTTCCCGTAGCTTCATGTGGTGCCCCTGAGGATGAAGTCTGGCAGGAGGTGGCAGGAATTGCCCAGCACGTAGGAGACGTTGTACCTGGTGTCCATCACCTTTGCTGTAACAGCCCCTTGACGCTAATATCTCTCTCTTCCAGGCTGCAGAAAAGTTCCTTTTCTACCCAACCTGGGCCATGGCTATTCTCATCTCTCTGATCATCCTGGCATCTCTCCCTCTGCCTCTGGTCTTCATCCTCCGACAGTTCCACCTCGTGTCGGATGGCTCCAACGCCCTCTCCGTCACCTACAAGAAGGGCCGCATGATGAAGGACATCTCCAATTTGGAAGACAACGATGAGACCCGCTTCATCCTGAGCAAAGTGCCCAGTGAGACCCCGTCCCCCATGCCCACGCACCGTTCCTACCTGGGTCCCGGGAGCAACTCCCCCATGGAAATGAGCAGTGCCCCCAACGGACGATACGGGAGTGGGTACCTACTGGCCAGCACCCCTGAATCCGAACTGTGATGGTTGCCTGCTGACCACCCCCACCGGGAGAAGAAGTCACTGGGGAGTGGATCCTGGCTGTCCAGGCAACAGGAAAATTAATTCATAAAGAAGATGAAGAAGATACCCCTCTTAAAATCGTAACCAAAAGCAGCCATTTCTAAGGTGACATCAGGAAGAAGGGACTAAGGGAGGGGCAGGACTCCTCCGGACAACCCTCGTCTGAAAGGCAGGATCCCCCCGGGCATCATTCGGGGAAGGGAGGAGGAACAAGAGACGCTGCAATATCTTTCCGAGAGTTGTTCTCATGCAGCTCCAATCTGAAGCAAAGAATCTCTCGTCTCTAAGGAGCTGATGGTTGGAAAAAGGACCTGGCGTCAGGTGGAAAGCCACCCATGCTTCCTCCTGTAGCCCAGCGCTCTTCCCTCCCAGTCTGTTGTCCTTTAGCGGGGAGGAGCCACGGCCTTATTCCAACGAGCACAATTAACCATTGATGTTCATAGCACAAAAGGGTGCTGTTGTTGTCACCATCGTTGTTGTTGTTGTATCTCCTGTAGGTTTTTATAGCTGTGGACACACTCAAATAACCCCAAAATTTTGGCCAGGGTTGGCGGGGAGCAGCACAAGGCTGGCTGAGATGGTGCAATGTGTGAGACAGTGGATGGTGGACCCTCGGTATCTGTTTCGTTACCACCAGCATGGGGAGAGCGTCTGTGGGTTGTCCTGAGACATGGAGATGTCATGTCCGTGGGACGGTGTGGTCAGCATGCTCCGGGGTTAGGCAGTTATTGTACTGAGTGGCAGAAGGACCTCTGAACTGAGGGCGATTTGGATGTGTGAGCGTGTGTGGGGTCTGCGTAGGGTTACCCTGATGGGGGTCAGGAGCACTCTCCTGGAATTACTCCTGACACATGGGATGCTCTGCTGAACCAAAATCCCTGGCATGGTGATCGTCTCCTCTTGCTGCTCTTTTTAGATGTCCCAGAGGGACGAGCAGAGGAGTTGTGGGGCATCCAGTCCTATCACAGTCCTGGTTTAGCTCTCAGGAAACCACCGCCTGACTTACCTCCCTTGCAGCCACCAGCTGAGGTGAGCTGGGCAGTGATTATCTCTGGACATAGGTCCTCATTTCTCATAGCTTCGACCTGGGGGGCCTCCATTGCCTCCCGTTGCATCTCCACAGGGGCTCACCAGCCTTCAGATGGGGGTAACCAGCTCTTGGGGACCGCAGGGGTCTACTGAGTAGTAGTTATTGGGGGTCAGTGCCAGGTCCCAGTGTCCCCGCTAGCTCTTGATCCAGGCTGGTGAGCTCTTGCTGGAGCCCAGGGCCCTCTTCGTGCCCATCCATGTTATCTGGGGACCAGATTCATGTGCCCTTACCTTGTTTCTCCCCATGCTATCCAGGAAAGGTTGGGGTCTCCCAGCTCGGAGAGTCTGCCATTGGGACTGAGGGTTGTTTCCCTGAATCCTACACATAGCTGAGCATTTCTAGCATGGGTACCGGTATTATGTGGCACCTTCCTCCTTTCCTCATGGGGATCTGGGAGCAGCAGCCTGCTTGCACCTTCTCTCCCTCTCAGCACATTGTTATGGCCTCCAAAGGCTGAGGGAGCTCTTCATCCTTGGTCCTGCCGGGCTCAGATGGTGTGTGATGGTATTTCAAGCCAGTCTGAAGGCTGAGTTTGTGGGTGCTTGCCCACGAGCCCTTTTCTCCTCCGCTTTCCTATCAATGGATTTTCTTCCACCTTGATTCTCCTTTTGGCTGGGAGGCAAAGGCAGAAAGTACCCTGTCCATTTGCCGCATCCTTGACTTCTCTTAGCACCCCTGGGTCCAGGAGGTCCCCTACAATGATGTTTCTCTTGTGGGTTGAGATCCTTTATTTATAGCCCTTCTCCGTAGGCTTGGCTGGTGACCTGGAGACTCTTCCTGGACTATTAGCTCAGGCCCCGAGTTAACCATTTTTCCAGGGGGAAAATGGAAGCATGGACTGAACCAAAGCAGCTCAGTCTTTGATGGCTCCAAGAAGCACCAGCTTCATGGCCAGGACCAGCCATGCTCTTGTCTCTCCTCCAGCCATGCTCTTGTCTCTCCTCCAGCCATCTCCCCTTCCCCATCCCCTCTGCTCTCTCTCCTTCCCCTGCCCATGCAGAGGGACATAGAAATAGCCCCACCACATCATCCCTGAATGGAAGAAGCACAAAACCCATGGCGTTTCCCCATCGTTAGGTAAGATCTTCCCTCCCATCTCTTATTTCTCCCTCTGTCCCCAGTTTCCTCCACCCGACCAGCAAAACAGAGGATGAGCCAAATCGTTGCCCACCGTCACCTTCCCGGTGCCCCTGAGCCTGGGGGTCGGATTCCCACCGTAGCTCCCATGGAGTTAACGGAGCAGGACACCTCCCGTAGCCAAAACGCTTAGTCCCATCCGCTCCCGTGGCGCGATGCTCCTCAGACCCCGGGGGGAAGGATCCGGCCCTCCGTCTCTCCCATCACCATTCCCAAACCAGCCAGGGAGGCGTTCGCTTTCCTCCCCTCTTCTTGCAGCGTCAACAAGAGGCAAAGTCAATAAGAAGGTTAACAAAAAAAGCTATATTATATATATATATAAAATATATACAGAGAGAGGAGATGGAATAATAACCTAGAGATTCTCTATTTCTATTGTATATTTATTCTGTAAATGTCACTGTAAATGCTGTTAAATGACAAAACGTATTCCAAAGTGGCCCGTGACCTATTTTCATTCCCAGTGCTGTACAGATCAATTCTCATTGTATATCGGGACATATTTTTACCTTTTTATTTCTTGTGTGTGGTGGGTGGCTGTCCGTCGTCCGTCCGTCCATCCCCCGCCCAGCCCCAGAGCATCCAACCGCCCCGGGGATCCAGCAGAGAGGAAGAGGAGGAGGAGGAGGAAGGACGACACCTTTATTTTTATCTGTGGAAATACTGTATTTCTTCGTGGCATTTGCTCGGTGTTGACACAGGGTGTTGGGGGGGGGGAGGGAGGGGATGTTAAATTTTAAGCGATCCGTGTCGTCGCCGCCGCGTGAGCGTGCGCGTGTTCGTCCGTAGGTGCCGTGCGTTGGGGGTGTGCGCGTGTCCGTGTGTGTGTGTGTGTGTGCGCGCGGGGGTGTGGTGTTGCGGATTCACTTCTCGCTCTACTCGGTCACTTTTGGGAACCTGCCTTGGGGGTTTCTCCCGCTCGCTCGCCGGGGCAGCCTCTCCCTCCACGCACCTTCTTGGGGGGAGGAACCCGGGCTGTGCATCGGGCCAACCCCCAGTGGCTTTTAGCCCCAGAAATCACTTTTTTTTTCCCCCAGAAATCACTTTTTTTTTTCCCCAGAAATCACTTTTTTTTCCCCAGAAATCACTTTTTTCCCCCAGAAATCACTTTTTCCCCCCTCTTTTTGGTTTTTATTTTTCTCCACGGAGGCACGGGGAATAGCTGCTAGTTGTGAGCACAGGCACTTTTCAGTTTTCCTCCGGGCGGTGGGAGAAGGAGGAGTGTTGTGGGAGTGGGGGGAACCGCTGCCGAGATTTCTGTCCCCCCCCTCACATCAGCTCCCCGCTGGGTTCCCAGCCCGCATCCTGCCACTCGCAGCGGGACGGTGTCCCTGGCTGGGGGACAAGGAGGTGCTGGGTAGATCAGAGAGGGGGTCAAAACCCCGTCCCCTGCCTGGGGATGGAGCTGGGGAGAGGATAAGCGGGGTCTGGAGAGGGAATGGATGGCGCTGAGGGCAGAAAGGAGCTTTGCAGGAGGGTGCCCAGCCCGTGACGGTGGTGGTGCTGCGGGTCCAAGGGTGGGTGCTCCATCCCCGAGCATCGGGCTCTGCGCCCGGTGCTGCCGGATCCGCCCTTGACCTTGATGCAAAGCAGAAGGGACATCGCTGCATCGGCTGATGCTCTCCTGATTCGTACCGCCCCCCCCGGGGGCATCCCTTGGCCCTTTCCCCTTGATCCCTCCAAAATCAGCCCCGGCTTCACCTCCTGGCCCCCACCCAGACCCCAGCACAGCCCTAGAGCAACTCCCACCGCCTCCCCTCCTGCCCCCCCCCC
>VUYV01000194.1:1579868-1593261 GCA_008711295.1 Anarhynchus alexandrinus | reverse complement strand
CCACCGACCCCCCGACACCCCCCCCCACCATTCCATCCCCATCCGGTCCCATCCCCGCGTGTGTCCCCCATCATGCCCAGCTCATAAATCTGCCACACACACACATATAGAGGTATTTGGGATCTAAATGAATTCTGGCTGCATTTAGAGGTGTAAAAAAACCCCATCAACGGTACGAAATCCTGCAGGCATTTCACACCCACCCGCAGCGCGGGGGGCAGGGGGTCAGTTTGTCAAGGCGGTGTTTTTGCAGCCAACGTAAGAGCAACACACACACACACACACACACATACAGAGGACACTTGGGCAGCGAGAGCTTTGCTGGTTTTGAGAGGGGTACCCGCTCCTTTGCCCATCTCTGAGGGCTCGTTGCGTCCGAGAGATGCTCCGAGTGGTGCAAAGCTCCAAATTTAAAAAAAACCAACCAAACAAAACAACAAACCAACAACATAAACCCAAGCGGAATAATTCGACTCAGCTTTTTCACACCGTTGTTTGGTTCTGAGCTGCTCTCGGAAAGGCATTTGCTGAAGAGCAGCGGGAGGAGCGTGTCGGAGGGAGCAGAGATGGCTGCGGTGTGAGCCCTGACTGGGTTGGGGTGGGACCAGTCTGCGCTGGGAGCTCCCCGCTGCCTTCCTATGGCTCGGAGATAAAGCTTAGCACTGCCCCGGGGAGGGTCACCCTCTGGCAGGAACGCTCACAGCCTCTTCTGGGTCCTATTTTCCGCTCTGAAATATCAATATGGGTTTGCAATGGCTTAGGAGAACTGCTTTGGCAGAAGGGGAAACTGAGGCACGGAACGGCGCGACCAAACTGAGGGAGCTCAACCTCCCCAGCGCACCCAGTTAACGCAGGGAACCGTTACCGGTTTGGAGTCACCATCCAGCGCTCGGACGCTCCGGGACCCGTGAGCATCTCTGTGGGTGCAACGTTCGTGCTGCTGCCCTGGCGTTTTTTGGGGTGGCTGAAGTGGGATTTCTTTAATACCGCCCCGTTTCGGGGTCTCCCCTTTCCTTTCCAGAGCCAAAGTGGTGCCACCACCTCCGCCGTCGCCGCGGGCCTGGGGATGCTCCGGAGCAGCCGGTCCGGTGCGGCTCGGAGACCCCCGAGCGTGCGGCGGCGGTGACTAAGAGTCTCGGGGGCCGAATTTCTCCGGTCCTCGCTCCTCCTCGCCCGCGGGGCAGCCCCTCGGGCCCTGACTCACTTGGCTCCTGCCTGTTTCCATCTTTCCCTCCTTCCAGCGCTTCTCTCTCCCGGCACCTCCTGAGCGTGGGGTGAGAAATTCCACCCTCCTCCCGAATTTTTCGCCTCTTTTCCTCGCCGCACCGATGCCCGCTGGGCTCGCCCCGTCTCAGTGCAGATTTGGTCCCCAGCGCAGCCGCTGTCCCGCTCGGAGTGTAAAACTCTCTTTCTCCCCGTGGGAAACCGCCCTGGTTGGGATTTTACCTCTAATCCCAAACTCTGCTCACTCGCAGCTCCTCGTTTTTCCCTTTGCAGCCCAACTTCTGGGGTCCTGACCTCACCTCCATCGGGATTTCCAGGCTAGCGACCCCCCGTAGGGTTTTGGGAACGCCCGTCCCAAGCTGTTGAGCGTACGTTGAGATCGTGTAGAACATTGGCAGGTTCTGGAGGACTCATTTCGGGGGGCTTTTGGGGCTGTATTAGTGGCCACTGGGTATGTATGTAGATTTTATTTTATTTTTCAGAGAATGGTCAGGGTTGGAAGGGGACCTCTGGAGATCGTCTAGTCCAACCTCCAATTTTTAAGACAGTTTTGGGAAAAACCTTGAGCTTGGAGCAGAGGCCAAAGCCCAGATAAGACATCTCAGGTCAGATCTCCGGCTGACACAAAACTGGAGCAGCAGTATTGACTTTGGGGGATGGTGGTGGTGGTGGTGGGGGGGATGTTTGGCACTGGCTGTGAACCTGACTCCTATTTTTAGAGGCTGCTTTTGCTCCTGGGGCTAAATCAGATCTCACCTACACGGGTGGTAGAGCGGGGCTGCTGCATCGCCTGCGTGTCTGCAGGGTCTCGCTCTCTTCCTCGGTAATTTATTTTTTCTTCCTACTTTGCTTTGAATCGAAGTTTTTAATCTTTAGGTTTTCCTGAGATTCCCCATACTGGGATGGTCCCAGTCCCGGGACCATTCGGGGGCAACCGCTGACCTTTAGGGAGCAAGGAGAGAGCAAAAGGATATCTCTGATGCATCCAAACCCCAAACCTCCCAGTCGTGAATGGTGCAAACATCTCATCTGGGGTTTTTTGGGGGGGATGAAGGTGGGGGCGAACTCTTTGAATTACTCCTCTCAAAGTTCTCTTTTCACGTGTGTGTGCCCAGTGGAGGTTTGCGCCGTTCCCCGTACGAGGAAACTCAGCCTTCGGCTGAAAAGCGGATTATTTTGGCCATGCCAGCGATGTGCAGACACGCTTGTCCAGTTAAACCGGCTTTGCTTTAAGATCCCACTTTTTTTGTTGTTGTTGGGTTTGCTTCCCGAATTGCGCGTGGCCGATGGGCGAGGGCTGCCTGCGGAGCTGCCCCCAGCGGAGCAGCATCCCGGCGTGGTCCAGCATGGTCTGGTCTGGTCTGGATGGGCATCTCAGCCCACCCCCGAGCGGGTGTCTGTCCCTGGGGAGGGAGAAAAATCATCTTCCGGAGGTTTCTCCATCAATTAAAACCTGGCTTAAACTTCACACCTAACTTTTGGAGGGCTGCTGCTCTCTCTGGGCTGGACCCACACGGGTTTGCCCTTGGGGCCATCCCTCAAGGATGCTCTCGGCAGGCTCAGGGCTGCCGGCACGTTACCGCCGGTGTGCGCGGGGCCGGGTTGCTCTCAAGCGTGACTCAGGCTGTCTCTGCTGCTGATTCACTCCAGCCGAGGACCCGGGCTGTCGTCTGGAGCAGGCTCGCGGCGCGGCCGCGCTCGGCTGCGTTCCACCGCGAAAGGTCGCATCCTGCTCAGCGCGGGCAAGGTGCGTTAGCAGCAAAGGGATGCTGTAGCAGGATTTGCTCCCAGAAAGCCAAACCCGCTGAGATTTTGTGCTGGAGGAAGGGAGAAGAAGAGCTTTTCTGCTCTGAGGCGCTTTTTTTTTTTTTTTTCGGGGGCTCTTGGAAACAGATGCTCTGGGTAATGGACTCATCATGAGCTCATCCTGTCGGGGAGGAGGGCTGAGCAGGATTGATGGGGGGACGACGGCGACGAAGTGTTTTCTTTCTGACACAGCCTGCGATCTCCACCGCGTGCTGCCGGCCCCTCCTCGCTCACCGGCGAGGCAAAGCGGCGGCGCGCCGTGGGGATGAAGGTCCCACTGGTCAGGCAGAGGGGAGAGATGGGAGCATCTGGGTGTCACCGGGTCCAGGCATCAGTGGGATGCTGAGCTCTGCCTGCTCTTCTCCTCCTTGTCCTGCCCTCCCAGCCCTGGACCATTCGGGGGCGCGTCATCCACCACTGACCCTTAGGGAGCAAGGAGGGGGTAAAAGGTCCTTTCCAGCCTAAACCATTCTATGATTCTATGAAAAGGACATCTCTGATACATCCAAACCCCGAACCTCCCAGTCATGAATAGTGCAAACATCTCATCTGGGGTTTTTTTGGGGGATGAAGGTGGGGGAAAACTCTTTGAATTAGTCCTCTCAAAGTTCTCTTTTTGTGTGTGTGCCCAGTGGAGGCTTGCTCCATCCCCAGGCTGGTGCAGGTCTCTCTTCATCCCTTCATCACTGTCACCTCTAGCACATCTCCAGTCACAGCTGGAGCCCAGCACACCTTCCCCTGTACATATCGTAGCACTTGGAGAAAGGTTCTGGACTGATGGCCTCAGACACTCAGGTTTGCCGTCAACTCATGGGACAGGTCCAGGGAACCCTCCCTGTTCTCCATCTTCCCGTCTTGGGGAAGCGGGTGGCAGCAGCACAGCTCCTGGGGTGTTTTGAGCCCGTTGCACTCATTTTTGTCGCATGAGAACGTCTCCCGTCCGTGCTATGGCTATTGACTAGCAGCGATTAGAAGAGATGTACCAAAGGCAGGTGACACCAGAAGTGTGCCTCAGGCTGCCCCAAGGTCGTTGTCATGGTGCTTCATAAAATTACTGCTCTCCTCCACCAGTTGACCCAAATCAGCTAATGGCCTGGCTAATTTCTGCTTTGGCAGGTAGTTGCTTTTGCCTCGCTTTTCTTCATCCTGGTCTCCATCACGACCTTCTGCCTGGAGACACACGAGGCTTTCAACATCGACGTCAACGTGACGGAGACCCTGGTGGTTGGCAACACCACGACGATCCTGCTGACGCATAAAGTGGAGACCGAGCCCATCCTCACCTACATCGAAGGGGTTTGCGTCCTGTGGTTCACCCTCGAGTTCCTGGTTCGCATCATCTGCTGTCCAGATAAGCTTCTCTTCGTTAAAAACCTGCTCAACATCATTGACTTCGTGGCCATCTTGCCCTTCTACCTGGAGGTAGGTCTCAGTGGCCTGTCCTCCAAAGCTGCCCGGGACGTACTGGGCTTCCTACGGGTGGTCCGTTTCGTCCGGATCCTCCGGATCTTCAAGCTGACGCGACACTTTGTGGGTCTCCGGGTGCTGGGCCACACGCTCCGGGCCAGCACCAACGAATTCCTGCTCCTCATCATCTTCCTCGCCTTGGGGGTCTTGATTTTCGCCACTATGATCTACTACGCCGAGAGGATCGGAGCCAAGACATCCGACCCCCGCGGGAGCGACCACACTCACTTTAAGAACATCCCCATTGGGTTCTGGTGGGCTGTGGTCACGATGACGACCCTGGGCTATGGTGATATGTACCCCAAGACCTGGTCGGGCATGGTGGTGGGGGCTCTCTGCGCGTTGGCCGGGGTGCTCACCATCGCCATGCCTGTGCCCGTCATTGTCAATAACTTTGGGATGTACTATTCGTTGGCCATGGCCAAGCAGAAGCTGCCAAAGAAGAAGAAAAAGCATATACCCCGTCCGGCCCCGCTGGACTCCCCTACTTACTGCAAATCCGAAGAAAACTCCCCCCGTAACAGCACCCAGAGCGACACTTGCCCCTTGGCGGTAGAGGAGGGGGCGGCTGAGCGCAAACGGTCAGGTGAGACCTCAAAAGTGGGGCAGAGGGAGGGGGGAGACCTCCAGGAACTCCCAAGGCAGCGGTTTTGGTTCCCTGTGTCCCAGAGCCCCTCTTGGTTTGGTGGGAACTTGGTGCAGAGAAAGGGCTGGGGCCCTCGGGTGTTCGGGTATTGGGTCATGTGCTGGTGGACCAGGATGCTGCAGATCAAGATTCCCCCTCCAGGCCTGGGGGAGAAAGGCCGTATCCTGCTCTCCTGATGGCAGAGATCAAGTCCCCATGGTGTGATTCAAGGTGTCCCTACCTAGCCCCCCTCTTCCTCACCCTGACAGAGGTAAGACCATGTGCCCAATTCCCATTTTAGACTGGTAATGCCCTCGGGGTAGATTTTCTTTTGCTTCTTCCCACTGTAAATCAGGGCAAGTTGCACCAAAACAGATAAATCCATGGATATTCCCTGGGATTACACCATCCCGTTCATCTTCTAGTAGATGTAGCATCCCTGCAGAGCGAGGTCAACGCTGCTCCGAATCCTGCGCTCGGGCAGGAGCCAAAAAAAAAAACCCTTGTAGGTTTATTATTTGGTCTCATGCACTGAGCTGAAGTTTGGGGTTCGCCCAGTCTTTCCTTCAGGTCAGGAGAGGGCAATGCCCCACCTGTGGGCGGTCGTTGGTGGGCAACATGGCTTGGGCTGAGCTTGGGGGGCTGCGAGGGCCCGGCCGCGGTATCACTGCTGGCCACGGAGGTTGCTTTGCCCTTTTTGCCTTGCTCGGCTGCCAGCAGCACCGCCGGAGCGGCCGGCTTTGCAGCACAGGAACAGGAGGGACCATGGTGGGGTCGTGTCCTGCACCGACGTGGCATTCTCTGAAGTCAGCCCTGGGCAGTTGCACATCTGGCTGCGCGTCTGACAGTGGTGGTCCTTCACCTGCGGGGACACAGGGAGCTCCAAAAGCTGTTTCCCCTTATTAATCTCCCTTTCCCACGTGCTTACACATCCCATCTGCCCCAGGAGCAGGTGAGGGTGGCTGTCCTGCTCTGGAGGAGGAGGTCAACCCCATCCTTTCACCCCAACGCTGATCCAGGAGCTCAGGCCAGACCCTCACCTGGCACAGCAACCTCTCAGCTAACGAACCGCAGAGTCAGATGACACAAATAAGCACTTCCCCACTCACCTGAGCCGCCTGTATCTCAGAAGCGTGAGTTTTGGAGAGCTAATTCCCACCAATTAGGTGGGTGGATCTCAAAGACCAGGGGTGTTTCTCCCCTGCCTGGCTTCACGCCGGGTATATAACCCTCAGCAGGAGTAAGAGCTGCTGTTTGCTGCTTGGAATGAAAATCTGGCATGGTCCTGCTCCCCTGGTCGCTCTGAGTTAGCGTGTCTGGGTTGGGATCTGCGGGTCTTGCTTTGGACCATCTGCAATCTGGTCTTCTGCTTCCTTGCGTGGTCTCAGCAAACCCTTCTGGCCACCCCGAGCACCTTGTCCCATGGGTTTATTGACTGCTGATGGGTCTCTGCCACCTTCTTGCAGACTCTAAGCAGAACGGTGAGGCCAACGTGGTGCTGTCAGATGAGGAGCAGCCGCTGTCACCCACCGATGAGGACAAGCGGCCCATGCGGCGCTCCAGCACCCGGGAAAAGAACAAGAAGTCCTCCACGTGCTTCCTGCTGGCCACGGGTGACTTCTCCTGTGCAGCGGATGGAGGTGTCCAGAAAGGTATGGCTGATGCCGGAGGTGTGAGCTGGCCCGTGGGCTGGGGAGGGTGAGGTGGAGGAGTGAGGTGGAGGTTTGTTGTATCGATTTGAGACAGTGGTTCATCTCCATCTGGCTGTCGTTCTCTGCTCCCCAAACCCACTTGCCTTCCTGCCTCTCCATCTGCTTCATCTCCCTCCACCACGTCTTTCTGTGCTGGCTCTATCCTTTTTGTTTTCTCCTCCAGCAAGTTCTCCTCCCCCTGATTGCCATCATTTGGGGTCTGTAACCCCATGTTGGCTGTGCTGCCCTCCCTGGGGACAGGTCTGTCCCTTTGCTGCCCAGTGCTCTGACTTCTGTCCCTCCAGCTCTTCTCTATGGGCTTCAACCACCCGTCTCAGGGTGGTGTGAAGGGGACATCTCTCCTGGGGAGGGGGTGAGGTTGTGACTGGAGGTGGTCAAAAGGTTTTCAAGGAGGGGAAAAAAAAATTCCGCAGGTTGTTCCTTTCCTCCCCCCCTCTGATGTCTTTCGGTGGGTTCGAGCGTGGGGAGCCGTGATGTGTCAAGTTCTGCCTTGCCAAAAGCACCGGGCTGCCAGAAAGGCTGTCTCCTCGGGGTTTGGAAAGTGAGCTTGGCTACGTGTCGAGGTTTTCTGTGGGAAACTGTGGGGGAGATGAGTCAGGAAAACACAAACCTCTTCTTCCCATGACAAAACAACAGTCTTCTTAAGTCTGGTCCCTTCACACCATCTTTCAGCCTTCTCCGCTCCACCAGCGAGCGTGCCCAGTGCCCATCTCCCAGCATCCCAGCCCCTGGGAGGGTAAATCCAGTGCCTACCTTGACCCACAAAATCCAGCTACACCCTCGATTGTGGGGATAATTCTTAGGACATGGCTCAATTTTTTAGTTCTGGAGTCTTTCTTGTGTGCCCAGGGTGGTGTGGGATGATGCAGAGCTGACCTACCTCTACCTCCTTGGTGCCATCTAATGCCGGTTACTCAAAGGGAATGGTGCATGTGAACTGGGACCAGGCAGGAGAACAGATGATGCGCTGCGTCTCTGAGCTGCACACCGAGACCTGGTGTGGAGGTTTTGGAGGCCCTCAAGGGTTCGTTGCTGTAGCACTGCTTGGGGTGGTAGAGCCTGGCTGGGCTTGGGATGTAGGCAGGTGTTTGGGGGCAAACACGTTTATTCCACTAGTAGAAGCAAATTGGTTGCTTCCTCCTGGGAAATCAAGGATTCCCTTTGACATTCCCACTCAGCACCGTCCCTTAGAAAAAGGAAAAAAAAAAAAGAAAAGCTTTGCTCATCTTTGGGCAGGAGTGTACTACACAAATATTTGCTTGAAATGCCTCGTGGTTTTTTCCTGGAAATGCTTTTTTTTTCTGTGAAGTTGGTTTCTTTTCTTAATGCCTGCTAATGCAAAGAGGTGAGGGGGCTCTAGTCCTGCTCCAGGCTCGGGGGGATGCTGAACTGGAAGGGCTGAAGGAGGGGGATGAAAACCAGTGCTGCTCTTCATCCTTGCGAGATGCCCAAGTCAGGCATCTCTTCAACTGAAGCATTTGAGCTCGGTCCCACCGAAGGCAGGAGAACTAGAGTACATCTAATAGCTGAGGATCCACTGATGCTCTCGTTGGGCTCCCAAATCACATGACTTGGGTGCAGGAGACCAGGAGATTCCTTTCATGCATGGTGGCAGCAACAGCTATTCGAAAGGGCGCTTTGGTGATCTTCGTTGGTTTGTTCTGGTGTCCTTCCTGAAAATGTGCTTTATACAATTAAAAATAGACGTGTATGTGGGTCATAGATGTGTTTGTGGCTCACTTACCTTTCTCAAATGGTCTTCCACCTGGAGAAAGGTGGATGTGGTGTCCAGAGGAGTTTGAGTGATGCGTGAGAGCTTTTGGGAAGAGGGAACCTCATTATCTGGGTCCTTCTTGGGCTGTTTGGGGATGGACCGGTGGGATGCTGTCCTGGG
The DNA here is from genome assembly GCA_008711295.1 of Anarhynchus alexandrinus. Taxonomy (NCBI): domain Eukaryota; kingdom Metazoa; phylum Chordata; class Aves; order Charadriiformes; family Charadriidae; genus Anarhynchus; species Anarhynchus alexandrinus. The sequence goes on along the minus strand of VUYV01000194.1, from coordinate 1,584,533 downwards.
AGGTCAGAGCAGATGTCTTCCCTGGTGAAATGCTCCGGCGTGGTCAGGGTTAGTGGCGACCAGAGATGATGAGAGGGGCAAAGCAACCTCCTGCGCTCCAGCCGAAAGCCGTTGGGAGCTGCAAAGGCGCCTCTTCCCTTGGTCCTGATTTATCTCCCGCTGAGGCTGTTTGTTCTGGTACTGGGATGTTGGCAGCTCTGCAAATTGAGATGAGCTTGGTTCTGAGCCCGACTCGCTGATGGCCATCTGTCAGATCCTGGGACAGGTACTGATGTCTGTACAAGCTGTGGAAATCAGGAGATGGAGCTGGTTCAGGAATATGCTGCACGTCTCAGCATCCGTCATGGTTCGAGCCCAATTCCAGCGGTTGGTGTCACTGGGGCAGCTCACAGAGGAGAGCTACCCCTGCCCACCACCCCTTGGACCCGGCGGGGAGAAGAGCGAGCTGGGTTGCAGTGGATTGCCATGTGGTGTGTGTTTCTTGTCCCTATTGCTGCTTCTAGTGGTGTCACCATCCTCCCCTGCCACCCGGGGTGGCTCCGGACCCCTTATCTCCCTCCAGCACTCGGGTCCTGCTCAGCAGTTCCCCAAAATGTGTCCTGCTAGGGCACAGACACCTTGGCATGGGTCTATCTTGGCATGTGAGCCCCCGTCTTCTGCTTGGATGGAGAGATCTGGAGGCCAGATGGTCTAGGAAAAGGTGGCGCTTGAAACCAGAGTGGGATTTCAAGAGGACCCGCAGGGAATGGGGTTGGATGGAGGGAAGGGGGTTTACCCTTTGGTGGCACACTGGCATTGCGAACCGGCAATTTTTGGCTTGGTTGCCGGAACCCAGAGCATCACACAGATGATTTTTTTTATTTTTTTTTTAAACTCCATTGCTTGCTTTTAGTGCAGGGCCGTGACCGGCACGCGGCGTGAGCGGTGTGGGATCGAGCGTGGGGGACTCTCACGTGAGCATCCGCCGGTGCCGCTTGGCTGGAGCGGGGAAGGGGGGGGTGAGGGGGGGGAAGCAGGGACAAACCCACGTTTGCACGGGGCCGGGCGTGCGAGCGCGTGCGAGGCGCAGATGAGCGCCAGGCCGCCGTTATAAACAAGCACAGGCGTTCCCGGGCGCCGCCGCCTGCTTGCATTACCCCGTCCCCCATCTGCTGCCGGCTCCAAGCATCTGCCGAGCGCGCACGTGCGCCCGGGAGCTGCGAGCGTTCGCACGTGGGGAGCGCGGCATCGCCAGGTCCCGGTGGAAAACTCCCCCTCCAGGGGGTTGCCCACTGCCCCACCGCTGTGTTTATAGGATGCCTCTATAGGGTTCCTTGGGGACAAACCCGTTTATAAAGCGATGCCGGTGGCTTCGGGTTAACACCTCTGCGAGCTGCCGGGGTACCGCCTCCGTTAACGAACAGCACCGGTGGTAATTAGCAGAGCACAACCCTCCGGCGCGTCGCAGCTTGACTCCGTGGTGGCACCTGGCCTTGAGTTTGGTGGAAAACCGCGATGGCCGTGAGGGATGGAGCCCTCGGCTCCTTCCCAGGTGCTCCCGCGAGCGTGGCTCGGGCATAAGTTGATGGAGAAAATGAGGTGTTGGGCTCGGGGCAGGTTTGCCCCCAGAGCCCTGTTGCAGAGGGGCCCCGGGGCAATCAAGCATCTTTATGAAGTGCTGCCCCAAACTGTGATGCTTGAGACTTAATCGGACCCGGCAGCGTGATGTTGGCCCCGTTCCTACGCCCGTCCCCCCCCATTTCTATTCAATGATCTCAGCAAGAGGGCAAAGAGCATCCCTAGAAAGCGCTCAACCACATCGGCAGGTCCTCGCATCGCCCGGGTGGCTTCCAGCAAGCCCCGACCCCGTAACACCCCGCTGCCAAAAATGATGCTGTTTGGGTGCTGGATCCATCGGTGACCCCAAACTTTCGGGGACCGGTTGCATTTCGGCACGATGGCTTCCCACGCGCGTGGCTCAGGGCGACAGGGGAACGCATGAGCTCTTCAAAAAGACCTCAGCGCTCCCGGGAAAAGAGCAAGGTTTGCTGAAGGATGAGCCCGATGCAGTGTTTTGGGTTTTTTTTTGGGGTAGAGGGGGGAGCAAGGGCTCTTTGCATCAGCTGCTGTAGGTCTGAAACACCCCCAGCTCAGGATGGGGCTCCCCCCACATCCTCCCCGGCTCGGGGCTGCGCTTGCTTCCCTCCTGGCTCGCCGCGGGGATCCATGCCAAAAAGTAAATAAGGAAATTGCTCTTCTCTTTTGGGGCCTCATTCTGCTCTCGCTTCCACTGCGGGAACCGGGAAAGCTTTGCTGAAGTCAGCAACAGGTTTAGGCAAACGGTCCTCTCTCCCCTCCACCTTTCGCTGCTTCGAAGCTCCAGAGGCTGCGTCTCCTCGGGGGGGGAAGAGTGGAAGACTCCCGTGCCCCCCTGCCAGCTGCTGCCGTTGGGAAATAATTAGGGGAAAAAAAGTCTAAAAAGGGGCTAAAAATCAGATTTAAAGGGGTGGTGCTCGGGAGCCTTTTCCAGCCGATGCTCCTGTCTCAGCATCCTCCTCGGGGGGTGCGCGTGGGGGTGATGCCGCCATCGCTCCGGTCTGAGCGTTAATCCCCGATCCGAACCCGAAACAGCCTGGCCGGGGCAGCACCCGCCGTCGGCGCCTTCGCGGCAAGGCAGAACCCCGAGATGCGCCCTGAACTCCCCCGGGAGGGGACGGGACGGGACACGTGCGGGGACGGTTTCCGAGCGTGGCGCTGCCGACGGGGGGGCCATCCATCACCTTGTTTTTCTGCTGTCAGGGAGCCGCCTGCCGCCGCTCCCCGCCGCGTACGCGCTGGCTCACAACGCCCTTGCGTTCCCCGGCGCTTGCGGGGAAGGCAGAGGCGAGGACGGGTTTGCGCTCACGGGGGTGACGCTGCGGACGCGGCGTGGGGCGGTTGGGTTCGCCATGGCCGGGAGCATCCTTAATTTGCCATATTTCGGCAGCGAAGCTGTCCCCGCAAGGTGCAGCGATCCGGAGAGCAGGTCTTGGGGCTCCTCTTCCAACAGGGTTGCTGTTTGGACCTAAAAATCCGATTTTCCATGCAAATACTCAGTTTCTTTCCAGAAGGAAGAGCGGCTTTTGACCTGTGAGAGCATTTGTTCTGGCTGTTGCTTTTCAATAAGAGCCGCAGCCATTTCTGGCTCTTTGGGGGAGCGTGAAGCGTTCCCGTGCTTAAAGCGGTAGAAATATTTGCTTTTTAATGCAATTTCTTATGGAAAATAATGAGCGCGTCTACCTGCTCCTTTCCGCACAGAAAGGTGTCAGCAGCAGCTCGCTGCTCCAGCCAGCTTAAAAACCAGAGCCAGGGGAATAACAACTCCTTCCAAATCCCCTATTTGTTTGAGTTCTGCCGCTTTTCCCCCGTTCGCTTCAGCCCACGAAATTCCCCAGACTCATTCCTCATTCAGAGCAATTTGGGAAACAAAACCCGAACCCCCTCCTCCCCCCTCCTTAGGAGTGATTTGGTCTCCCAACATCAACGATTCTCCGGTCCTGGATTCAGCCGGCGCCGCTGGAGACGGCTCGGGGGAGCCGAGGGACAGGGAGGGGATGTCTGGAGGATCTGCAGAACTTCATTTACCTTCAAAAAAAAAAAACCCCATCCCTTCCTGAATTTTTATTTTATATATTTTTTTAGGGGGTTAAATTGGGGTGCGGGGCTGGGCGATGCTCACCCTCGGTGCTCTTTGCCTCCCGAGCCTTGGGAAGGAGGAGGCTGCTCTAACCTCTCCGTTTTCTTCACCGAGGCTATGGCAAATCCCGAAGCCTGAGCAGCATAGACGGTGTGGCGGGATCCCCGGTGGCCTTGGCTCCCCTCGCCTCCCGCTGCAGCTCTCCCTGTCCTCTGCGGCGTCCCTGCTCTCCCGTCCCCTCCGTCCTCTAAAACGCCGTCCGGATCCCGCTTTGTGGTGTCGTCTCGCTCCCTTCCCCCTCTCCCCTTCCCCGGGGACTCCGCGGCGGCGCCTGTGCCCAGCGGAGACCCAGTTGGGACATCTCCATCGCTGAGAAAAGCGGGTTCCGACCTTCTCCGCCGTCCTCCCCCTGCTCCCTTTGCAGGACGTGTCACCTCTCCCTTCAACTTGTCTCATGTCCACGCGTTTGGGACGGTCCCTGGAGTGGGTTGAGGGTTTGCTCAGTGGTTTTTTGGTGTCCCCCCCCGCCTTGGAAACCTTATTCATCCTCAATACACTGGGCCGAGCCCTGCCGTTCCCTCTGGCGTCGAGCCCTCCTTCCCGTGGGCCGTTTGCGCTCGGGCTAAAGGGTGGTGGAAACGTAAGGACATGTTGACTCATAAAATTATATATCGTTGCGCTGGAAATGGCTGAGTTCATATAATTTTAGGTCTCTTTTTTTTTTTGTTTTTGTTTTTAAAACCAGCCTCAAGTTTCTGGAGGCAAAGGATGAATAAACCTCGATTCCCTGCCCAGCAGCGGTTCCCCTCTTGTTTTGTGCCTTTTTCTGCCTAAACCACACGTAGTTCCTTCCCCGCTTGTGTCTGCTTCTCCGTCCGACCTCGGGGATGGTCCTGGGGCTGGAGGGGGCTTTGGCAGCCCTGAAAACCCACCCCGATGTCCCTGGGGGGGCTGTAGGGCCCCCGGCTGGGTGCGGGAAGCATGTGGAGGCTGGGATAAAGGATTGGGAA
>VUYV01000194.1:1566138-1577264 GCA_008711295.1 Anarhynchus alexandrinus | reverse complement strand
ATTCCCCCTCGTCCTATCACTCCATGCCCATGTAAAAAGTCCCTCCCCAGCTCTCCTGGAGCCCCTTTAGGGACTGGAAGGCCACAATAAGATCTCCCCGGAGCCTTCTCTTCTCCAGGCTGAACAGCCCCAACTCTCTCAGCCTCTCCTCATAGGAGAGGTGCTCCGGCCCTCGGATCATCCTCGTGGCTCTCCTCTGGCCCCGCTCCAGCAGGTCCATGTCCTTCTTCTGTTGGGGACTCCAGAGCTGGATGCAGCACTCCAGGTGGGGTCTCACAAGAGTGGAGCAGAGGGGCAGAATCCCCCCCTCGCCCTGCTGGCCACACTTCTTCTGATGCAGCCCAGGATGCGGTTGGCCTTCTGGGCTGTGATGGCACATTGCTGGCTCATGTTGAGCTTCTCATCAACCAACACCCCCAGGTCCTTCTCCTCAGGGCTGGTCTCCAGCCATTCCCCACCCAGCCTGGAGTTGTGCTTGGGATCCCACCCTCTTGATCCCACCCTTTGTGCTTGAGATCCCACCCTCTCCTTATATCCCCCTCTAAGCTCCCAAATCAACTCCTCCAAACACCGCGGCTGGTTGCCCAGTGTGGAAAAACCCTTGGTGGACCACCCCCTACCTCTCTCCCCCCTCCTCCCCCAAAATATAATCTCATCCCCATCAGAGCCCCGAGGGTTGAGTATGAGAGCTGACACGGAGCCGCTACGGTGCAATTTTTAGCAGTGGCGTTATGCAACTCGGGAGAAGGGATGACTAATGTGCCAAAAAAAAAAACCCTCCTCTCAAACAACCGAGCCCCGAATGGGAGACGGAGGGATTTCAGTGGGAGGCACCAAACTGTTGAAAAAAAACCCACCCATCGCATCTTCTCCCTCTTCCTCCCCACCTTCTCCTGATTTGGGGGATGCAGGAGGGGGGAAAACAGCGGGTTGGTATTTTTAGGTGGGCTCTGGGGCGGTTTTTGGGGGGCGAGTTAGCAGCGGTTAATCCCCTGGGGAAGGTTGTAAGAGGAGCTGTAGTGGATCAGAAGAGCAGACCACTAAATAGCTCTGTAGCCCAGGGTTTTATCTCAAACAGTGGCCAAAATTGGCTGCCTAGAGAATAGGATAAGAATAGAGCAAGAATATACGATACTTCCCCCGAATATCCTCCCAGCCGCTTATCTATGTTTAGGGATCTGGCGAGGAGCGCACGTTCCAGCCAAGGCGAAAAGCAGCGGGAGAAAGCAAGGTTGGTTGATTTATTCTTGATGAACTGAATAAATCAATAGGAGCCCGGCTGCCTCTGCCCGAGTCCTAAAATGGCATTTAAAAAAAAAAAAAAAAATTAAATAAAAAAGCAACTGGTGTGCAGCCACCATCAGGGCAGGGAGCTCGCTGCCGGCAGCCCAGCCTAGAAAGGAGAGTTTCCCATGGGATGGGGTGATTGTGCCGGGTCGGAGCTGCTGTCCTGTTCCCGGCAGGATGCTGTGATTGAGCAGGAACGTACAGATGAAGCGCTCCGTGTACCGTACAGACGTGTCCCTCGCCTGTGTGCAGCGTGATGGCCGGCAGCGGGTACCAAGGGGCGCTGCGGTACCCCGTGCTCCTCACCCCGCAGGTGATGCGGGTGATGCTCGACCCCGGGAATGGGATCGGAGATGCTGCGTAGCATCACGCTGCCTGATGTCATTGGGAGTCCTTCCATCCATCCATCCATCCATCCATCCATCTGTCTGTCTGTCTGTCTGTCTGCTGAGACCAGCGGCACTTTGGGACAGGGATCGACTCCCCACAAGGCTGCAGAAAGCAGTGTGCAACTGAGCAGCCTCATCCTTTGGATCTTGGTGGTTGGGGGAGGATTTGGGGGCTGTTTTTTCCCCCCTCCATCATCCACCAGCAGCTTCTTCCTTCTCTCCCTTCCTCCTGGCAGACTGGGAGACCAGTGCCGCGAGGGATGGGGTGATTGTGCCGGGTCGGAGCTGCTGTCCTGTTCCCGGCAGGATGCTGTGATTGAGCAGGAACGTACAGATGAAGCGCTCCGTGTACCGTACAGACGTGTCCCTCGCCTGTGTGCAGCGTGATGGCCGGCAGCGGGTACCAAGGGGCGCTGCGGTACCCCNAAAAAAAAAAAAAAAAATTAAATAAAAAAGCAACTGGTGTGCAGCCACCATCAGGGCAGGGAGCTCGCTGCCGGCAGCCCAGCCTAGAAAGGAGAGTTTCCCATGGGATGGGGTGATTGTGCCGGGTCGGAGCTGCTGTCCTGTTCCCGGCAGGATGCTGTGATTGAGCAGGAACGTACAGATGAAGCGCTCCGTGTACCGTACAGACGTGTCCCTCGCCTGTGTGCAGCGTGATGGCCGGCAGCGGGTACCAAGGGGCGCTGCGGTACCCCGTGCTCCTCACCCCGCAGGTGATGCGGGTGATGCTCGACCCCGGGAATGGGATCGGAGATGCTGCGTAGCATCACGCTGCCTGATGTCATTGGGAGTCCTTCCATCCATCCATCCATCCATCCATCCATCTGTCTGTCTGTCTGTCTGTCTGCTGAGACCAGCGGCACTTTGGGACAGGGATCGACTCCCCACAAGGCTGCAGAAAGCAGTGTGCAACTGAGCAGCCTCATCCTTTGGATCTTGGTGGTTGGGGGAGGATTTGGGGGCTGTTTTTTCCCCCCTCCATCATCCACCAGCAGCTTCTTCCTTCTCTCCCTTCCTCCTGGCAGACTGGGAGACCAGTGCCGCGAGGGATGGGGTGATTGTGCCGGGTCGGAGCTGCTGTCCTGTTCCCGGCAGGATGCTGTGATTGAGCAGGAACGTACAGATGAAGCGCTCCGTGTACCGTACAGACGTGTCCCTCGCCTGTGTGCAGCGTGATGGCCGGCAGCGGGTACCAAGGGGCGCTGCGGTACCCCGTGCTCCTCACCCCGCAGGTGATGCGGGTGATGCTCGACCCCGGGAATGGGATCGGAGATGCTGCATAGCATCGCGCTGCCTGATGTCATTGGGAGTCCATCCATCCATCCATCCATCCATCCATCCATCCATCCATCCATCCGTCTGTCTGTCTGTCTGCTGAGACCGGTGGCACTTTGGGACCGGGATCGACTCCCCACAAGGCTGCAGAAAGCAGTGTGCAACTGAGCAGCCTCATCCTTTGGATCCCGGTGGGGGGGTGGGAGGATTTGGGGGCTGTTTTTTCCCCCCTCCATCATCCACCAGCAGCTTCTTCCTTCTCTCCCTTCCTCCCGGCAGACTGGGAGACCAGTGCTGCCAGGAGAGCTGCGCCGCCAGCCCGGGTTGCGTGCAAAGTATTAATTGTTATTGTTGCAACAACTGCTCTGTTTCTCGGGAGATGCCTGAAAGAGCTGAGAAAATAGAAAAAGGTCTGTCAGGCAGCCGGGCAGGAGGTTCAGATGTCAAGAGAGTAATTGCTCTACCCAGAAGCAGCCTGTTTCTGGCTTCCCCAGCGCTGCCAGGAAAAATCCTCAGCGCTTATTTGATGACAATAAAAAGAAAATAAAATAAATAGCAACCCCATCCCTTGCCCGTGCTGACGAGGAACAGGGAGAGCAGAGGCAGATGCAAAATAAGATGCAGTTGAGCTTATAAATAGGTGCCTCCCAGCTCCCCAGTCTGTTACTTCGTTACCTCCGCCCGGGCGATCAGTCCGTACGCTTTTCCCCCGATGGAAAGGTAAATGGAAGCTCGGAAAGTCTTTTGCAACCTGTTGGGGAGCGGGTCCTGCTCTTCCCCTCGCGTGGGACAGGCTGGGGCGAGGGAGTGTGTCCTGGTGGCTGTGAAAAAGAAAAAAAGAAATCGAATAAAGTCATCTTTTTTGGTTTTGGAGAGTGAGAGGGGGAACCGGCCCGACGGCAGCCCGTGGCTGGGGACCGGCTCCCCGCGTTGTGCGGAGGATGCTCGAGGTGATGCGCGCCCCCCACCCCCCCAGGGTACCACCTCTGGTCCTCGCGGCAGGGGAGATGCTGGTGGCCACTGGTTTTTGCTCCGTCGTCATGAAATCCCCCCCCCCCACCCCCCCATCTTTACGCGGAGGTGGGCATTGCGGGAGATGCAGATGTTGGCCGGGAGGTGTTTAACTCCAACATCTGGGGAGCGCTGCCGGATCTTCCACCCCCTCCTGTCGCAGGGGTGAAAGGGGACCCACAAAATGTCCCTGGGGGGGGTCGGGGGGGGCTGCGAGGAGCCAAACCTGCCGGAGCGTTTTGGTGGTTTCTCTTTCAGCACCTCCAGAGCCTCTTGTGCGCAAACAGATCACCAATGGGGGGGTGAAAGGGGGGAAAAAAGAAGGAAAAAATAAAAAGCAGCGCGCTGAGACCAAAGCGGAGTTAGTGTAGGACCTACCCAAACATGGCGGTGGAGCAGCTGGAGGCTGGCGGCCCCCGGAGGCAGCGCTGGAGGGTTTTTGGGGAGATGCCGGTAGGGGGAAAGTGGGACGGTGTGAACCTGGAAATTTTTTTTGGGGGGGGGTGGCCCTGGTGGCAGCACAGCAAACGCTGGGGATTTTGGGGACTGGGCTCTGCCAACCTCCTTCCTTGCCCAGGGAGGGGGTGGCGAGGCATCACCCCACGGCGGCGGGGCACCCAAAAAACCAAAAAGGTGGAGGAAAGGAGCCGTACGCCGCGGAGGGGCTGCGGGGGTGAGAGGGGCCGGGACCCACTGGCGGTGCAGAATCGAGCCGGTAACGCTAAGCCGAGACGGGAGGGCAATTTTCTCCTGGAGGCTTTGTCTGGGGGGAATGGCGATAAAAGGAAAACAAAATATATATATATATATATATATATATAAAATATCTTGACTGTTGTTATTTATTTTTAGTCGTGCTAATTTTTTTTTCTGCGGCTGGGAAGCTGCTTTCCAAGGCAGGTCCCCGGAGGATGCGGGCAGCAGGTCTCGAGCGAGCGCACAAAATGGCTTTGAACGGGGGAGGAGGTAGATGGGAGTTAAAAGCCGAGTCGTGTCCCTGGTAAATCAATCGACCTGACGGGGAATGTTTCTAGCGGGCCACGAGCCCTTGCTGAGAGCTTTTAGCTGCTTGCAGGAGTGATTGAACCAGGAGCGGTGATATTTTTGGGTTTTTTGGGGTTTTTTTTTTAGCAGCTGCTTCATGCCTGGCCGGCGCTGGTCCCCAAATTGCTGCCGGGGGATGATGCTGCGTCCCCCGAACTCATGGGTCGCGGCAGCTCGGGAGGTGGGGGACCTCTCCTGCAAGCCCCGGGCTTCAGGGAGGTTAATCCCAAGGGTTTTTCTGGGATGGGAGGCTTTGAAAAGCCTCCACGTCCAGGCACTGCTCGACAGAGGATGGGACCTGTATTTTGGGGGAAAATGAGCGGAGTCAAACGCGCGGTCAGGAGCTGGTGGTGGGTTTTTGCAGCGACATCGCTGGGTGGAAAGGGCAGGTCCGTGGCTTATCGGGTGGATCAGGCGCTGTCTCCCCGTCTGACGGCCCCTTCGCCTGGAAACCGGGTCCTGGCACACGGGGAGAGGCGGTGTTGTGACTCAGAGCTCCAATCAATGTTAATTAATTCAATGATAACGAATGAGAGGGGGAGAGAAAGAGAGAGAGAGAGAGAGAGAAGCAAAAACACTGCGGCTTATTAATGCACCAGGCTTGGCTTTGGGATTGGGGTTGGCTTGGGAAGTTTTGGACCAAGAGCCGCGTTCCGGGAGGAGGGGGCTGCCGCAGGGAGGACCTCTTTCCTCTGCTCTTCGGTTTTACCCTCAAAATCGCCCTGACACCACCTCTGGTTTCTCTCGCGGAATCGTTTCCCCAGTCTCCATCTCGGGGTCCGTTCTGAGGCTTTTTTGAAAACATTTTGTCCCGGTTTACAGATGGAACGGCAGCATTGTATCCCTCCAGAGAAGACCATTGCACTTTGTAGTTACTCCATTTTCTGCACCCTTCAAAGCTTGGTGCCCCTGGAAGCTCGGTCTTGCTCTCCCTCTGTTTCTCCACAAATAGGTGATGAGAGCAGTGTCTATCGGCGTGTTTAATACTCCTCTCTTTCATTGCAGACACCTGCCAAGACGTCCTCTCTTCCAGTTACCCCCAGGGTGAGGTGGTCACCTTCTCCTGAGCCCCAGCTGGATGCAGGCAGCGGCCCGGCGAGGGATGCCTTCCCCGAGGGATGCCTTCCCCGAGGGATGCTCTCCCCAAGGGATGCCTTCCCCAAGGGATGCTCGCCCTGAGGGATGCCTTCTCCGAGGCGGAGGGATGTGTGCCCCAAGGGGTGCTTTCCCCAAGGCGGAGGGAACGCTGTCCCTGAGGCAGAGGGATGCTTTCCCCAAGGAATGTGTTCCCCAAGGCCAAGGGATGCTCTCCCCAAGGCTGAGCGATGCATTCCCCTAGGGGTGCTCTCCCCAAAGCGCAGGGAGGCTCTCCCCGAGGCCACGGGATGCATTCCCCAAGGCTGGGACCTGCATTCCCCCAGGGATGCTCCCCCCTAGGCCAAGGGATGCACTTCCCAAGGGAGATGCTCTCCCCGAGGCTGAGGGATGCTCTCCCTAAGGCTGGGACCTGCATTCCCCCAGGGATGCTCTTGCCCGAGGCCACGGGATGCTCTCCCCAAGGGTGGTGCTCTCCCCAAAGCCCAGGGATGCTCTCCCCGAGGTCAAGGGATGCATTCCCCAAGGCTGGGACCTGCATTCCCCCAGGGATGCTCTCCCCAAGGCGGAGGGATGCTCTCCCCAAGGGCGATGCTCTCCCCGAGGCTGAGGGATGCTCTCCCCAGGGCTGAAGGATGCTCTCCCCAAAGCCCAGGGATGCTCTCCCCGAGGCCAAGGGACGCTCTCCCCAAGGCTGAGGGATGCTCTCCCCAAGGCTGAGGGATGCTCTCCCCAAAGCCCAGGGATGCTCTCCCCAAGGCCAAGGGATGCTCTCCCCAAGGAGCTTTGCTTCCCCACTGCAGCAGCCCAAAGCTCCATCTCCCAGCTCTGTGGCCGGGGTGAGAGGAGGGGGGGTTGGCAGCCGGGTCGTCCCCCCCCCAAAAGTTGCCGCGGAGCAGCGAGGCTGGGAGGGGAGGTCGGGGTACCGGGGGGTGGTCCCGCTCCCCTGCCTGCTGCCAGCCCTGCCACGGACACGCTGCCCATCGCCCCAGTGCCCCCCTGGGCTGCCCCCCCACCTCCTCTCACCCACGCTTTCGGATGCACCTTGCCCCTCCGCCCCCGGAGACTCGCCAGCTGCTCCCCGAGACATCGCCGCCCGCGGCTCCATCCGCGCTCCGACCCTCTCTCCATCGTCAAACGGCCGCTGGGGACCCTTCTCCGGGGTTTCGAAGGCTCCATTCGAGGTGCCACGAGCGGGGTCGCTGCACCATCACGCACCCCACACCCCCCCTCTCTCATGGGTGCGGACCCCGAGGGGACGGGGGGCGGTGAGCGGGTGGGTTCGGGCGCAGGGACGGGGATGGGAAGCAATGGGTGAAGGAGGTGGGGTGAACCCGGCTGGCCTGGGAGGGTCAGTGTCTTTCTACCGCTGTTACATATCTCTGTGATCAAGGCAATACTACTCCCATTTCCGTCTGTCCTGTACGCATGCCTCTACCTGTCCAACTGTAATAGAGTTCGAATAAAGACATCCGTGAGCTGAGTCAGCTCCCGTACCCCTCCCGCCTCCGTGTTTCCTCCCCGCCGGCTCCCCGCCTGCCCACAAAGCCCCGTCCCCACCCCGGGTGTCCCTGGCAGCGGGGGACGGTGATTTCAGCAGCGGCGTTGCCTGGATGTTCTGGCCCAGCTCCGTGCTTTCGCGCACGGCTTGGAGCGGAGCCCACTGGAAAGCCCACGGCAGACCGGTTTGGACGTCCACGCGATATTCAATTTGTTGAAGGAAAGGCACTGCAGAGCTGACAAATGCATTGGCTCTGCCCGCTCGGACTATCAGAGATGAAATAATCAGCGTTACGGCCACGGCGGTGCCATCCTTAGGTTTCAGAGTGAACACTGCATTGAGGTGAAGGGGCTTTCTGGGCAGCCCGGCCGCAGAGCCGAGCAGATGGCGCTAAGCTGATTCACAGGGCTAGGGTTAATATTTCACACCCTTTTGACCTTCTCCGAAGGAGGTTTAAACCCCCTGCACCCCCCGAGGCACAGTGTGAGTCCCTGGTGAGCTGAAGAAACCTGGCACGACTCCGATCACTGCTGCAGTGAGTTGGAGAGGCCTCAGCTGACACCTCCAGCATGGAGATTTTGGGGCTCTACCTGTTGACAACCCACCTCGGGGGCACGAGGTCTTTTATTTGAGACCGGCGACGCAGGGAGAGGCCGGGATGGTTAAAACCAGGGGGAAAACTGAAAAGCTGCCAGGAAAGCTGAAAGAAAGCAGTCACAAGTGTGAGCAATCAGTGGCCGGGGGCCAAAGAGCAATTAAAGCGAGAGCCTTCCTCCGGGGCCGGGAGCGAGATGCTCCGCGAGAGCCCTGCAGCGCTGCCGCGTCCCCGATGATGCTAAATGCCATGGTCCTTCTCCGACGTGGCCGTGGTCACGGATTGATGATCGGATTGATGCCGAGTGCTTGGCTCGCTTGAGTGGGGGTGCTCGGTCAAGTGATGCTGCGCACCTGCATCCTCCCGGGGGTCCTCTTCACGCAGCATTTTGGGGACTGGGAGCGCTCGGAGCATCTCGGCGGTGCTCAGGACCTGCCAGGCTGCTTGAGGGTGACCTCAAGGGGACCAGGACAGGAAGGTGGGTTTAGGGACAGGGTGGTGACGTTGTGGGTGGTTGGTCCAAAGCTGGCTGGAGATGTCTCCTGCAGTCCCCCAGCAAGCAGGACAAGGTCCCTTCTCCATCCTGGACAAAGCCTCTTCCCATCACCATTCTGGTGGTACACCCATCTGCTGAACAGATACAACCTGTTCCCCATTCACCCCTGCGCAAAAAATTAATCAGAAGGACCAAACCAGCGGGTCCAGGACTGAGTGTGTCCCCAGGGACCCTCCTGGCTCTCCAAGGTGCCCCTCTCCTCCCTCCTCCCTCTTTGGCTGTTGGCTCCGGGACAGAGGTAAGTCCCTGTGTGAGGGGACGGTGCCCCCAGCCTGGATTTGGGGCAGGGAGACGGGCGTGAAGCGCTGCCGAGCCTTGCTGAACCCGCACGAAGGTGGACATGGGCCATCAACCAGGTAAGGTCCTTCACCCCAGGACACCCCGGGGGTGTCTGAGTGCGGGAGACGGGGGGAAGCCCCCATCCCAACCCCCCGGCTGCTGCAGGGCTTCCTTAGCTCTGGCTCTGGATGCTCCATCGTGCCTGGCTGGGGCTGTGCACGGGGCTGCCGGGCATGGCCGTGGGCACCCCGACTTCCCGAGGGACCACAAAGATGCAGGAGGGTTGTGGTGGGTGGGGGGATGGAGATGGAAGAGGCTGGACCGCTGCAGGGGGGGGCAAAACCCTCTTGGGGGAACACTGGAACCACCTATGGAGGAGCAACAGCTCCCAGAGGGAGCAGAAAGCCCCAAAAGGAGCAGAAAGGATGGTTTATTGATGCTGCTCGTGGCCCCGCCACGGGGACCACCACCGTGTGCCACATGGGCTGTCCCCATGAGGAATTCAAGCCCTTTTTTGGACGCAGGCACCCGGCTCCCCAGCAGGCACTGGGATGCTCCCAGTGTTCCCCGTATCCCCACGGAGCAGCTCGTCCCCGCTGGCAGGAGAGCGCGGCTGAGCCCGACGGCTCCGGCAGCCCCAGCCCCAGGGCCGGCGGGGATTTCGTTAGCGCCGCTGCTCATTTGGAGCCATAAAGCTTGGATTTGGGCACTTTTGGCACGACTCTCCCCTCCTGGCCCGCGTTTCTTGGCTCACCACCCCTCTAGGTATAAATCCAGCGTCGGCCAAGTGGGAGGAAGGGACAAGGGACAGGGATGGAGCCTGGCACACCCACCCCAATTTCTTTTCCCCAATAAAAAAAACCCTTTCCCCCATTCTCCAAGAGCATTTTTGACTCTTTTCCCTTATTTCCAAAGCCAAGGAAAGACCAAGAGGGGAGGGAGGCACACACGGTCCCCCCCCGGGGACACGCAGAGGAGAGGGAACGTGGGCAGAAGGACCTGATCCGGGGGGGGGCGGGGAACGGGACGGTGACAGCATCCCTGGCCTCGGGGTTGGGATGAGCCGTTGGGTGCACTTAAAGGAATTTTAATCAGCGAAAGATGGTGCTGTCAATAAAAACAAGCGAGAGGCTCCGTGGCGGCGGGCCAAGGCGATGAGCGCATGATTTTTAATCTAGGAAAGTAGCTGCCGGGAGGGGACCGGCGCACCGAGAGCTGCACCCGCGCCAGGGATAACCGAGGGGCCCGATCCGGGCTGGCAGAGGGGGTCCCCGCCCCTGGAGCCAGCCCAGCCTTCGGGGTGCCGTCGCAGGGGGAGGGGGTGGGGAAAGGGCTGGGGGAATCTGGGCGTTGCATGGGGATGTTGAGTTTCTCCGCAGCTGGTTTGCTCGGGGGCCGTTCTCCCGTGCCTCAGTTTCCCCTTTCCTAAGTGGAGATGCTTAATCACCCCTTTAAGACAGGAGGATTTGCTGGGGGAGGGGGGGGATATAAAAAGAGGGACTGTTTGCAGGGTGGGGGGTGAAGGCAGCCACAGGCTGTGGGACAAGCCCGGAGCAAAGCCCAGGAGAAGGGCAGCGGGAGCTGAGCACCTCTGCTGTCAGCAGACGACCAGGGCTGAGCCCGCTCCGGGTGAGGATGGGTTTCCAGAGCCCTCCTGCTGCATCTCCATCCCGGGGACGAGAGCGGCTAAAGTCAACGTCACCTTCAACCCCTCACGGCGGGGAAGAGCTCTCCCCACATTCCTCTTGCGGTGACCCCAGCAGGGTGACAGCTCCCTGATGGCCACGCAGGAACCGAGATTTGGGAAACCCCGAAACGCTGGGACCAGTTCACGTCCCCATCAGGTGCATATGAGCCCGGCAGTGATGCTCGCTGTCTTGTCTCTCTTAACCCCCACGCCAAGCAGTGAGCACCTTCCCTTCTGCCCCTCTGCTGCGCTCTGGGGAGACCCCCCTGCAGTGCTGCCTCCAGCTCAGGGGGTCCCCACAGCAGAAGGACACGGAGCTGTTGGAGCGGGGCCAGAGGAGGCCCCGGAGATGCTGCGAGGGCTGGAGCCCCTCTGCTGGGAGGACAGGCTGGGAGAGTTGGGGG